>OZ018338.1:30995324-31595324 GCA_963969495.1 Ceratothoa steindachneri
GCGTTAAAGGACGATGAGTCCAGGGAAAGCGACTTCTTCACAGCCGACAGCGCCCTCTGGAGGAAGTCCGATGTGGTGACTACTTTCAGATCGATAAGATCTTCGTTGGCAGAGATCTTTGCCCGTTTCGAGAACTTGAAGAGGAATTGGCCTTGGAGGAACACATTGACCGCGAGGTCGTGCCATAAGCCGGCGTTGCGCTCATTCACCTGCAAGCCGACGCCGTAACACCTGGCGAAAGAGACTCAATTAGGGCTTCAATAAGAAGACGCATCACCTAAATCAACTAGGTTCAACAGAAAATGACGGACTCACACAAATCTTCAACTACTCTTTAAGATATAGCAGTGAGACGAGTGTTAATTGAGTAGTATTTTGGGTTATTACATATTTGGGCAGAGTTCCAGACATTTGGAGTAGAGGTATGGTAGATAGAGTAGTTGAAGATTTGTGTGAGCCCATCTCTCATACTTCTAATCCAAATGCCTGAAATTCTGCCAAATAATAACCAAACAAACTACTCAAGGAACTCTCGTCCCATGACCTATTTTACTTCTCTGACCCCCCTTCCCCTCCAAAATAGTGGACTAAACAAAATCAACCCGCACGTCCCACTCAATGCTTCCCCAAACGTATTTTACCCACTGGATGGATCAACGAGCACTGTAATCAACATCAGTCAGCTCATACAAGAGTGAATATCACACAGACCTTCTCAGCTATCAGAAGAGGCTGGATGTTTGACCGGGCTGCAACATAGAACCCCACACCATCAAACACATAATGGAAAACTCCATTCCACACAACCACACACACCAACATAATATACATTTCATGAGGGCCTTGTGGGAAAACCCAACCCAGGCCATTCCTCAGGTAGCTTGAAGAACGGCAAAAACTCAGCATGTAGACACATCTTCAAGAACAAAATACTAAACATCACACAAGCTTATGTAATATATAATGGCACGCTATCACAACAAAGGTCGGGTCCATAAAACAACACCCTCTTGAAGTATGCAATTTCTCCAAAGTAGGCGAAGTCCGAGCCACCCATGTATTACATGCAACACCCACACCATCCTCTACAAGAGATCTGCAAAACTCCAATGTATCCCACCACCCTGCAACCAGGCCCATCTCTGGGTCCCAACTCATCTCTTTAACGCCAGTCGCTCGGATATCAATCCAAAAAAAACATCTGCTCCCATGTCACAAAAGGTGTCGCTCCGGCAAGATTCCAATGCGGTCACTACCGAAAACTAAACATAAATACCGTATCGGCCTGAGCCGACAATTCCATAATTAAAAATCTACAGATACACTAGGTGTTCAATCTCTGTGTGCAACTTAACACATGGTCATCAATGGGGGGTGTTTCCGAAGTGGGTTTTGTTAAGATAATGGTCAAGTTGGAGGTGAGTGAAAACATGTAAGTATATAGCAAAAGTATACAAGAGACGGATAGCGCAATTCTCCTAAACCACGACCCTATTCCTCAAGGAAGGCTTCTCTTTTGGGGGCTAGGGAGCGGCAAGGTTTATCCAAGTAAAGCCTCGCCCCACATAATCCCGAAATGGGCCGAGGTCTAACAGTCCCAAAGGGTCGAAGTGTCTATTGGAAGTCCTTCTAAGTCATAGTGAATTCAAATTCCTCCAAAGGAAGCAAAATGAAGGGTAATTAATCATCATCATTTTCGTTTTTCATCCTCTTGGTCCCGCTTCTGCAGGGTTGAATGACTGATTGCAGTGACGAATCGAACACCTGAGTGAGATGGGACAAGAAGGAAAGCAAACAAAGAATCACGTGTTAGAACCGAGTACAAAAACAACAATGGCCGGTTTGACCCTTTGTAAAACAATAACAAACTGTATTATCCTCTCCGCCTCAAAATGGGTTTAAAGCAGTACAGTACCTGATTGCCTGTGTTCTTTGTACGAATTTGTTACTTGTTCCCCCTGGCTTAGGGTCCTTCCCCGAGGCTACCCGCCTTGACGAACTTCCCCAATCCTGGGGTTCTACCACCAATCTCGCACTCGATGCATCCGAGGGTTTTGTCTGAGGTATATGCGAATGTCGGGTATGTTGCGAGCATGCATTGAGTTGTGTCGGCTCCATGTCACAGCGGGTGCGGATATTTGTGTGAGACAGGTTGGTAAGGCGGTTGGGTATGTTTTTATATGGAGATCGCATCGGAACTTTACCAGGGCGATCCGTGTGTGACATGCAGGAATGTTTATTCTGAGTCGACGTCCGGCGGATCGGCGTTTATGAAATGGTTTGGATGGATCCGCAGATAGAAAGACATGTCTAATGTGATTGAGGGGGCGGGGGTCTCAGTACAGCGTGCCCTTGGAGTCTTGAGTCTGTGAAAGATGAGGATGGTATGGATCTGGCATAGTGACATGGGTGGATCTAGGTTCATGTATTGAGATAAATTTGGTTAAGTAATGTCTTAAGGGCATGGCATCGGTTTGCGAGGAAGAGGGAGTTGATTGGGATTTTTTAAAAAAAAATTTATTTAAGGGGCTATCTGGCGACTAAAGAGTTAATTGGGATACTAGGCCACAGCCCCATGGAGAGGTGGAGTGCTTTGTTCCTTGTCTTTTGTTGTGTGGGTGCGAAACGTAGGGGCCAGACTATAGCCGAGCATATGTGGGCGGTGGATTCCTTGGATTCCTCGAAGGAGTGTGAGTATTTGATAACACGATATAGGGCTGTTTGTTATTCATGGGAGGGGGGGGGGTGAATGCCCTACTATTCAAGCGAGATTAGGATATAAATTACCCCCAGGAAAAAGAAAAGATTCTGAGCGCTTTTGCCTTTATTAATCAGATCTATTTTCTTTTCCCGGCGGGTAATTTTATCCTTGGTCTCACGCGATTTATGCTAACTTCTTACCAGGGAGATTAGGTTTAGCATAACAATTCTTTTCACGTGGGATCTTATTACCCATTTTGTTTTGTTTTCTACTGTTGTGTTTCCCCTCTCATTCTTTCCAGCACCTCGATACACTAAGCCAAGTGTACAGGAGAGTGTAAAAAAAAAAACTCAATAGGAATACTTACCTCCCTCCTAAGCGAAGCATCTCCTCTCTGCTGATCTTCTCCAATTTGTCTGGGTCGTCCACGGAAGCGTCCAATAACCTCGAAGGGATTTCGAGCTCCGCGAGCGAGGGAGGGAGCGACGCCTGGAGCGTGCAAGCGTCACCAAGCAGCTTCCAGATCGTGATGTTACTCGCGTTCTTACACGCGGCCCTGCAAAGACAAGGAGACTGAGAGAAGAACGAGGTCCGTGGTCTAAGCACCTTAAGAGACCAAACGGAAGGTCCCATTTCTTGATTCCTGGTAGTGGTAAATTTATCTTCATTGAGGTTCAATTGAAACAGGCCGCCTTTTATTTTTTTGCATACTACAGTTATATACAAAGTTTTTTCGGGCGAATAAACGCAGATATTCATTTATTAATGAGGTTTCTATGGCAACGGAAATATGGTTGATTTAGTTAATATAAGTCAATCATATGCTAAGTACTACATAGCACCTAGCCTAGGTTATGGTTAGGCTACATTTCGAAGCCGAATATCTGCCAGCATGATGGTGGAAGATGGAAATGTGTGAAAAGTCAATAGGCAGTTGAGAACTAAAAATGCAATGAATCTGTTCTGAAAGATCTTAAATGATTCTTTCATACATACATCTAGTTGCGCCTGGCTCACGATCTTTACTCTAGGCCTGCTGCGAATTAATTAAATCTGTCAAATAAATGGGGTTCTTCCAAACATCCAGCACTCGTATACATGCATATTCTAAGTTTTGCGAGTGTTGAACTTGTGTTGAGCTGTGAAGTGTTCCTCGTGGTAATCTGTATGTGTGTGCTTGTTTAGGCGAAACAGTGCCGGTGATGACCGGATAGAAAAAAGCCTTGCCAAGATGACCTGTGTTTATGACGTGGTAAGTCTGTCTTTTCTGGATTGGTGTCTAGTAAAACGCCACTTAAATGGTTTGAATCCAACTATTGGATGGATTGTTCTGTAAGGTGCAGGTGGATTGTTTGTTAGATGGGAGCCTGTTTTGGGGTGGGCGGGTGTGTACTCTGGAGTATCTCGGTGTAGTATAACCATGGAGCCATACGTTTGTTTCGCGGCGGATGGTGGGAGCTTCGAATGTAGTGGCAAGGGTGGCTCAGGTTTAGTGTGGTGTTGAGAAATTGCGCAGAGCTGAGGTAGTGGTGTTGTTTAATGGGCGCCACTCTCATTTCGGAGTATAGGTCGTTATTTGGGGTGCTACGGAAGAGCCCCGTGATGAGGTGTGATTTGTTGTGTCATTTGTAGTTAAAGTGTGGGGTTGCGAGTTCGGTGGCCCCTAGCATCAATGAGTGGGTGGGATCGGGTGGATGTACTGCTTGTAAGTATGAATGATGGACTACTTGAATTGCCTGAAAGAAATGCCTGTCAATGCTGTATGTTTTTGTTGCTTGCTTAGTGTTTTCTAAATCTTAATCCTGTGGTGAGGGTGAGACTGAGCACTGTTGGAGTTTGGTATAAGGGGGATTCTAGACCTAGAAGACCCCTTTCATGCCTATAGATTAAAGTGATCCTTTACTGCTTGATTTGCCCTTCCCTACTTTACTTAACCACTACTACCATTAAACCTTTTCCCTCTTATTATTTATCCCTTTTCAACGAGGGTATGTTCTTAATTAATATCAATTTATTAAGAGAAACGACACCAGCATGCAACCAAAGCCCAGACATCACACACCTACTCATTGATTGACCAGACCTCACACAACTACGCGCAACACAATATCGCCTCTCTTAGGGATCAGTAGACCCACCGAGGGGAGCGTCGTGCCCTTAATAGCCCCCCCCCACCTTATCAGAAGAGAGGGAGGTGGAACGGCAAGTTAAGAGGCGAGTACAAGGCCCAAGTGACTGGAAAGGATCACCACTATCTGACGGTGCCCAGATAGGGCATGGGTGGCATAACACCTGACGACTTACTTCGTCAGACACTTGATGGCGTAGAGACAGTCATCTCTCATGTTGGAGAGCAGTTGCTCCTGTTTGGACTTCTTGGCTCGCGTCATGAGTACTTGGGCTAATCCAACCAAGGCCACGATTCGAACAGGGTCGGGAAGGCTCTTCGACAACACCTCTTCGTACTCCGCAATCGACAGGAGAAACTCGCCCACCACCTACAGAAGAGGCAGAAGGTAGTGTGCATTCTAGAGACCCGACTGATCCATTAAATCACACAACGGTGTGTAATCTCATCTGTCTTACAGCTTTCACATCGACATCCAACAAATCCCTCCGCATATTCTCACCAACAACAGAACAATTATACTCCTACAATCTCTGGACCTTTGCCCAGTTCATATGGACTTACGCACAACTTTGCGCTGAAGGAATGAATTTGCCACACGAGTTCCCTCAGCACTAAAACCTCCCCCTATTTCATCAGTCTTATCCTCGCCAGGTATGTTCAAAGTTCCTGTTATTCCACCTCTTACCCTGTCACCAATTTATACTGATTCGAGGGGGTGGGGGTAGGAATTAGTCGTTAGTCGCTGGATAGAGACCCAGTTTCGGTCAACTTTACGGTACCACACGATTTGGTTCGGATCCCACGTTAAACAGTAGGTCCCCGGTGAGAAATTAACGGCATCTTAGAGGTTAAACCCGTACCGATTTATTTAGACCGATTCACACCGTCTGATGCCTCGGTGCACTCATTTTGAATTAAATTTAAAGTCAAGACCAACAAGGGCATCTCCCGCAGAAATTAGTGAAGATGGATAGAGTAAAAAGGTGTGGCAGATATATAGCCCCATGCGGTGGTTGGGGCAGGGAGGGCACGCAATCCTCCAGAAGCAGGAGATGGTCGCTCATGCTACAGCTGGACAGTGGAAACTCGCATTTTCCAGCGGGTTCCGAACCAACCGATGGTTTGGCTTCATGCCAGTTGGAGTGACCAAAATGGAATTCAAATCGAGGCCGTTAGATTAAGAGTAATCGACGCCAACCACTTCGCCACGAAACATGTCCAAAACTACAAAGGCACATGATACTGAGATACCCCTGAAGAATCCAGACAACCCCTCATCTATTCAACAATTTGCACACGCCAAACACTTAGACCCACAAGCAACATCCCTTCCAAGTCACCTTGGGTAAGCTCCGATGCGTTTACCTATACTAAGCATATGCAAACATCCCAGCAGCGTCACACACACACATCTTCACCCGCTGCCGCTGCCACCAGGAGCCAAACAGCTCGGCACATATCCACAACATACCAAACATCTTAGAAAAAAAACCCTACAGATACACAGAGTGATGGATCAATAGGATAAACCCCCAACCGATCGGCGGAGTTCGTCGATCTCGATGACTCGGGAACGGACAACAATCATGGGAGGAGCCGTAAGTAAAAAGATGCATTCAATTACTTACATGATTGATATGTGCGATTCGGCAACGGGAATAGAGTGTCTCCTCTTCGGGATGCAACTGGATAACTTTCGTGAAGACCTTAAGGGCTGCCATGTGTGAGCCTCTTGCCAAATACGCGTCTCCGAGACATTCGAGACAAACTCTGAAATAGGACGAAGCTAAATGATCTTAGCTGGCAAATTTTCTTCCTTGTAGAATAGGCCCTCAAAGCTTATTTATCACTACTACTCTGTTTTCTGTCTACTTTAAAAAGGTTCTTTCATTCCGTCCCAATAGGTCGTGACCTTCTGCATAAAGATTGACTGCTTCCCACCATAAGAGTGAAGTTAAGCTACAATGTGCTGGATACGAGTCAACATTGAGGAAGCTGCCTTATGTTGTAGCGACATGTGGTTGGACATTAAACATAAGATCCTCAATGAGGTAGACAAAGGAAAGTATGAATCGGTGGTAAAATCTGTGAAAAAACAAGACGTTCTTATCCAGCTAAATGAACATGTTTCCATTGGATTATACAAAGTTTCTTTGTTCTGAGGTCATCAAATTAGGTCATGGGATTGTTATGAGTGTGGTAACATTTAAGCATGTTATACAGCACGCGGATGACACCATGGTGATGGTATTTTACCCAAGGGCCATGATGACCAAGCTGAAGTCAGACACAAGGTCTAAAACAAGAGTATTGGGGAAGGTGATGTTAATAATTGTAAGGGAATGGTCACTCCCCCTCCCCCCGTTCACTCGTGATGCAGTCCCAAGGCGGTGGTTACCGCAAGGACATCCGCCCCAGGCATCGACGGGTCAGTGTTTAACCACAGTGTGGCACAACTCGGTGCCATGTAAGACCCTAAAGGTCAAAAAGGTAAGATCTCCCCCAGGAGAGTGAGATCCAGTTTCACGTCAAACAAGAAATTGGAGACGGGTTTCTCCCAATCTCGATGGCTAACGAGGAGCCGATGTTTGACTTCGTGGGAAAGACCGTTTGGAAAAAGAGCTCTCCTGGGGCCGTCCTCAAGCCCCTCCCCCCCCTTACCTCTCCCCCAGTGGGGGTGCGAGGTATAAATGAGGAACTCTGAGGAAAATCGTGGTAGTATACGTCAGGCCAGGTGACGAAGTCCTCGGATCCAAAACCGAGCTACCTAGACTGGATTGGTAGTATACGTCAGGCCAGGTGACGAAGTCCTCGGATCCAAAACCGAGCTACCTAGACTGGATTGGTAGTATACGTCAGGCCAGGTGACGAAGTCCTCGGATCCAAAACCGAGCTACCTAGACTGGATTGGTAGTATACGTCAGTCTCTAGGTGACGAAGTCCTCGGATCCACAACCGAGCTACCGAGACTGGAGAGGTAGTTTACTTGTGTCGCCAGAACAAGAAGTACCCTGCAAGAGAGGCAGGGCTACCTACCTTAAGGGGCTAAGAAAAAGCTCATCCTTGAGCTAAGTCCCTGGTTATCAAACCAAACGATAAGTGAACTTTGGTAAGTTCGACTTACTCTCGCCAGTGAGACTCCTCATATCCTGGTGCACCTAAAACACCAGTTGTATTCCTCGCCTTTGAGGAATTAAGAAAAGAAGAAGGAAAAGGCTCCCCCTCGAGCCCGTTATTCGGTGGCCACACCAAACTTTAAGTAATTTATTCTCGCCAGAGAAACCCTCCTCTGTTATCCTCGCCATTGAAGAAGACCCTCCCCGAGTTCAATCCTCGTCCATAAGGAAATTAGTAACGAAGGAGAAAAGCTCCTCCTCGAGCTCGTTACTCGGTGATCACACCCCACTCCAAGTTAACTTGAATTAAGAACCAAGTTCGACTCACTCTCGCCAGAGAGACCACGACTGCCTGGGTGTTGCATAGAGCACCGTATTGGTTCTCGTCCTTGAAGAACCCTTCCCCCCCCCGGAAGAACGTGTGGACCCCCCAGCTGCTACCCTCGCCAAGACGACCGAGGAATTCCGCCCATCTACACGCGTCAAGAGTAAATATTTCTGAGGGCCTTTAAACTCCACGTGAGTCCGTAAGCCTAATTCTTATATTATTGTTTTGTCTAGAGAAAACGTGAACTTAATTTTGTGGGGAAACTAATTTAATTAATTCTTGTTTATAATAATATTTAGAGTATTGCTGTAGTTAAAGTATAAAGGTTGTGTATTCAATGGTTAAAGATAAAATATAAGTTTATTTTGTGAATTAGTGGGCGTTTCTTTTATATCCTGACGTGTTTGGTAACGGCTCTATTCTTTAAGATATTCCGATATCAAAGTATATTAGACAGCTCTTAGCACTCTTAGAGACTAGAACAAAAAGGAGGGGCATTCTACAACACTAAACAAAAGAGGTGTCAGGTAAGTAGGGTTCTTATCAGAAAGAATTCTACGACAATAATAATAAACAATAATAATTAACACGTTTAAAAAATAAAATGAGGAATAGGCGGATTAATGAAGCAAGAATAAACATTCCATGAGATGGATACAATGAAGCACCGTAATCGTGATGTTGAAAGAATAAGGGTTGGCTCGTATCAACACACCGCAAGAGTAGAAGAAAGATGAATGAGGGTGGGAGTACATCCGGCCCACTATAGACAGGTTGGGCGGGCAACTGCGGACCAAGGAAATAATTAAAGGGCTTATATTGGAGTTCAATACTAGTAAGGCATCTGGCCCAGATAACATTCATTCTAGATTACTCAAAGAAGGTGTAGATAGTATTGCAGTAGCTCTTGAGAAGATATATACTAGATCACTAGAGTTTGGAGAAATACCTAATGATCAGAAATTAGCGAATGTAGTGCCAATTTTTAAAAAGGGAAGGAAAGACGACCCAAATAATTTTAGGCCAGTAAGCTTAACTTCTATCGTTTGTAAAATTCTTGAGAAGATAGTTAAGAAGGGGATTTCTGACCATGTAGAGTATGGTAGGCTAATAAATGATGCTCAGCATGGGTTTAGAAGAGGTAGATCGTGTTTAACAAATTTACTCGATTTTATGAATTATGTTACTAAACAATTAGATAAGGGAGAGAATGTTGATGTAATTTACTTAGATTTTAGCAAAGCTTTTGATAAGGTTTCAACTAGTTCACTAATTAAAAATGCATGGGATATGTGGTAAAGTTTTGAATTGGATAACTGAATGGCTGAAAGACAGGAAACAGAGTTGTGCTGAATGGGGTGAGGTCACATTGGAGGGATGTTGTCAGTGGAGTACCTTAGGGATCCTTTCTAGGCCTTTTATTATTCATAATTTATATAAATGATCTTGGGGAGGCTGTAAATAGCAAAGTGTCAATTTTTGCTGATGACACTAAATTGGCAGCTGGGGTCACAGAAGTTGAGGGTACCTTTAAAGTGCAGAGTGACTTAAATAAGTTATTAGCTTGGGCTCAGAAGTGGCAAATGACTTTTAACCTTAAAAAATGCAAAGTTCTTAATATGGGAAGGGATAATAGGAAATTTAGCTATGAAATGGATGGGCATTGGCTGAATTCAGTTGAGGATGAGAAGGACTTAGGCATGGTAGTAGATAGGTCACTGAAGTTTCAAAGCAGTGTATTGAGGCAACAAATTGAGCAAATAGGGTTCTAGGATACATTAACAGGAATGTTAGCTACAAGAGTAAAGAGGTTATCCTTAAACTCTACAACTCGTATGTTAGGCCACATTTAGAGTATGTACTTTATACAAGGATTGTCACCACATTTTAGACATGACATCAACCTGCTAGAGTCAGTACAAAGGAGGGCAACAAAAATAATACCTTCCATGAAGCACCTTGAATATGAAGATAGACTGAGCGTACTAAATATGTTCTCATTTGAGAACATATTTAAGTTGGAAGGTAGTGATAGGACTAGGGGGTCACCACTTAAAAATAAAAAAACAGAGGTGCAGGTTGGATGTTAGAAAATATTTTTTCACCAATAGAGTGGTAGATTACTGGAATAGTTTGCCATCTGAGACGGTAGACAGTCCAAACTTGAATGTATTCAAACGCAGATTAGATGATTATATGGGAAGGGAGGGTTAACTTTGGGGGGTATTCTGGACTCATTCCTGTGGATGCAGTTTTTTATTATTGTATATTATGATTGATTTGGATTTTGACAAGTCTTGATGATGCCTTTTGTTTTTGACACATTCCTGTGGATGGTTCTAATTGTATATTGTAGATGCATGATTTGACACAATCCTATGGATGCATTTTGTGGGTGGGTTTTGACAGATGCAGATGACCTTTGGGAGACCCTTGTAGCTTTTGTCATACGTGAAATTAAGTTATGTTATGAGACCTACCTATCTTTGAGGTTGATTTCCACCGCGCGCTGAAGTGCTTTTATCGCCTCGTTGTAATCCAGTGCAGCTAGGTAGTGGAGGCCCAGCCGGAGCCACGCCCATCCATTCTTGCCCTCACCCGTGACTCGAATAAGCAGCGCAAAATTATCCTCCTGGGAAGACCCAAGCTTCATTTATAATAGGCGAGCGCACGGCTCTCAGGATAAAAAGAACGACACAACAGAGGATCGAGTCTTACTTATTTCATCCGGGACTCAGAATGTTAGAAAGAGTAGGAAATGACTTTGAAATACCCCCCCCCCCCCCGTCCCCTCCCCCAACCGAAAGGTGTGTAAACAGTTTTATTTAACTAAAGAAAACTGATCTGGATTAGGGACATACTGAAGTATACCATGGAATCCTATTAAAACAAACCATTCCACGTGTCGGGGAGGAGAATTTGTTTCTAGAAGCTTCTAGATGTTCCAACACAGTTTGATTAGTTATGAGAACACAGGCCATCATTATAGTCATATCCACCTTTAATACCCGTTACCCCCTTCGTTCCTTAGACAGTGAAGATGCGAAAAAAAGAAAAAGAAAATCTTTGCGCTAACTCCCCTTCCAAATTGAGGATAAATATGCAATTCAAACTCACATCTTGTCCAGTGAGTCTGTAGACATCAGAGAGAGAGGACCCTGCCTCTTCATCAGAAGGGTTCAGATGGAGCGCCTTTTCGTAGCATTTCTTTGCCTTGTCCATGTTGTCATGGAGACGGTAGTAGTGGCCGATGTACAGAAAGCTAGTACCCATTTTGGGGTCGTATTTGGCTGCCTTTAAGAGGTAGATAAGTGCTTTCTGGTACTCCTTGGATGCGTAAAAAATCTTCCCCATCTCGAAAAAGGCTTGAGGGTTGGTGCTATCTTGCTGCGGGCAGATACCAAAAAAATTAACTAATTTTCATAAAGCCTTTCAGAAACAAGTGACATAACGCTAAGAATATTATAAAAAAAGAAGGTAAGTTCAACAGTAAAACAGGACTATAACAAAATTGGTATATATACCTTAAGGATGTACAAAATGTATACTATTTTAAGTGAGATGAAGCAATGCTTGATGCTATTTGGGGATCGAGGCCACACTTAATTGAATCCAAGCGATTCAACTCTCAAAGTTGCCAAAATACTGGTTGACAAACAAATGACAAAGTGGTAGCACTCAACTGAGGCATAAGAACTCAACAAAAATGAAATGATACATGAAAAAAAAGTGGTAAAAAGATGAAAAAACAAAAGTCATCAACTTCCACGAATGACTATGAGTATTTGTATAAGAAAGATGTGGCATGAAATGGGTGAGACATTGATCAAGAAGTAAAATCACCTCATATTGGTTTGGAGGCTTGGGGGTGAGTTTAGAAGAGGCTCAATTATAGCAATGACTTATGTTGGGAATTATGGTGGAAGAAGAATGCCATTATCAATTATTCAGAGAAAGTTGATGGGGCCAATGCACCATATCATCATTGCTTCCACTCTTCTAACACAAATTCAATCTTTATTCTTATTCAATTTTAACCTAACTTATGCCTACTCCAATGGGGGTTCTTTTTAAACTGTTTCTTCTCTGCTAATCTAACAAATTACTTCTTTTGTATACAAATTATAACAAAGTTGTAAAAGTTTAGCTCCATTGGAGAAAATTGAGGTTTAATCTTTTTGTTAATTTGCAATGTTGAAGATTCCTTGAAAACCCCTTGTATTATACAGGGTGTGGATGGTATTCATTCGACATTTCCAACTGCTAATTTTCTACCTTTACTTTACCTTCATTGTCGCTTTCGCTTTTAAGAACAATAACCATTTTTGCTTTATTTTGGAAAATTTTGACCCCTCCCCCCTACACACACACAATTTGTGAAAGAGGAATCTGCCCCATAAGGACAAACAAGGAGATTTTGGACTATTTCAATGTCAGTAGAAGGATGGTGGAAAAGGTCAGAGAGGAGCTAGAAGATTCAGGATTCAACTACGAGGCAAAAGCAGAGGAAAACCCATGGTTGATAATCCGATGCCATCAGAATACCAGAATTTGTCGCTGAAACCAGAGGATCATCAACAATGATCCAAGGAAGTCATGCATGCCATTGCAAAGAAGAAAGATCTGAATGAAAAGCGCATCAGACTGTTGGTGCATGAGGACGTTCGCTACTTTTCATACAAGATGAGGAAGAGACAATTTCTGTTCAAGGTGATGCAGGAAAAGCAACTCAATCACACCAAGAAGCTGATCAACAAGTTGAAACACTTGCTGGAATCACACATGCTATGGTTCTTCTCCGGCATGAAGAATTTCTGCCAAGACCAGAAAAGCCACTTCCAGAACAGGTGGCTTGCTGTCGCACCCATGGATGTGCCCAGTCATGCAAATAAAATTTCCAGAGATAATCATGATCTTCGGTGTCATCAGCAGTGAATGTTAAATAATGCCACCCCAATTATACCCTGAGGGGCTCAGGCTGAACACTGACAGCTACATCCATGTTCTGAGCAAAGTGCTGAAGCCCTTGATCAACCGGGTAGCTGCAGGGAGATATGGCATGTGGCAGAAAGACGCAGCTCTCTGCCACACCAGCCAGAAGACCCTGCCCTGGTTGTTGGAGAATTTCTTCAATCACACAGCACCTGACATTTGGCCTACCAACTCACTTGACTGCAACCCCATCGACTTCTTTGGGTGGGGTTCGATGGAATGAGAGACCAACAAATCCAGCTACAACAATAATGACGAGCTGAGAGCCAGGATTACCGGGGCATTGAAGTTCCTAAAACAGGAAATAGTGATGAAGCCCTGTAGTGAGTTCCAAGGTTGCCTGGAGGCTGTCATGATGAAGCCCTGTGGTGAGTTCCAAGGTTGCTTGGAAGCTGTCATTGAGGCCACGGTCGAGTTCATCATATGAGATCGACCTAACATTTCATGAAGACAAACTGACCCAATTTTAATGATATCTCAAAAAAAAACCGTTTACTTTTGCCGGATACAGTCATAATGCAAACGAATACCATCTGCACCCTGTAAAGCCTTGTTCTGGCATATGTCATCATCAAGACAGGTACAGGGAAATGCCAAGGATTTTTCTTATCGCCGATCTGGCGATGCCAGCAAGGGCATAAGTCACTGTAAATAAAGATTTAGCCTAGTACTAGGCTACTTTAAAATCCCCCCCCCCCCCCTAAAAAAATAAACAACAAAAAAAGGAGACATGCTCTGCTCATTTCAGAGCGAATTGCCAAGGATGGCAATTTTGTTAGGAGAGTGGGGGGGCCCCTCCAACAAACACGAATGCCCAGGGATGGAATGGCTGAGAAGAAAAATTGTGCACATCATTACAAGCACAGAGGTGTTCTATCATATTGAGTGCGGCCACACAATGATGGTATATTTTGTATTATATACTTCCTTCTGGGTTACCATCTTTACATTTCTATAAATATATGTTAAAATTTGTATCATGAATAAAAGTTCCAATAGATCCCCACTTCATTCTCCACACGAACAACCAAGCAGCCATCTTGTGCTGCTGCAGGTAGCGTGACAGCAGGAAATCGAAAGCCATGCCACCACAGTATCCCTTTTCACTGGATAATGAAATTTACTTAAAGATTAGAATGACAAGTGCTGGTAAGTCCGAGGGTGCTATGGGTCGATCCTTGTTGGGGTGGAAGATGCTGATTAGTAGTGTAATTTGTACAAGTGAGCACAAATTCTTTTTAACTTAGAAGGCAATGGAAGGAAAGAAATGGTTGCTGCGATTGGCTATACGTGTGAGGACGTGTGCAAGGAGCTATACATCACTACAACATTGAGTTCAGTGTGTACACCAAGTAGCCAGCTCCCTCAAGAATGCTGAAGGTTTGTGCCTACTCTCATTTGGATTGAATACGACACCTAGACGTTAGAAGCCCAATGCCTTATCTATTAGGCCACACTGAGTAAATTGCCAAGAACTGCCTCTATTTCCGTTCTCCGAAAATCGGCCATGGGAAACAGGGAAAAGCACTCAATTGGGAAAGGGAAAAATAGAAAAAAATTACTCTGAAGAAAAATATGGAGCTGAGGGATGATATGAAAAAATGGACAAATAGAGAACAAACCATGAGTGAAAGAGCCAAGGGCGACAAAGACTAAGATTGTAAAGTACAAACCGGAACATCCTGTTGGGAAACAATCCAATGAATAAGTACAAAGTCCGCAAATAGACCCACTTCGAGCCTCTATATAACCAGCCTCAAATCTCTAATACAAAACCATCTATCTCACATCATTGAGGTGAAAAGATGACCCTGGGGGCATTGGGAAAAAACTGGTATATTTAAAGAGCACAATCATCTCTGTGGGACCGAGCTCACCTCGAGAATCTGCTCGTAAATTTCTCTGGCAGTTTTCATGTCCCCTTCAGAGGAGGAAATAAGTCCAGCAACCATTTGCACAGGCAGGGAGTCTCCGAAGTCGCGCCTTGCTTCCTCCAAGGTCTGGTGAGCCTCTGTCTTCATTTTCAGCTTCACTTGCGCCTTTGCCAGCAGCAAGCGGGTCTCCAGACTCTGATTCTCAACCTGGATAAGGAAGAGAGACCCAAAGTTATTGCACTCATGCACACGCAAAGAACATCTCTGCATTCCTACACGAGGTTGAAGTTATATACAGACATATGAGAGAAATAGATATTCATTATGATAATGCATACAAAATTGGAAGGCGATTTAATCATCATTAATATTCATTCCCTTTTGCATATCTTAAATGTAACCTTCCCATCCTAGAGCATGCCTAAAATGCGTACTTATGAATTATAATTATTATTTAGTAAAAACTAAGAACCAAAAATTAAGGTGAGCATTTTTGACATAAATTTATAAACAAAATTTGTAAACAAAGTGTGTGTGTGTGGGGATGGGGGGGGGGGGGGGGTGAGATGGAACTGAACCTTTGACAAGATTCTTCAGTTATGATTTAATGCATTCCAACACAATTCAAAATGAGCCACAGCACAACACTAAACTCTCCTCATGAATTTACTTATTAGGATGAATGAACAGCCTCAAAACGGGATATGCCTGTACTGGGTATTTTGCCAAGACCTCTGAGAAAGTATGTATTATGTTGGTACTGCCTGTGGTTGTGTGCAATGGTTTTCCATGATATTTATAGTTCCTCAGAAGCAGATGGTATCTCTGCTCCCCCTGACCCCTTAAGGAAGATTAAGGGAGAAAGCTTTGATCTTATAGTCTGTGCTGTAGGTCCCGCCTACTTTTTACAGCCAGTGCTGTAAGTCCCGCCTACTTTACCACAATTAAGTGGGGCCGGGCCTCCTGTGAGCATGTCCTGAGGGGCCAAGTAAGAGGGAAGAGAGGCTGTTGCATGTTATGGGAATTTAATAGCACCCCCTGTATAAGCGGCCATTGCAACAGTTAGGAAGTGGAATTTCAATTGCAACTTGACATGCAGAATGCATCCCACCCTACAACTCTTTTACTTTCACCCTAGAGGGTGGCTAGAATAATAAAAAAAACAGCATTGTATGTTGGGCTATGGGTGGGCAAACTGAAAATAAGTGGAGAGTAAGTATATAGCTGAAATAGGCTAAATAAACTACTTGGGGTATTATAGACTGAGTGAGGGTACAACAACTCCAAATATACCCCTTTTCCGTATCAAAGAATGACCCCTTTTGGGGTAGAAAACAAAAGAAGACAGTTCAAGAATTAGTTAATGTCTTACCTCATTCAATAGTGAAACAGCCTGTTCCAAGTGATAGATATGCCCTAGTTTGAACAAGGCATCCACCCTTAGGGTCAAAAGGTACTGCTGGAGCTCCTTCAAGTCTGCAAATTGGTCTGGAATTGAGGCTTTGCAACTTGGGTTGCTGAGGAATGTGGTGATTCTGCGACAAGTCGTCTCAATACCGGCATTATCTCCTGAAGTTTGTTGTATTTGAAGAAGAGCCAACCAAGCAGATATATTTGACTCTAGTGCATCACACCCTGATAAAGATTTAGAATCAGCAATGAGTCTAGGATCATAGTATCTAATCGAGTCCAAAATGATCCAGCACATGACAAATATTTTTTTTTAGAAATATTGTGTATTGGCATTTGCTGGTGCAGTTTTGCAAGAATTTATAGCAGGCTGAATATGGTGCAACTTATAGCTGCACATGAAAAACTCTTATTGAAATTAGTATGTTGATGAAATGCCAACTAAAGAATAACAAAATAACAAACATAATAATAATGGAATAATAGATTAAAAATTTGAACAATATCAAGACAGTAACAAACATATCACCTTTCCGCATATACAGTTTAGCTGAGTCCAATTGCTTGTGTTTCAAATGTATTAATCCTAGAGCCAAGTTTCCCCATGGTGATCCTCTGTAGAGTCGAAAAAGCTTCTCAAGGTAGGAGGATATACCTTCATTCGTAATTAGAGGATCATCTTCATCTTGAGATAGAGAAGAAATGCTTATTTGAGATATATTCCTAATATGAAATAAAATACTAAAACTGCAAAGCCAATCACAACACAGCTATCATTCCATTCGTCTTCACATCATGACATACCCATTCTCTCCTCTGCTCTTGAGCCCTGCCAAAGGAGTACGAGTATCCCCTTTGGAGGCAATCATATCCACATACTCTGATATGGAGTATTTGTGTTCCCTGTATGGGTACTGGTATCCGCACCAATTTATCCGAATCCCTTTGTATGTGCGGGTATCCATCTCTAGTATCTACAGGAATAGGTAACAATCATCTGTAAAAGATGCTTTACCTTTCAGACTAATATCTAAATCATTAACGTTAATAATAGTGGCGCCAATACATAAACTTGAGAAACAGCAGTAATAAAAAGCTTATTTACAGACTTTTTACCATTTAATACAATGCAATGATTACTGTTTAAAAAACAGTCACCAACCTAGCTTAAAACAGCATGAAATCCCAAGTAGCCCTACATCTATTTATATAGCAATATTCAGTAAGAAACCTTATCAAATACTTTGCTAGAGTCTAGATTTACCACATCTAGTCTCCCTCTTCTATCTATATCTTTGAGACAACCAACTAATTTAGGGTAGTAACTTGCATGAATTCTTAGGACTTTCAGTCATTACCTTGACAGACCCTTAGGTTTCCATCACAAAACTTGCAGTAAATTCAAACCAAATAATGCTAAGTAATGCATGATAAATTACAGCTATAAGTTATACATGTATATTGTACATGTTACGATGGATGAAACTGCAAGTTACATGAAAAAAAGAGCGATTTTATTCCAAAAATATGGTGATCAAAATGATCCGGACAGCGTAATTCTATTACTTCTATCTTTCGAGACAACCGACTAATTTAGGGTAGTAACATCCATGAATTCTTAGGACTTTTAACCATCATTACCTTGTCAAGTTCTGAGCAGCAAACGTGCTTAGGGGACCCACTACACCCGCCTATATACATGAGCTAATTATTAAGCTCATTCAAGAGGATCATCTCCCCATCAGAGCCATAGCTGAAAGGGTCAAACGCCCCCAAAAGGGTCTTGCATAATATATCACATAATGATAACACAGGTTCAGGTTCCGGAGGCCTGTGGTCACTTTTCTTGCTGCTCCAACAGAGCCACCTGGGTATTTGAGGGAAGGATAATGAAGGGTTAATCTAATAATTACTTTATTTACAAGACAGAGAACAGATATAAAAAATGACAAACAAGCAGCAAACCCCAAATGCGTGCAGTAATGTATAAATACAAATGAAAAATATAAACCCTTACAGCCTCACAATAAAAAATAGAATTTTGTCACATGCAAAAATAAATAAATATATCTACAAGAACAATATATATATATATATATGGTTTTACAACTAAATATTGGCCAATGCTGAAATATAAGTAAATCACGCAAAAATAAATGGGTATAAGTACGAGAATGATAAATATATGTAGGGCCTTATAACTAAAAATTGGCCAACACCGAAATATAAGTAAATCACCCGCAAAATTGAGAATATATATATTGGATCCAGTCTAACAATATTCACAAACAGTACCAATATCAAGGGGGAAAGGGAGGTGGGCCCACTTTCTTCTAGGAATTCCTTGTGTTCTGTGGTCAGGGAACTGGAATGCGTGGGTTCCAACCACTTTGTTGAAAACTTGGAGGTGCTAGTTCCAATAACTGCGTTGGAGACTGGGAGGCACTAGTTCCAACAACCATTGCTTCAGGATGGTCCTTTTCAATAGTGAGTGAGGGTTAAGCCAGATGTCGCACGACTGTCTTGCCAGTACCAAGGAGCTGAAAAGGAGAAGGCATCTTCAGTCACTGATTCACTGCCACACTCAAACATCATTAATGCCAACAAACATACAGACAGGCTACACTAACCTATAGTTTGTCCAATAAACTCTTCTTCCTTTCACTTAATCCTCGACACTATTATAAAGTTTATAGTTTTCACTTTTAACTTAATTTTTCAAACTGCTGAGAAATCTGCCTGTAGGAAGAGAAAGATGAATGGGAGGCATGATATAGGTCTATCGAGTCCCTCACCCACATCGTCCTTTATGGTCCATACACCCAGGAAAAGAAGGGGATTAGACATTTGGGGAGGTGGGGGGAGGCGGACTTAATCTGACTACAAGAGTACCAAAGATGCTTAGGGGACCCACTACACCTGCCTAAATCCATGAACTAATTGTTAAGCTTGTTCAAGAGGATCATCTCCCCATCAGAGCCATAGATAGCTGAAAGGGTTAAATGCCCCCAAAAGTGTCTTGCATAATATTATATCACAGAATGATACCACAGGCTCGTGTATTAGTAGAATTTCTACTGGTAGGCCAAGAAAAACCTCAAAGAGAGATGACTACGTCATTGTTTGTATCTCACAAAAAAGACTAATAGAAAACAGCAGCCAGAATTGCCAGAGAAGTAAATTAAACTATAGACAATAATGTCTCCAGGAAGACAGCATCATGCTGCCTAACAGAAAGATCTTTAAAATCTTGCGCAGCAGCAGTCAAGCCATTGATCAGCCCTAAGAACAAGAAAACTAGTTTATCCTTCACCACTAAGCACATTCTATGGACAGAAGACAAATAGTCCCAAGTACACTTCAGCAATGAATTGAAGTACAATTTGTTTGCTTCAGATAAGAGGTTCATCTATCAAAGATCTAGCAAAAGATTATCTGCGAACTGCATGAAGAGCAGTGTCAAGTTTGGTGGAGGAAACATAATTTTTTCTGAAGGTACTGGCACACTTGTCCGTTTGCCTGGCAGAGTGAATACTCAAGTGTATAAATAACTTCTGCAAGCATATGCTGTGCCCGAAACGAGAGCCGCATCTGCTCAACCTGTCATTTTTATGCAGGATAATGCACCTTGCCACACAGCAAAGAATTTCCTGGATCAGGAGGAAGTAAGAGTCATGGACTGGCCTGCTCAGAACCCATACCTCAATCTGATTTAGAAATTGTAGAAGATGCTAGGAGAGAGAAATAAGGAGAGAAACCCAAGCACCGTCAATGAATCTTTGGAAATATTGCAAGAGGAATGAAGAAAAATAATACTAGAAGAATGCCTTCAGTTAGTGTCCACCTGTGGCAGAAGATATCAGTGCATAACACTAGTCAACAATGATTTTGCGACTTGGGTATTAGCTTGTGATTTATACTAAATCGAGTATACTAATTCCAATTCTGTAATCAGAATTGTTCTAGCACATAAGATTCCTGAATTACACACATATTCTTTAGTTACACAAATGGGCAGTGTTGCTTCAGCTACCATAGTGAGAAGATGTGTTGGGTTCCTGCATTACACTCCTGCTTTATCACGTTGTCAAATTTAGCCATTATAGTAGGGGTGTTGAAACGGTATTTACATACAGTGATTAATTGCATTTTTCTTTCAGATTTATCTCTCAATTAATTTATAAATGAAATAAAAGTATATAACAGGATATATACAAACTAAGTTGAAAACATGAATCAGCGAGGATGTATAAATAGCCCAGATAACTTTTGTTATATCTGTGGAAGATATACTCCAAGCAACCAGCAGAAAAATTTAGCTAAAAGAGTGAAAACTGCATACAATTATTATTTTGGTTGTAAAATTGGTGACCAAGACAAACCCTGGGCACCTCACAAATCTTGTACTGTGTGTTATACAGGGCTCACACAGTGGTTAAATGGCAAACAGAAGGGTATGCCTTTTGCTGTACCAATGGTGTGGCGTGAGCCAACAAATCATGTTTTTGATTGCTACTTTTGTTTGACAAATATTGTGGGATTCTCAAATAAGAATAAGTCAAAAATTGTATATCCAGATTGTAAGTCAGCTATAAAACCAGTCCCCCATAATATGGAGATGCCAATCCCAATTCCTCCATCAGCTAATGCAGTTAAAGAAGATGATTCATCGACCGAAGAGGAGGATAACAATGACAATAAAATGTATGAGGATGATTCTAAGGAAAAGAAGATCCAGTTGAACATTCAAGAAAGATTGAATGATTTGGTGAGGTTTTTGTCATTGTCAAAGGAGAACGCAGAACTGTTGGGCTCCAGACTACAGCAATGGAATCTTCTAGAGGATGGTGCAAAAATATCTACTTTCCATAAATGCCATGAGGCCTTAGCTGCCTTCTATACAGAAGAAGATGGTGCTTGTTTCTCTACTGATGTTAATGGCCTCATGAATCAGCTAGGAAACAAGCATTTACCTGATGAATGGAGACTATTCATCGATGCGAGCACTGCTAGCCTCAAAGCTATGTTGCTACACAATGGTAACAAAAAACCTTCAACTCCTGTCACACTTATTGTTGGGATGATGGTGACATATGACTCAATGAAATTTATTTTGGAAGGTGTTCATTACTCATCATAAGTGGAATATCTGTGGTGATCTAAAGGTAATTTCTTTACTTCTTGGACTGCAGCTATGATATACAAAGAATATGTGCTTCTTATGCCTATGGAACAGCCATGCTGACAGGAATCATTATATTGTCAAAAAGTGGCCTGAATGAGAAGAACACATAGTTGGCCGATACAATTTGAAGCATATGTCTTTGGTACATCCACAGAAGATCTACCTTCCACCACTTCATATCGAACTTGGCCTTATCACGAATTGTGTTAAAGCAATGGCCCATGATTCTGCCAGATTCCAGTATCTCAAAAGAAATTTGGTGCAAAGAAAACCGATACTAAACTTAAAGCTAGCATTTTTGTAGGGCGGGAGATCAGAGAATTGCTACATAACAGGGAGTTCAGAAATAAACTAACTACACTTTAGTTGGCAGCATGGGATTCATTTGTCCATGTAGTGCAGAACTTCCTTGGTAATCATAGGGCTGAAAATTATGAAGAACTAGTGGACAACATGCTAAAGGTCTATCAACGAATGAGGTGTTGGATGTCTCTTAAGATGCATTTTTTGCATTCACATCTAGATTTCTTTCCATCTAATATAGGTGATATTAGTGAAGAACATGAGGAAAGGTTCCACAGAGATATCACAATGATGGAAAGCAGGTATCAAGGCCGCTTCAACGAAAACATGATGGGTGACTACTGCTGGTTCCTACAACGGGAGGATCTTATATCCACGTACAAGCGCAAAAGTCTCAAATATTTTTGAAGAAATTTATAGTTAGGTGAGTACTACCTCTTTTATATGTAATACATATCTTGTCTGGGTCTGCAAAAGGACGTATATAATGCCAAATAGGGTGCCCTGATTCCAAACCTTTGCCTAGAAACGTCTCATTCTTCTCAAACTCATAATAATTATATCATTAATTGATCCAGGGTGACAAAATGAGCCGTATAGCCTAGTTGCATAACTCAGGAACCTTATGAGCTAGGACAAATCTGAGAACAGATTTGGAATCAGTGCACCAAAATTAGTTGGTCACAACAACATTTACTCAAGTAGCAGAGACAAAGTTAAAATTTTTTGGCTAGTGTAATTGATAGTAAAGGTCTATATACCAAGTACTAATATATTCTAACAAGTGAAAATTATTTGTTGAGTAACTTATATCATTTTACTTTCTCATCTCGGTCTGTTGCTAAATCTGTCTGGATCATTTTGACCACAATATTTTTTTAATAAAAATTCTCTTTTGCATGTAACTTGCAGTTTCATTCATCATAACATGTACAATGTAAATGTACAACTTATAACCATGCTTCCTTTTTTTACCTGTAATTTATCATATATTGCCATCATTTGGTTTGAAGCTACTGTAAGTTTTGTGATGGAAACCTAAGTGTCTGAATCATTGTCTGCTATTGTATGATCTTCTTTCCTGAATCTATGTTGAGAAATTTGAATTATATTTTGACTATAAAATTTTAATTTGTCCTTTATAATTCTTTCCAAAAGTTGCTAACTTAAGGAATTTAAAATAATCACATGAGTTGGTCATTAGGATTTTAGAATATCTTAAATATCATTTCAAAATCACCCACTAGTGATTCCTGCCTCTCAATTAAAATTCACCGTGGTGACATTACTCAGCACAGCCTTGTCAATATTGAAGGGCAGGAAATGGACATATCACAGCTCGAGAGCAAGATAACATCAATTATATCAAAGGGAGATGGGTTGCAGCGAGAAAAGAGAAAGGATTATTTATGGAGAACCAGGGACCTTCATCCAGGATTAAATGCAAATTTAATTAGGTTTTGTGTTTTGATATAGAGAATAAGTCTATCCTTAATTGAAGAAATATCTTTGGATTTGTGCATTACCCCTCCAAATAAAAATTCATTAGCTAAAATATTAATTTCAGACATTTCCCATTTCACTATCTAATATGTAAAACTTAACTTTCTAATGGTCCTACTTTACAATGTTTCTACAATTAAATCTATCAAAGTTAAAAATAATTTAAACTTTTTTATGGAAAGAGCGGATAGGTAGCAAGTGTCACCTTTGTGACATTACTCAGCATAGACTTGTCAATATTGAAGGGCAGGAAATGGACATGTCACAGCTCGAGAGCAAGATAACATCAATTATATCAAAGGGAGATGGGTTGCAGCGAGAAAAGAGAAAGGATTATTTATGGAGAACCAGGGACCTTCATCCAGGATTAAATGCAAATGATCTGAGTCACAATAGAAGAGAAAAAAAGGAAAGCACCAGTGATGGAGCACTCAAAGTGAATGTGGAACACAATGACTCTGGTAGGGTAGGTTATACAGGTGAAAGGGAGAGTACACAACATAGGGGTACCTGTGGGTTAGCCTGATATGATCCAGGTGGAGGCAGGCCAACACATTTTTTATAGCAGGAGCAATGGATGGATGAGACCCAGTAATTGAGGAGGGGTTTGGTGAGAGGCTAAGTTTGCCAGGCATCTAGCCACTGTGCATTAAGAAAAGAAATCTGTAAATGGAAAGGTGACTGGCCATGCTGGGCCAGAAGCTGACTGAGAAGCTTGGTCAGCTGCTTTGGTGCCAGGCACACATAAAGTGATGTTTGATAACTGTGGTCAAAAGGAACAATACAGAAATCACACACTGGGAATTTATCATGAACAGCCTAAATTTGATGGAAGCAGAGACATTTCAGGGGGCCTCCAAGAGGGTGTACAGCTCTGCTGCATAAGATGAGCACCCTTGGGCAATAGAAAAGGAGTGCTGAAGAATTATCTTTACAATGACAACAGATGAACTGTGGAGGGAGGGAGCCATCAGTGAAGATAGCCATGCCCTGAGTGGGTGCATGCATGGCTAAGGAATTCTAATAGGAGAACCCTAGCTGGCTTATGGACTTGCCTCTTGAGAAGACTGTTGCAGATTCTAGTTGGGGGCATCAATGGAGGATTACCTGTAAAAGAGATAGGATAGACAAAGAGCAGAGGGAATGGCAGAGAAGAGTAGAGGCACTGGACACCAGAAAGAAAATAGTAATGAGAAGTGTCCTCACAAGAAAACTTGACTGGTAAGGAAAGGGTGTTGCATTCCACAGGGAGTTTGGCTATCCCAGAATAGCAACAATCTACTCTAGTCAGATGAAGACCCCGGTTCAGAATTAGATCAAGGCGATGGATGGTTGAAGATGAGGATAGAAACCTTGCAGGGAATTCACAGATCTAAGTAAGGTAGGAACATTGATATGTTGTTAGCTGTGGGAATGAAATAGGATGTAGGAAGAATGTGGGGAGGAAATGAGAAGCCCAGAGAAGCAACACAATTGACAGCCAGTAATGCCAAATTGGACTGTCTGGCAAAGATAGGGAGAGACCTATCACAGTAGTAGTCCACAAGGTCATTGCCGTAGTGTGTGTTGCTAATGGAATGGGAAAGAAAGTTGACCATGTTCATCACAAAGAGGCGTATGCTTAGGGCCAAGCCCTGAAGAATAACCTCCACCTGTGATAAGAGGCTGGAGTAGTAGTGGTGGTTCACCAACCTGTCTTTATTCAGGCGGATCCTAAGTGGATAATGAAATAAACATAAAGGTCAATCTGGAAGGCACGATAACACAAGACCTGGGAGATGAAAGTAGGTAGGAATCCATAAAGTCTGGAAGAGTGAAAACTAAAGATGAGAAAGGAGCAGTGAGTAGTGTCATAAGCTTTGCAGAAGTTTAGGGTACAGCCAATGACACTACAGCACTAGAATGTTGCCTGGACATCATGGCCAAAGAAGAAGGGGAATCTAGAATAGAAGGTCCACTTCCTCCAAAAATTCATCACTCAACAGTCTGCTGTGTGGAGAACCATCACAATAGAAGTGGCAGTGACCCTGCCTGCCACATATTGGGAGATACTGTGCACAATGCTCCCCCAGACTAGGATATTGATACAAAAAGTAGCAAACAGCCTGGTGTCCAAGCAGTCTTCATAGACAAGTTGGGGAGAGTGCTCCACCCTGCATGTGTCTGATTCATAGATGACAGAAAATGACTCAATACCATTGAGGCATTGGGGTATAGACCAACAGAAAGAGTCGGGCACAATGGCATGCAACTTTAAGTTACTCTGTGCCATCTCCCATCTTTTTTGTAATACAGCCATCATTTATATCCATTTTATGCCTCATCAGTCACCAGCTAGGGTACAACTTTAAGAAGTTCCCCTCAACAGTCTCCCATCTTCTTGCATGTAATCGGTGTGAGGAAGAGTGAAACGCTGGTCTGGTCGCCCAGTCTTTGCAGACTCTTTGGCGCTCTCATTCAGCTTTCTGAGTCGCTATAAATCACAATCCAGTCTCCGAACCGGGCACGTCGCGTTATCTCCCGTACCAAGCGGTGTATTGCAACCAGCTCGGCCATGAAGACAGACGCTGCGCCTGGCAGAGCACTGCTGACGCCAAACAGAGGGGATACAGTGTGGAAACCGACCCCCTCTTGGGACTTGGAGCCATCCATATACACTGGCATAGTTCCAGAATGACATGAAGTGTGTTCCAAAAAGGTCGAACGCAATACTCCCGGCGCTGTACAAGCTTTCGGAGCAGAGGTGGCGACAAAGAGTCAAAGGTGGTACCCTCCAGGATGGCATCCCGGGCAGACCCATGGGTGCCACTGGCACGAGAGCTATACATAGCTCTCGACGGAGTTTCCTAGCCCTAAACCCAAAGGGCTTATGGTATGACTGGCGTCTATCGGCGGCATAGGCACCGTCGAGATCAGCTGCAGATGCAGTGAGCACTGTTGGCGAATACAGGCGAATAAAGCACAGTGCATGGCGCAAAACGAGTAGCATCTCCCCAGCATTGACAAGTAGGTTCTCAATGGGGAAAGTGTGGAAGGCAATGGTCGCCAGGCAAAGGCTGGTGTGGTGGATAGAGTCCACCTTCCACAATACACGCTCGGCTGCGGATAACAAAAAAACTCGCATCTGTAGTCGAGCTTCGAACAAAAGGATTGATAAAAAAATAAGGCAGTAGCCCTATCAGCGCCCCAAACACTGAACGTCACAAAATGAAGAATATCCATGGAATGGGTACAAGAGACCCTAAGGCTGCGAATATGAGCCTCCCATGGGAGGCATCAGTCAAATACAAGACCAAGGAAACGGTGTGAGTCCACCACTTCCAGGCGCACTCCATTGAGAAATAAGTCAGGGTCAGGATGGAGACGTGGATGGCGGCAGAAGTGCACCACTTTAGTCTTGGCGAAGGAAAACTGAAGCCTGTGAACTTCAGCAAAATAAGACATGCAATTCAATGCCTGTTAGAGTCCATGTTCCAGAGTTGGCATCTGGGCTGCGCCAAAAGAGATCGAAAGGTCGTCCACGTAGAGCGTAGCGAGAACATCATCCAGCAGCACCGAGGTGATGCCATTGATGCTCAGGGCAAAAAGTGTGGCCCTGAGGACACTTTCCTGCGAGAGACCCTCTTTCTGCTCCTTTGGGCCAGAGAGGGCTGCCCACCACCAGTACGCAAAATCGACAATCTCGCAAAAATTCAGATATAAAGATTGGGAGGTTTCCCCTCACCCAAATGGTGTGGAGAATCTCCATGATACCGTATCGCTATGCAGTATCATAGGCCTTCTCCAGATCGAAAAACACTGTGGCGTAGTGCTGTCTACGAAGGAAGGCCTCGCAGATGGCATTTTCCAGTCGGAGCAGAGCATCTGACGTGGAGCGGAAGCCACACTGTGTAGAAGACAGATGGCCTCCCCTGTCCAGAAAAAAGGCTAATCTAACATTTACCAATTTCTCCATCAACTTGCACATGCAAGAGGTTAGAAAGATTGGGCGGAAACTGGCCGGAGTAGAGTGATCTCTCCCCAGTTTGCGAAAAGCGAGCACAGTAGCGATTCACCAGGAACCTGGGAGGATACCCTCTACACAGATCCTGTTTTACAAATCTAACACAAAGGCCATGCCTCGCCGCTCACCCAGGTGTCGAAGCATAGCGTGCGGGACATTGTCCAGACCAGGGGTTGTGCCTGCGGATGAAGAAAGAGTGCAGGGCAACTCACTCAGAGTAAACCTGTCATTGAAGAGTTCTCCATCCCTGGAAGTATAGTCCAGTCGGCAGCCTTCGGCGACATCACGACGGGCATTGAATGCTGGCGGTGCAGCATCTTGGCTTGAGAATGCGGTCGCGAAGGATTCTGCCACAGACGCAGGGTCCGAGATTTCGGCCCCATTCTCATGGAGAACAGGAGGGAGCTCCTGTGAGAACTTGCCCTGAATCCTTTTGACTCGCTTCAACACCTCTGCTAGAGAGGTCTTCCCGTTAAGTGAAGACACGTATGCCCGCCAAGAAAAGGCCTCGGAAACAGTTCCACGGCGTGGCGGAAGTTCCCCATGTCGAAGTCGGCTGACGGTGTAATATAGGCGGAAATAACAGTATACCTCCTATCCAAGTGCAGCTTCACAGCTACTTACTGAAAGGAGATATCTAAAGCAAAGAGACGAACAGAGACATCATGCTGGGTGTAAATAGTGCATACCCCTGCCTGGCCCTCATCCAGTGGTGGTGGGGTGGCAAAACCCTTATACCCCAGGAGAGTGGGCAGGGGGCACGCGCTCAGCATGGTTTCCTGCAAATGGATAACTAATGAGGAATGGGACGAGACGAGCCTTTGCAGCTCCTCCCAGTTGGCCCTGAATCCAAGGCAATTCCATTGAAGGAATATGCCCTCCAGGCTTATCTCGGAGGAGATGTGGGGGGTGGCCCTCTTCGAAGAGAAGACCCTCACAGGAATGGCCATACATTTTCCAGAGGCAGAACTCCGGGCGCTGTTGGCCAGACAATGAGCTGAAGGCTCCGAATGGGCGCAGAAACGACCATGCTCATAAACCTGGAGGGGCCCAGAGCAGAGGGTGTCTTTCTTCATATTGAGGCATAAGATGTTCCAGGCAGAGACCGGCGCACCAGGACCAAGTCCTTAGCCTTGTAAAATGAGAGATGATCCTATGCCTGAATGGCCAGGATTTCGTTCTCAAGGAGATACGTGGCTCTCCACAATTGGTCACATGCGACTTGGAGTTATTGTGTGAGGCCTCGGAGCAACTTACACAGACTTAGGGTAACCCCAACTTTACACGCCTAGAAGAGCAATTAGTATGGCCGAAGCGGTGACAATAATACCACCTCCGTGGCAGTGGCATGAATGCCTTCACACGGTAGCGATACCAACCAATATGCACCAACTCAGAGACACTATCAAGGTGGAATGTGACGAAGAGTGTAGGGGTGGGTCTCGAGGCCCCTCCCTGTTTTCTCATCACACATTAGACCTTGACTGCCCCATGATCAGCCAGCTCTAAGGTGATGTCATCTATGGGGTAGTCCATGAGTTCCCTTGCGTAAACTACTCCTTTCACAAAGTTCATGGTAGAGTGTGGCATCACATTCACTGGCATGCCATCAAGTGTCCAAAGAGCACTAATCATGGCTGTCTCGGAGGGATTCAACGCATTCACCAAAAGGCTCCTGTCCGAGAAACCGGTCACCTTCGGCTCTCTAACAATCACGCTAGCTAAGGCTCTCCTCTGATGGATCATGCTGCCCTTAGCCAACATGCTGCCATCCGTGGAACGTATGACGAGGAAGTGTTTGAAGCCAGCGAACTCAAAAACACCAGGTAGCCTCTGAATGAGGCGCCATGACATAATCAAGGCTCCACTCGGAGCAGTTCTGGTCTTCGTCTGGGACTCCCCACCAGGGAAAGCAATTGGGTCAGTTGTGCTGATCTTGGCCTGGTCGCTTACCAAAACAGCAGCAGGCCCATCTGTCCCTGCGGGTGGAGAGGAGCTCTGACTCTTCTTTCCATTTTTTCTTTTTAGGAGAGGAGGGTGAGGAATAAATCCACTACTCTCCTCCGCTGGCAGCAGCCCCCAGGCCAGATGGACCGGTCTCAGCAAGATCTTTCTCCGAGATGGAGAAGGTCTTGGCTGTCACAGGGGCACTGGGAGGAGGAGGAGATTCCTCCTCTCCTTATAGTCTTGGAGACCCGAGCCATCTGAGGAGGACCTTGCACAGAGGCGGACTCGGGTTCGGTGCTTGGCACCGAGCCTAGGTCTGTCCCGATGAAAGGTCCTACTGTCTGGGGCTGGGTTGCTTCAAGGAGCACGTCCATCTCAGGGGGCTCTATATGGCCATCCCTTCCCAGGACATCACAAGTCCCATTGCTTATAGTCTCTTTGGCCAGGGAAGAGGGGGGGGGCATATACGGTGACCCCCTCTAAGCTCAATATGTAAGCATGCAGGTCTTTAGAGGGAAGGGGCTGATTGGCCCTATCTTCCCCCCTCCCCCTAAGGAAGTTGGCCTTATCATGCCACTCCCCTTTTTTTTTTTAAAGAGCCTATCTGGCAACTGCCCACTTGGGCATGCATAAGTTGCCGGAATCACGACAGCCTAGCACCAGGCTACTTTAAAATAAGAACACAAAAACACAACAACAATAAAAAGGGAAGATCATAACAATTAGGAAGCAATCTCCGGCGTCGGGGGGAGGTCCCCTTCTCCCCCGGCGCAGGGGCGTGTGACCTACAAAGAAAACAACAATAACAAAAAAAAACTTAGTTAAATAAAAGGGAGAAGGCCGGCTTCCCCACAAAAGTCTACCAGTCCACCAGTCAAAGAGCACGCACTCGTCCTAGTACAAGGGACAGGCGGTAGCGACCCCGCCCATACCGGTATCGGGATAGGTAACGTGCACGAAGATCGCCCAGACTGGGACATTCAACAAGAGTGTGCCGAACAGTGTGGGGAGGACAATGCAGTTGTCACAGTAGGGATCTGGCGAGCGCTCCATCAAATGGCGGGGCGTCCCGCGAGTATACCCAATTCGGAGACGACAGAAAGCAACCTGAAGCCTCAGCGGCATTGGAGGGTAGGTCCATGGGAACAGTCGTGGCGCAATGGCACGCAACTGTAAGTTCCCTTCGACTGTCTCCCATCTTCTTTGCCAAGCAGCCCGTATTCCTGCCATGTAGTCGGTGTGAGGAAGAGCGAGACGCTGGTCCGGTCGCAGCCTCTTTGGCGCCCTCATCGGCGTGCTCATTCCCCGCAATTCCTACATGTCCAGGAACCCAGCAGAAGATAATCTCAGCATCACCCAAAGGCAACTCCAGAGAAGGGGGTGAGGGAGAGTCCCTGGCACCCATAGGCAAAGGAGAGTAAGCCTCCTCCCCTGTTGAAGAGTTTTGGAGGGTCCCCTGCGAAAGCACAGGGCGGGGGGCTCCATTTTCTTGGTGGAGCTGCCTGAGGGCGGCTCCATCGATTTTACAGGGGAAGTAGAGGGAGATTAATATTTTCGTCTTTACCATTGGGCATGGTGACCGTATTTATTCTACAGGATGCATACGCTAACCACCCCATGCAGTAGCTCACTCTGCGAGGGGTGAGTATGGGGCTGGCAGAACCAGCTGCTGCCAATTGAGGCTACTCCTCCTGTTTAGTGACCGGGCAGACCATTGGCATGGCAGCTCCACCTTGGGCACAGCATAAAATGGATAGAGATTGAAAGGAGAAAGAAAGAGGAAGCGAGGAAGGTGTGGATGGGGATGAAGCAGGTTGTTAAAAACCCACCACCCCAGACCAGAGCTCAGTGGTGAGAGAATGTTATCCCCTCCCCTCTCAGCCCCGATACGGGATAGTTGGGTGAGAGGAAGCTGGTTGGTATCTACCTTGTGAAATTAGAGGCCGACCAAAGAAAGTTGAAGGAGAGGTTGTAGGGAAAGTGAGGAAGTAGGGTAGAAACACAGGCTGTCTAAAAGGAGAAGAGGCTAAGCTGGGGCTGGAAGGGGCACTGAAACCCATCAGCAGGGTGGCCAGGAAGGCAAATTTCTGTGCTCTTACAGGGTTATTTTCTGCAAAGCAGTGATGCAGAGGAGGAGGGAGCTTCGCCCCCATCTGTGCAAGAGTGGAGCTTGAGCATAATATGTTTCTAGTTGTACCAGGGTGGAACTCAAGGGCGGTAATACCTGATGAAGTGTTCCTGAAAGACATGTAAGTCACCATGCTCATAGACCAAGATGGACCACTCTATTCCCAATTGCTTTAGTACCTCTATATTTCCTACCTGTTTATTTTTTAAATTTTTCTAAGAATCTCATGGTAGATTTTAGTGTCACCGCTACAAGCATGCCATCATGTATTCAACGACAGCTCAGTATAGCTCCCTTGGTAAGATCAGCGGCAATAACCCAGAAGGTTCCCATTTTAAATCCCTGGTAATCAACATAAATGTCTAGATTCTCAAATGATTTAGTAACTAAATTTCCTACCTTTTTTTCTTCTCTAATTTTCTTAAGAATGCTATTTGCAGGCCACATGGGCCTATCCTTTTAGGACTTCTGCATAAGGATACACTCAGCTCAGATATTTCTAAGTACAGTACATATGGAAGAAATTAGGATGCATTGATTTTTCACCTTTTTTTATATTTTCTAAATAAACCAATAAAGGATTGAAATAAAACACTATATATTTTATGTCTTTTTTTCCTTTTTTTTAGTATTTAGACATTTCCAGTGAGTTTAAGGACAAAACCAAGTCTTTTGGGCCTGGCATGAGCAAGATTACCAAAATATTCTTAGTCAAGCTCCCCCTTCACTCTTAATGCACACTGTCCCCTTCCCCATAACCTAATCGGTCCACCTGAACATATACATTGATGACCTAACCATCACATCTCAAGCCACCACCTTACACACCTAAACATATACCTCTGACAATTCCAAAACTGATTAACACCGAACAGAATGTCCCCCAAAATCAACAGTCACCCTCTTCACCCTACACATGCACAAATATATCAAACACCTACATATGATGCTCCAAGGCCAACTCCTCTCACTCAACTGTAACCCACCCCACCCTACTGTACATCATCTTAGATCCAGACATGACTTTTGCAACACACACACATAACTTCACTACCAAGGCCACAATAAAATAAAACACCCTCAGGACACTCACAAACACCAAATTCATCAAACAAAGAAACACTTGACATACTATAGAAACAATTCATCCAAACACACAGGTTATCCAACAACAAAAACACAGCTCTCCACATCACAACCAGTTCCACAAAAAGTACCACAATACCCCACCTACATTGAGAAACTAAAATACTAGCCATCAGTGACCATCTAGACATGGTAGGCACACAATTCTTCAGCAAGAGGTGACCCCCCCCACTCACCCACAATTTTTCAGCAAGGGTAGACACCCTACTCACCCAATCTCCATCCCTGAGCCCACCTCCATATATCTTAGAGGTAACCCCACTTTCCACTACTTTAACTACTGGAAAGAGTTCCCTCAACAGCACCAAACCAAAACACAAAACACCTACACATCCATTCCATGCAAGTAGCACTCGGATGGTGCGTAGAGAAACAACACCCTACTTCAATGCGTCCCACCAACATCCAGCTCCTGGAAACCACCCTTGCCCACCAAACCAGAGTTTCTCTGGCCTGCCTATGATCAGGACACCATCCCTCACTACACAAATACAAAAACAACCTAGACCCTGAGACTGCCCCAGACTGCCCCTGCTGCAACTGCCAGCTAACAGATAACACCACTCATCTGATCCTCTCCTGCCTTTGCCTCAAACACCTCAGAGCTGACTATCATGTCACCTCACTTGGAGACTTTGAAGACCACTCACCATGGCATTATTCCTGAGTGCTACCAAGTTTGACTTAAGAGAATCTGGGGGCCACAAAGTAAGTAAAAAGTTGATGGCATCTTGCAGTCTGGGAAGAGATGATGTGTTGAAGGATCACAGGTACCTCTTCATGTATGACCATGCATTCTCTATGGAATTTAGGTCTAATGAATTGCCAGGCCAATCCAATCCAAGACAGGAATTCCATTATCAAGGAAATCTTTTGTCTTTTTCCCTCCATATGACATGGCATGATGTAGAGTGGATGTTATAACACTTGGGATCATATCTGTTGGAACCTGTTGATGAATGCACTATCTTTCCAGCCAACCTGGTGATGTAAAAGTATCTCTCATTGGAAAATACTGTGTTCCCACTCCCTTGGAGTACAATAGGGGTTAGCATTGGTTTCTGCATGATGCAGTGCACTGTGAATCTTAGGTGATCCTTCAGGCATTCTTGAATTGTATGCATGGATATAGATGTCTTTCAGCAGTTTATGGTTCTCAGTCTTGATTTCCTTGGCTGTGATGAAAAGCATGTCTATCCCAATTCTTCAAAGCAAGTTGTCTGCATATTTGGATATCTTACATACTTTCCCTGAGCCATTCTTCATCTCCAAAGCTGCTTCCCTTTCTCCAAATTTAACATATTTGACCCAGATGGGGGTAGTCTTTTTGGATATCGGTAAACATTGTGCTATTTCAGCTAGAGCATGCCCTTTAATGGAGCGTAACATTATCTTAACAATAGAAAAGTGTCCTTTACCCATGATCAACAGATTGTGGCATGCACATATGAATGGAAAGAGCTGAAAGCTGGTGGAGACGCAGATACTGAAACACCCTATGAATGCTGTATGACAACTGAAAGACAGGCTATACACATGTAGTCACTGGGTACAAACAGAGTTGCCATATTTCACTAGAATTGCAACATTACATTTTGCAGAGTAAAACAGAATTATATAAGGTCTATTTTAACCTACATCCTAATTTCATCTGCAGGCATGGTATACTGCGGATAGGTTAGACAGTGTGTCACTGATTTTTTTTTTCACCTCTCTATCCAAAGATAAGTGATAAATGTTACTTTTTTTTCTGTTTATTGGTTAAAAAAATTCTATGATGATACCAATTGCAATCTAGAAACAACTAATTAAATGCTTATAAGAATGACTTTCTCATACAAACTTCCTAGCCCCCCTACCTCCCTTCTACGAGGTGGGTGCCCTCTAGGAAGGTCACCACATTCCCTGGATGGGTCTACAGGTCCCTAAGAGAGGCGATATTGTGTCATGTGTGCTTGTGTGAGGTTTGGTCAGTCTATGAGCAGTTGTGTGATGTTGTCTGGGCTTGGGTTGCCTCTGGTGCATGTTGGTGTCCATCACTTTCATGTCGGATTAACCATAATTTCACACAAACTTGTCCTCACTGGAAATGTACAATAAGCATGGTGGCACTGGGATTCGTCAGCAACCTGAATGGAAACCTTTCATAGAGCAAAAGAGGACCACCCATTCCATATCTGGTAAGCCTACAAAGCCCTTCAAGAAGTTTGGTAGATCAAAAATTAGTGTCATGTATGCAAAGGGAAAAAAAAAGGTGTAAAGGTGTAGTGATTGGCCATATGTGCAACGACATTGTGGATGGAATTGCTTGCATGCATACATAAGACTCACAGCAATATCAATCGGCAGCTAGCTCCAGACAAATACCAAAATATTGTGTCTGCCACACTGAGAACCAAAACCTGGAAATCCAATATTTTATCCCCTGACTAAGTCTCACTAACCTGTGCATATCAGAATTTGTGAGACATGAAACTAAGGAAAGAATAAGATGAAACCATTGAGGAATTTTGGTGTATGGCAAACTTGTTGAGAATGAGTCTTGACATACAATAAAGAGGCATACAGTCAAGAGAGTCAAGGCATGCTGCTGTCTGTAACAAAAAGTGGATTGCCTAGGCTAATCAGAGGGTAAGAGAGAACCTCTCCTCATAACCATAACCTTGGCATCTTGCCATTCTCCAGGAAATGTTAGTCTTAGCAACCAATGAAAATAAATGATTGAGATTAACTTATTCATTCAACCGAGATACCCATAGAAAATATGTGAGAAATGAAACTAGGGAAAGAATAAGATGAAACGATTGAGGAAATTTGGTGTATGGCAAACTTGTTGAGAATGAGTCTTGACATACAATAAAGCAGCATACAGTCAAGAGAGTCAAGGCGTGCTGTTGCCTGTAACAAAAAGTGGCTTGCTCAGGCTAATCAGAGGGTAAGAGAGAACCTCTCCTCATAACCTTGGCATCTTCTCATTCTCCAGGAAATGTTAGGCTTAGCAGCCAAGGAAAATATATGATTGAGATGAACTTATACATTCAACGGAGATACCCATAGAAAATATTTTTCTTTGCAGTTAACTGAGATATCGGATTGGCCATATGATTGTCAGGCCTGAGTGCAAATGTATAATTATATAATTTTTAAAAAATAAAGTCAATGGGGTTTGGAAGTACTGGATTTTTAATACCTTGTCAATTGCAGTTATATAATGTTTAGGCATCAAAGTTTAAGTTGTTTTTTGTTGTTTTTAGTGGGAATTTGGTATTGGATATTTGAATTTCCTGTTTTCTAAAATTATTATTGTGCAATATTTTGAAGAAAGTTGTAGATTGATAAAAATTAATCCATCAACAAAATATAGATGTATATATTTTTATTGCATTACTGGTTTGTAAATTTAGATAATTTTGTATTACCAAGTTGGATATTTAGATATATTCTTGCAATTACTGTCATTAGGTTTTGTATCTTTTTTTGTATCCTGCATTTTGGTAGTAAGGTGTTAGATTTTATTGTATTTAGTGTGATTAGTAGAAAGTTTCAGCAGATGGCAGTCAATTGATTTAAGAAAACCAAACATGATTAATCTTTAGTGATAGAAAGATGCTTAAAGTAATTGCATAGCATTTGCATTGCATTTCTTTAGTCATAACCTGAGAATTTTGAACTAATAACACTGATAAATGTGAATAATGCACACCAAGGAAAATGTAAGGAAAAATTCTTGATACCACCATGATAAAAAGGTTATTTAGAATAGTGTGAAGGATCCCAAGCAAGGCAAAAACCTTCAGGGATTTGGCTTCAGTTAGCATCAATATTAATTCTTCAACTGTTTGAGAAAGCCTTTTTGAGGTTGGCAGCACTGCCAGAAAGCCTTTATGACAGATGGAGGGCGCATTATAAATACCTATTATTATTATAATAGAGAAAAGTTATATTTTTTGATGAAGGGCATTTCAAAGTGCATGGGCACGGATCAGGGGTAATGAGACACAACAGATGCAAACCCCTTCCATCAAGACACATTCAACAAGTGCCAAAATGTCCACCCAAGATGCTTTATGGTAGTGTTATAGCAAAAGGTCCTGAAATGCTTATTATTGTTGAGGGAATTATGAAGAGACAAAATACAAGGAAATCTTGGAGACACTTTTGCTTCCAAAGTTTTGCCTTTTGAAGAAGACTACTACATTTGCATAAAAATGTGCCTATTTTATGAAGAGTAGATTAACTGTCTTAAATCAACCTTGAAATTTTCCAGACATCAACTGGATTGAAAAGTTATGGCCAATAATCAAACACAGGATTGAGAAAGACTGAATGACTATGCAGAAGTTAATTATTGCTATTATTAGGACCTAGTACCATGGTGAAAACTTGTGGAATATGTGTTTAAACTTGGTTAATTCTATGGAAAATTATATGAAATGTTTGTAAAAGCAAAAGGTGGTCATATCTCTTATTAAATGTATTATCTGCAGCATCATTGCTGTGTATTCTTAGAATAAACATTAGTTTTATGAACAATTGTTTTATTTATCACTGTCCAAATTTGCAGTAGTATATTTAATGGTCACTGAGAATAGCAGGCACATACCTTTATGGAAGAAAGGTGCAGGTATCATCATGTAGTGAGTGGTGAATGTGGGAATGTTCTGGATATAGGAGTCATTCTCCACATTTCCCTCCTCAAATTCAATGGGCAGTACTCTAGTAAGATTGTGAGTTCCTTCCAAGGAGAATTGAAATTGCTTAACCAAGTAATCCTGGCCTCTGTCCCTCCCTCCTTCCCTTTTGCTTGCCTAGATTGCCACATTGACTTATTTGTCTCTTAATTTAGTGCATTTGTACAAGATATTAATCTATGGTATCTATATTTATAATACTGTAATATATTAGGTTGTTCAGAAAGTAATGGCATTTTTTCTTAACTTGACATGTGTCAGCAAAGTATTTTCCATGATAGAAATACAGCTGTGTTATAAGTGAGTTTACATAGATTAGATGGTCAATTTGATATGATACCCATATAACTGGTGCCCTTCATTTTAAGGTTTGAGTTTATAATCATTAAAACAGGTATGAACAACAAAAAAAAAGACTAGCATAATTTGTAATCATAATTAAAGATTATGCTAGTCTTTTTTTCTTCTTTTTTTTGGGGGGGGTGGGGGTTCATAAATATAAATTCTAAAACTACACAAGGAATCAACTGAGCATTTGGCCAAGAATCAGCTCCTATTTGCATTGTACAACATTAGTTCCAAAGATTTTAAGAGATGAGAGAATATAATCAGTTGTTGATGATGCACTTAGAGATGTAGTTGAGGTGAATACTCTTTCATTAGTTTGTAAGCTTGCAGCAATTGTGGAGAGAATCAAATATGACATTTCCACCCATTTGCATGCAATGTGAAAGAGGAAAAAAAAGATAGATGGCTTCCACATTAGGTGAAGGACCAAACAAGTCAGGATTATGAGATTTGTTCATCTCTGATGCGAAGGGATCAAAATGGATGACACTGCCTTGAACATTGCAACATGTGAAGAAAAATGGATTTTTTAGAACAATAAGAAATGACCTATTCACTAGCTTGATCAAAATGAAAAACTAAAGACAGAATGCCATAAAAAAGGGCATGGTGACAGTATGGTGGACTGGATCTGGGATCTATCACAGCTTTCTGAAAGCAGGGGCAAAAAAAAACCCAAAGAAACACACAATGAAAAATAATGTTAGGGCCTTGGAAAAATGCATTGTAAGTTCCAGGAAAAGAGCCCAGCATCAGTAAATTGCAGAGGCTCCATTCTTCCTCATGGGTCTAGAAATACTAATTTTTATTAAAAGGGAATAAATACAGCCACAGCCAAAAGTATTCAGATACTATTTTTTATTGCTTGGGTATATCTATGAATATGTTGGTGTAGGTTTGCATGTGTCTAATACAAAGGCTGCTACACTTACTTTCCAGCCCCCCTCCCCACACACCTTTTCTGCAATGTGGGCAGCAATAATTATCCACGACAAGCTCTGGTGTAGCACTGTCAGGCTTAGTGTAGCTAGGGCACAACAAAACAGTTGCAAGATGTTACCAGTACACTATTCTGCACAGAAAACAAAAAAAAACTTCATTAGTGTTGCCAAAAATTAAGACATTATGAAATAGTCCAAAAATTTTGTCCTGTACAAACTAATTTGCACACTACTGTATATATATATATATATATATATATATATATATATATATATATATATGTGGTGTAGTGCATGCTGGCATCCTACTGTCTCGGAAAACAATGGAGATTGCGCCATCGAAGTGTATGCGCCTGGGCAAAGTTTATGGAGATGCTGGGTTGCCCAGTCATCAAGATCCCCCTTTTGGCCTCGCCAGTGGCTCCATATGGCTAGCCATTTTGCTAGAAACAGCTCCTCCACCAAGCTTAATGGTGCAATGTAAACACCATCCTCTCACGTGGTTTAACCCACCAGCTGAGGCGGTGTATGTATTCTAGTACTCCTGCTACCTAAACCTATCCTAACCTATAAGTTATATAAAAAATAAAATAACTAATTTTCATTCATTTAGTCTTCAGATGCCTCCAAAAAAACACATTAGAGGAGAAGCTCTCACTAACTAAAGCAAAAAGGTAGGCTGTTGAATGAGAGTAAAGTCAGTCTAAATGCAAAAAGAATGACAGCAACAAGGCCAGTCGATGATGTTCATTTGGATGGGCTTGATCATTTTCCTGTGCCTACTGATCTACATAAAGCAAAGATGCAAATACTGCATCAAAGCTTACCCACATATGAAGTGTAAAAAGTGCAACAACTTATTATGCCTGTTGAAAGAGCAAAATTGTTTTATTACATTTCATAACAAATAAATTGTGTGTATATTATTTGATTAAAATTAATGAAAAAAGAATTAACTTTTATTTTTAGGAAATGTGGTTACTAAATTCTAGGTTTCTTTGTTATTTTCTCAATGATTTAATTTTTTAGGGTTTTTTTATGTTTGCAGCAACACTTCCCAATGATGCCACGTGGAATCATTTTATTTTCATGCATTTCCTTCAATGTTTAATAAAAAAAGTTGTATATATGTGTTTTATGACCTAAATGGAATATGTTTTAAAGCCAAAAATCTTCTTTTTTTTTACATAAATCAATACTTCGGGAAATAAAGGGTTAAAATGGTAAGAAAGTCTCAGGGGGTAATTAGTGTTAGTAAATGTTAAGGGTTTGAGTGTGGAGGGGGCCATGAAGCTGGATAAGAGTATGCTGGAGTGAAGCTATGGTATGGAAGGAGAAGGAAAGATCTCAAGTGAATACAGTGCAAAGGGACAGCTTGAGACAGATGCGTGGTGTGCAAAAGGTAGAGTGAAGAACGACTGAGTAAGTGCTGTTTATTGGTGTGAATGAGCATGTTCTGATAAATTAGGGGCATATACGGAAAACAGATGGAAATATACTTTTAAAGAGAAGATATGTGTGGCAGGGTACAAGAAGGGTTGGAAGACTGCATAAAAGGTGGGTAGAGTAGATGATTGAGGAAGAAGTGGATAATATTATGTATGATCGGTATGCATGGAAGGGGTTCGTGAGGGTGAAGGGCCAATTTGGCATGCAAATAATCATGGCTGGGTTTGTGCTAAATAGGGACTCAAGGTTAAAGTTGAATGGGAATTTTTATATTGTTGGGGTTAAATTTTGCATGAAAGTGATTAAGATAATTTAATTTCATGCATGTAAAATGTCATTTTTACTTCATACATTAACTTGAGCGGAGTACTAATGAATACTATATAAATATAGGATGAGGCAGTTTTCAGGTTCATTTCTGGTCAAAGAACCCAGTCAGTATGTGCCATAGTATATCTCTTATCTAACCCTGAAAAATTACTACCCCCCCCCCCCCAATATAATACCAGGGCTATTTACTTGTATCAGTTGGGCAGGCGTAGTTGTAATATCCAACAAAAGCTCTGGCAATCCATTCAAGGGGATACGCTGTTGGAAATATTCGTTCCATTGCTTGAGCTCCTGCTAACAGCTTTTTGTACTCATTCAGCCTGCTCAATAGCCTCAAATAACACTGATAATTATTTTCATTTTCTCCACCTTCCACTTCATTTAATATGCACTGGTAATGTTCAGAAAGCTGCAATAATAAAATGAGAAGATAAAGAACAGCATGAGATAAAAAATAAATAGCATCTCTTGAACAATTAAGACCCTCTAACAATTTCTACTCTTAATTATGGATATCATATAAATAAATGCGGAACATTGGATTTATAGAGAAGGGTACTAATATAGCAAAAAAAAAAAACAAACAAACTTTAAGATGGAAAATATAAGCCAAATAACATCCTTTTATCCTTATTATGAGAGATCCATTTGAAAAACTGGCAATGTTCAGAAAGCTGCAATAATAAAATGAGAAGATCAAAGAACAGTATGACATAAAAAAGAAATAGCATCTTGAACAATTAAGACCCTCTAACTATTTCTACTCTTAATTATGGATATCATAAATAAATACAGAACATTGGATTTATAGAAAAGGGTACCGATATGCCCCCCCAAAAGTTTAAGATGGAAAATACAAACAAAGTAACATTCTTTTATCCTTATTATGAGAGATCCATTTGTAAAACTTGCAAAATTAAAATTACAACACAATTAGAATTATAAGGGCAATTAATGGATGCAAATTAACTCAACCTTTTGAAGTTCTTCTGAGGATGGATCTTTGATGTTTTCCAGTATTCTAATAATGGATCCATGAATATCCTTTCTAGCAACCTCATCTTTCAATATTTCTAAGAGAGATTCCAGAACCAAGACTGCATCCAAAAGACAGTCATATCTTTGGTACACATCAGCTAATCTTCGGTAAATCCTGTCTAGTTTTTCTTCTCTGTTAATATTTTAAGGTAATCAAAGTATTAGAAAAATAGAATAGAAAAAAAGAATTAATATTAGTTTCTATCCCACTGCATGGTACTCTAGTTACAAAATGTTAAATATACAAGAATGATCATACAAATAATCTTATTTCTGTTTTTTCAAGCTACTGTTAAAATTATTTATATCGGTGCACATCTTGTAGCTACTTTTAGATTCTTGTCAAGTCTAGAATTGTTATTTAAGTTGCTCCTGGCTAAGGTCCATTTCTTAGGCCAACAACCTCAAAAAACTCTTAAGTGGAGGGGGTTCTTATGAAGATCCATAACACAAATGTCTGTAGAGTTTGCCTTAATTCTGCAAGTGTTTTGTAGGGTGTAAAAATGTGTTGAGCAGCATCTGGTTCCAAGGGGGCAAACCATTTATGATGCGGAAGAGGTTTGTTCTGAGGCAATGTCTGTTAGAAAGGCATTGTGGAGCAGTTTATACCCAGAATATGAATGGCTTCCTGTGTTGTATCTGTTTTGTGGGTGATAGGGCTGGATTTGGGGGTAGCAGGATTGCCACAAAGAGTGACCTTCATTTTTCTCCCTCAGACTTCAAATGTCAATTTTTGTCTAATCATTTGCCATTAAACTTTAATTAATTTCATTTTCAAAGAAAGTATTTAAGAATAAATTAACCTTAACATACCAGGTTAATATTTTCTTGCTTTAGTATTTAGGTTTCAGGAATTGTTTATTTATTTAGACTAAGGTGTCCCCATTTATTGGTGTGAGAGCAATAGCTCGTCAAACCCTTTAAACATTCTACTTTTTAAACCCTTAAGCCTACAACTATCCTACCTTTAACTTTTTGGACAATTCCTTTACTTAATAACCTGTTATATTCTTAACTCTTTTCATACCATCTTTCAACTCTACTTCTCAATTTTCTCTTACCTCCCATTCTTTACTATCCACATATTTTTGTTTGCTTAAATTCACCACTTTCCCATTATATATAATGTTCTCTATGGATGAAGCCTTAATTTGGATAATGGATTTTCATCAAGGGATAACTAGTTTTTGTTGTCTTTTGACATACAATAACAAAATTTTTATCATTTATACCAATTTGGAACAAAGCAAGATCCTGGTCATGAGGCTTATGCAGAGGGTCTAATATTAAGTTCAGTTCTTGAGAAAGCATTGAAGAGGAAAACCATTTTTTTTTTTTTTTTTACCCTTTTCCAATGAGCTGGAAATCTTTGTGTCCAGTTGCAAATGAGAATTTAGTTATATAATGATGGCTTATCATTAAGATCATAAGCACTATTTTAAAGATATACTTCACAAATGTTTTTTAAGCCTGTGTATAATTACTACCCTTTCAAAATTAATACAGTAAACAATAGTGAGCATGATGATCTTTGAAGTCTTTGTTTTTCATAAGGAAGAACTTTACTTTTTAAACTATATGACACACTGATAAATTAAAGATCTGATAAACTAGGGTGGACCACCCCGTTAAAAACTGCAAAAAGCAACAGGAGTCCAAGAGCACTCAAGGTACTTAGTGAACCACTGAAGATCACAATTCCATCTCCAAACTGAGCAAGATGTATTATCTCCTGCACTGAACCGGGAGGGGGGAGGGGGGCTCTCTTACTGAGGCATATATTGCAACCAGCTCAGCTGTTATAATAGATGCAGTGCCTGGTAAAGGCCCACTGACTTAGAACATAGAGGATAGTGTGAAAGGCAACACCCTCTCCTGGGACTTGTTGAGGCATGGCAACAAATAGTCAAAGGTAGTACACTACAGGGTACCAGTCGCCAGGAAGAGCCCAGTGTAGTGGACTTGAGTTCACCTTCTACAATATACACTTGGCTGCAGATGCATAAACTCTAATCCCTCATCAAGCTTTGAATGACCAATGGATCGATAGAGGGGCAAGGCAGTAGCCCTATCAGCACCCTAGGTGCTGAACATCACCGAATGAAGAAAATCCATGACGAGAGTACAAGACCCTAAGGCTGCGAATATGAGCCTCCCAACAAGACCAAGGAAATGATGCGAATCCACCACTTCCAGGCAAACCCCATTTAGGAACAAGTCCAGGTAGGGGTGAAACTGTGGCTAGTGGCAGAAAGTGCACCACCTTAATCTTGGCGAAGGAAAATCAAAACCTGTACACTTCGGCATAGCAAGAGATGCAGTGAGTTGGAGTTGAAGCTCCAGAGTTGGCATCTGGGCTGCACCAAAAGAGATTGAAAGATCGTCTAAGTAGAGTGTAGCGAGAACATATTCCTGTAGCACTGAGGTGATACCATTTATGCTCAGGGCAAAGAGTGCGACAGTGAGGACCAGAGAGGGCGCCTCCCACCTGTATGCGGAATCAAAGATCTTGCAAACACTCTTAGATAAAGATTGGGAGGTATCCCCTCGCCCCCATCGTGTGTAGTCTCCATGATACCACATTGCCATGCAGTAGAATAGGCTTTCTCCAAATTGAAAAACATTGTGGTGGAAGCCGCACCTGTGCGCTAAACAGATGGGCTCCACTGTCCATCAAGGGAAAAGGCTATTAACATTTACACAATTTCTTCAACTTGCACACACAGGACCTAAGAAAGATTGGGCGGAAACTGACTGGGATAGAGTGATATCTCCCGAGAATCTGGGAGATACTCTGTCCAGAACCTGTTAAACAAATCTAACATATGCCATGCCTTGCTCACCCAGGTGTTGAAGCATGCATACAGGACATCTTGAACAGTGGCGGTGTCCGTGCATGAAGCAAGAGCGGACCACAACTCACTTGATGTAAACATGTCATTGAAAGGCTTCCTGACTCTGGAGGTAAAGTCCAGTCAGCAGCCTTCAACGATATCACAACGTGCATTAAATGCTGGTAGACCAGCATGCAGCCAAACAAATGGGGAGAAAGTGGTAGCAAAAGACTGTGGTCCAATGCTTCTGGAGAATGGCAGGGGGATTCTGCAAGAACTTGTCCTGTATCCTTTTGACTAGCTTACACACCTCTGCTAGAAGTTTCTGGATAAGGACTCAATGCCCTCATCCACCAACCAAAAGTCATTGAATGGGACAGTGAAATCAGTCATTTCCTGAAATGTGGACCACCATGCCCACGCAAAGCACTGCCTAGGGGGATCTCTCAGGTGGCAGCGGCCCAGAAAATGATATTTGAATGGGAAAGTGATCACTACAATGGAGGTCATCGACCACCCCCACCCCAAATCAGGCTGTGCATCCAGAGAGCATAAAGATAGATCAAAGCAGGAAAATGAGGCAATTCTCGGGCAGTGATGTGTAAACTCATCCATATTTAGGACACCTATCTCCAGCTTGTCAATGACTTGAGCCTTGGGATTAATTGAGTAGTCTCCCCAGAGGGAGTGTCTACTGTTCAGATCTCCGAGCAAGAGAAAAGGCCTTGGCAACAGTGCCACGATGCAGCAGAAGTCCCCTGCATCGAAGTTGGCTGATGGTGGAATGTACGCAGAAAAAACAGCATACCTCCTATCCAAGTGCAGCTGCGCTACTACCTGAAAGGAGGTATCTAAAGCAAAGAGAAGAATGGAGATCATGCAGGGTGTAAATCGCGCACCCTCCTGCCCAGCCCTTATCCTGTGGTGGTGGCCTCACAAAACTCTTTTACTCTGGGTCTGGGAGGGTGGGCATGGGGCCTGCACTCAGCATGGTTTCCTGCAAAAAGATAGCTAACAGGGAATGGGATGAGACGAGCCTCTACAGCAACTCCCAGTTGGCCTGGAGTCTGCTGCAATTCTAATGAAGCAATATGCCCTCCAGGCCTAGCTGGGAGGAGATGCGGGGACCCTCTTTGAAGAGAAGACCTTGACGGGAATGGCTGCCCGATTTCCGGAGGCAGATCTCTGGGCACTGTTGGCCTAACAATGCACTAATGGCACTGTCGACTTCGAAGACTTATCGGGGGAAGTTGGGCTCACCATGAGTTTTTTCCTGCTTCTGCCTCAAAACCTTAGTCAGGCAGGGCAGATTCGGAGGTAGTGGTTCCTTGTTTGGAGGATCCCCATTCTTCCGAGTCACTCAGCGTAGCACTGGGTGTGGCGTAGAACCCGAAGCTCCTTTGGTGCTGTCCTTTCAGGGGCAGCTTTAGGAGCCCTGGAAGAGAGCCTAATGACCACCTACAGGGGTGTTGCTTCCTTTGAGTCTAATGACTCAGTGGAGGCACACGGCCATTTCGCCTAATGGGAAACGGTCACGCAGGAGAAGAGGGGGAGCCCTGGTTGGATGTGAACCCTTTGTGCTGCCGGCTCTACCATCTACAAAGGAAGCGGCCGGGGTAGGTAGAACATGCAAAGGATTCCAAAAGGGCTGAGGAGCAGAGGGCGTCTTCTCTTAACAGTGAGGCATAAGATGTCCCAGGCAGCATCGGATGCACAGGGACAAAGTCCTTAGCCACGTGAAATGAGAGAATCCGTAGCCTGAATGGTCATGATTTTCTTCTCCAAGAGATGCACACCACATTGCTTTGAAGAAGCGGGATGCGGCTCTTTGCAATTGACACACTTGGCCATACACGATTTGGACTTATGGTGTGTAGCATTGGAGCAACTTACACAGACTTTGTGTACACCCAAATTTGTACATCTACAGGAGAGATTTGTATGGATGAAGTGGTGTCAGTAGTAGAACCTCCGCGGCAGTGGCACAAATGCCTTCACGCGGTAGCAATACCAACCCACACCCATCAACTCAGGGAGCCTGTCACAGTCAAACGAGATGAAGAGTGTAGGGGTTGGGTTCGAGGCCCTTCCCTGTTTTCTCATCACACATTTGACGATGACTGCTCCTTTGTTGCCTAGCTCTAAAGTGATGTCATCTATGGAGTAGTCCACAAGTTCCCTCACGTAAACCACTCCTTTCACAAAGCTCATAGTAGAGTGCAGTGTCACATTCACTGGCGTGCCATAAAATGTTTGAAGGGCACTAATCATGGTCGCTTCAGATATCTGATGCATTCACTAGAAGGCTCCCATCCATAAATAATACATATAATATTAAAAACATACTAATAATAATTAATACTAATCATAATAAATAAGAGGGCTTCCCTAATTTTCACTCAGGCTGGGAGGAGGTGCGACTCCTCTGGAAACCAAGTGTAATATGCTACACAAGGTACCCTTTTGTGGGGTTAAAAGTTGTAATGAAATATAAAAGTACTTTCCAAATACCCTAATATATAGCAAGTGCTTGAAATATGACTACTAGAGCGAGCATGCAAATCTCTTGAACCAATCCCATTCTACAATGAATGTAACTTTTCTAGTGATGAAAGTTCCTTAAAATTTATGAGGATTATGAACAAAAACAGATTAATAAAACCAAATCAGTAAGTCTTCCTTCAGTTTTGCTATACATTTATTTCCATTCATTTTATCTGAAACTACTTTTTGTTGAAGAGAATCCATCCTTTACCACCGTAAATAAAACCTGAATGAGAATGAAATAAAATTTATAAGTTTCTTTCCTTTTTTCGCAAACTGGCTAAAGCAAAATAACAACTAGTATAAGTTATAATACCTAGTAAAACTTACTCTTTAGTTATGTCTTTTAGATGTTTGAGGATGGTTATTTCTTCAGTCTTCTCAAAACAACTGTGTTCTTTCTCGTGGAGGCTGGACAATCCTTGCCACGCAACTGGATTCTCAGAATCAATCTGAGTTGCTAGCTATGATAAGAAATAAAGATATATCAATACATATCAATAAATACACTGGTGCCAAAAGACATGGGATAGCAGTATGTAAAATTAATGGTGAGTAGTGCCACTATACTTTTACATGATGGAAATTCCCAGACTTATTATCACTCATGATCTGTGATCTAGTGGGTCCATCTGAACAGAGATGGACCTTGCTCATGGCAAGGTGGTGTGAATTATTGGAGATCAAATGGGGCATGATAATGGGTCAGTGCAGCATGGGGGAGCAGAAGATGCACATCACATGGGTTAAATCTGTTGGTTCACTTAGACATGGCATTTCTTGATGACCATTTGCAGCCATTTGTGGACTGCAAATATATTGATATATTGGGATATTTCAGCAGGAAAATAGTCATCAGGCCTAAATTGCCTAAAAATAGTTCAAGGGACATTTGGGAAGAGTTCCAATGAATGGTGTGGCCATCATATTCACCTGACTCAATCAAGCATTTATGGGACAAGGTGGTCAGGTCTACTTGAACCCAAGATCTGGCAGGTACAAATATCAGGGAATGTTGAACAGCTATCCAGACACCATGGTTCAACATCTCTCCAGAAATCGTCTGTCTACTTGTGGAATCAATACTGCCCTTAAAGTGGCTTGATGGGTTCCTACATGATACAAAATACCAATCTCATGACTTTCAGCACTTTGATGTAAGTGGTTAATAGACAAATTGATAAAGTGGCCAGAGCATAAAACAATGATCTTCACATTCTATGCATTACTGGGTTCAATCTAAGTGGGAGCAGAACCAAAAGCACCATGGAGAGAGTTCCTGCACATTGCCAGATGGGCTGAACTTGACTATGGAGGCAACTAGCTACTTGCACACATTATCCTACACATAACCAATCACAAATAAGCAATTTACTAGAAAAAGTGGTGTCCAAAATGATCTGAACAAGAGTGAAATAAGCTTCTATTGTAATATAACATTTACATTATCAGTGGAAAACAATTGTACAAGTTATAAGTGATTAGTACAGGGTTTTGAAAAAATTCTGTTGCACTCAGGTTTTTCTATCTTTTGAGAGGTTTACATGTGTGATGGAAAAAGTTTTGTCAAACATGAACTTATGGCCGAGCAGTCACCTGACCTCAATGCCCTCGACTAAGCATGTGGGTGCATGCTGTGGGAAAGGCCTGCTATGTCTACTACAGTAGCATCGACGATCTGAAGTCCTCCGTTAACCATGTATGGGACAACATGATGAAAGATTTTAAATGTAATGTGTGCACAACCTTCCGATCTCACCTGGAGCACACACTCGCTGGCAAGGTGGGCCACATTAATATTACAATAAAAACATATTTGTATGTTAAAACACTAAAAATATGCGTAACAGCATCAAAACTATTATTGGGTCCTTTGTTCAGAGCATTGTAATGAGTGTAACAGAACTTTTGCAGTACTTTGTATTTAACGTGGAGGCACTTATTCTCAATGATGCTTTGACATCTCCTGCCAGAGAAATGAAGAAACTGTTGACACTCTTGTGCAGTAATCTTGCTATATTCATCTTGAAGAATTTCCCAGAGTTCTTGAATTGTTTTCAGATTCTTTGCTTTAAACCTTTCTCTGAGAGTCTTCCAAACATTTTCAATGGGATGCATGTTGACTCTGTGCAGCCCAGTTCATAGGTGATGCGTTCATCATCCAAGACAGTCTTCGCTGACTTGGCTGTGTGTCAGGGTGGATCATCATACATGGGAATTGCAGGTTGGACTTTGGAAGCTCAGAGATGAGGTAAAAAATGCTGTAACTTCGATTCCTTGTATACTTGTGCAGTCACTGTGCCCAGTAAGTGTACAAGTGGCCCAGTGCCTTCTACGAAAATCACCTCAAGACCCCCAAGACACATCTGCCAAACTTCACCCTGCAATCAAACTGAAGTGGACTTGGCTCAATTGGTCATCTGTCCATGTAACATGCTCAGTGATGAATGCAAAATGAGCCTTCCTGTTCTTTGGATTGATCAATGGCCTGACTGCAGGTGTGTGGGACTAAAGATTGCCTTCCTCTCCCTGGTGGTAGTCTACCTGGAGACATTAATGGCCAAATCTCACTAATCTCTCAAGGAACTGCTGCAGCCATATTATGAACTACACTTTTGAAGGGCTTGGCAGTCTCTGCAATGGCTCCAATTGAAAGACTATCTTGGTGGCACAGCTTTACAATCAGCTCACAAACAGTCATAACAGATTTCTTAAACATTACCTGAATGACAGCTGGCATAAGAATGACCTAACATATAGATTGAACTGAAGTTAATTATTATGCAAACAATGCATAATTTATATAATTTTGGACCCTTCAACTTTTCTAGGAAGTTGCGAATTTGTTGATAACTTTGTTTTATTCAGCCAAATTTGCATAACCTTTGCCTATATACATATAGTTACTACCTTTAGGTTATCATACACCAATTTTGGAAAGCTTGGATTTTCTCTGGCAAAAGTTATGGAAGAAGTTGTGATAGATATATATAGGCACTCTGATCTTTTTGGACAGTACTTTAGTAGGAATACAAGGGAATATAACAACAAAGAACTCTAAAACATCCCACCATCCTGAAACCCAATGCCCATTATGCATAAAACAATCCAAGCATACAATACCCAAAGTCATCCATTCTCTTGATCCAAACATACCCCTAAATTCCTATCAATCAGACATTCACCCAGAAGAAACATCTCCCCCCTATATCATGTATCAACCATCATGGCAAAACCATACCAAACAAAATTAAACACCTACAAACCTTGCAGTGGCTATACCAAGAAATATTTCACTCAATACTATCAGAACTACAAACATCTCAACACATACACAACTTTCTTAACACTTGCAGACCTCAGACAAATTCTACAGATACAGAGGGTTGGATCACTACATGAACTCAGTCAGTCATTGGCATTCTGTGAAGCAGTTAGTCATGGGGGAGGAAACTCAGCCAAGGGCAACTTATCATGGGGCTAGTCACAGAAAATCTATGGAAATTATTGGGTATGAGTAGCCAATAGGGGGAACTATTTAGGAGTCAAGGGCTGAAAAGTTGCGCAACTCTACTGAACCAACCTTGTATTCAGTAATGAAGGCATTGGTGATTTAATGGATCAGTAGTGGTTATCTACAGGTAAGACCTTATCTTATTAGATGCCATTGTAAGAAGTTTGCCTCTACTAAGTTGAGGAAATCTTCCCTCTCGGACATAAAATTGGACATGTTTCCTGCCACTGTCTCAGATAATTTTTAAGTTATCAAAATATTTTGTTGAATTTACTTAAATACAGAAGCAAAACTAGAAGATGAAGCTAAAACAGTGATGGATGGAAGAATTTAGATTATACATATTTCCTAAGTAATAAGAGATATTAGCACTTTAAACAAATAAATGGAGCAAAGATGCAATATAAACTTACCAATAACACTTTTTTGGAATCAGAATATCTGTGAAGCTCGAGGCAAACTCTGCCAAACATAACAAGTGCTTGATAGTTCTTTCTATCAATTTTTAAAGCATCCTGAAACAAAAAAAAGATGAATATGTAAATACCACTGGGTTTGTAAATGATGGTTGAATGGGTTATGTTACTTGCACTACAAATATTTCATGTAGTATACACTGGAACGGGTCCGGCAACAAACGGTATGCAATACTCCCAGCACTGTGGAATCTTTGGGAGCAGAGGCATGGTGACAAATAGCCAAAGGTGATAGTGTCTAGGGTGGTGTCCTGGGCAGAAACAGATGAAACAGGCCCAAGAGCTAGACCAAGCTCTAAACCCAAAGGGCTTAGGATATGACTGGTATCTCTTAGTGGCATAGGCACCATCCAGATCGTCTATGGATGCAGAGAGACCTTTTGGTGACTGAGGGAGGTTCCATGCTTGCATGTACAGACGCATAATGCAGTATGCAGGCAATAAGTGAATGGCATCTCCTCAGTATCGACAGCAGGCTCTCAATGGGTGACTTCACAGTACAAAAAATGTCCATTGCGTGGGTATGAGACCCTAAGGCTATGAATATGAGCCTCCCGGGTGAGGCATCGGTCAAAAACTAGACCAAGGAAATGGCACAAATCAACCACTTCCAGACGAATCTTGTTTAAGAGAAGTCCAGGTTGGGGTGGAGCTGTGGATGATGGCAGAAGTGCACCACCTTAGTCTTGGCCAAGCAAAACTGAAACCTTTGTGCTTTGGCATAGCGAGAGATGCGGTTCCATGAGTGAGTCAATGCTCCAAAATTGGCATCTGGGGCAGACCAAAATAATCAAAAGGTCATCTACATAGAGAATCCTCAGAACATCTTGAAGCAGCACCAAGGTGGTACCAGAGATGCTCAGGGCAAAATGTGCAACACGCACCCTTTTCCAACTCAATTGGGTCAGAGAGGGCTCCCACACATACCAGAAATTGACAATCTCACCAAAACTCAAAAATAGAGATTGGGGGCATCCTCTCACCCTCATTGTGTGGAGTCTCCATCATACTGTATGGCTATGAGGTATAATAAGCTTTCTCCCGATAAAAACCTTTGTGGTGTAATCCTGCCTACAGAGGAAAGCCTTGCATACAGCATTTTCCAATCGGAGGAAAGCATATGATATGGAGTGGAACTTGCACAAGCTAAACTGTGCAGAAGACATGTGGCCTCTACTATCCAGAAAAAGTCAAGTCTAGTCTAACATTTACCAATTTTCCTATCAACTTAGAAGAATTGGGCAGAAACTGGCCAATTGCAAAAAGTGAGCAGAGTAGCCATTTGCCCATAGTCTGGGAGGATACCCTCTGTCCACATCCTGTTGATTTTTTTTTTTTTTTTGAAGAGCTCATCTGGTGACTGCCTACTTGGGCATTAGTCGCTGTATTAAAAACCTGCCTGGTACTAGGATACTTTAAGATCAGATTAAAAAACACAAAAAACAAACAAACCCAACACTAAAAATAAAAGGCAAAAGGCAACAAGCAGGAAGCAAGCTCCTGCATCGGGGGGAGGTCCCCCGGCACAGGAATGTGCAACCTATAAGGAAAAACAACAACAAAAAAACAAAACTCAAAAGTCTACAAGTCCACCAGTCAATCTTCACGCACTTGTCCCGAGTACAAGGGACAGGCGGTAGCGACCCCGCCTATCCCAGTACCAGGACAGGTAACGTGCACGAAGATCGCCCACACGGGGACATTCAACAAGAATATGCCGAACAGTCTGGGGGACAACGCAGTCTTGACAGTAGGGCGCTGGTGAGCGCTCCATCAAATAGTGGTGCCTCCCTTAGTGTACCTAATTCCGAGATGACAGAAAGCAACCTGAAGCCCTCACGGCATTGGGGGGTAGGTCCATGGGAACAGTGGAGACGCAATGGCACGCAACTTTAAGTTCCCTTCGACCGTCTCCCATCTTCTTTTCCAAACAGCCCGAAGAGCTGCCTGTATTCCTGCTATGTAGTTGGTGTGAGGAAGAGCAAAACGCTGGTCCGGTGGCAGAGTCCTCGCGGACTCTGTGGCGCCCTCAATTCCTCATGTCCAGGAACCCAGCAGAAGATAATCTCGACAACTGCCCGGCTCGCCAAAAGCGTGGCATAACGGATATCGCAAACCAGGGAATACGGAGATTCCAATGCCCCGAGAGCAATCAGGGCGCTTTGTGAGTCGCTATAGATCACAACCGGTCTCCGAACCGGGCACGTCTCGTAATCTCCCGTACCAAGTGGTGCATTGCCACCAGCTCAGCCGTCAACACAGACGCAGCACCTGGCAGAGCACCAATGACTTCAAACAGAGGGGATAGCGTGGAAGCTGACTCCCTCTTCGGACTTGGAGCCATCCGTATACACTGGCACGGTTCTAGCATGACACGAGGTTTGCTCCAAAAAGGTTGAACGCAATACTCCCAGCGCTGTACAAGCTTTGGGAGCAGAGGCGTGGCGACAAATAGCCAAATGTGGTACCCTCAAGGGTGGCGTCCTGGGCAGACCCATGGGTGCCACTGGCACGAGAGCTATACATAGCTCTCGATGGAGTTTCCTAGCCCTAAACCCAAAGGGCTTATGGTATGACTGGCGTCTATCGGAGGCATAGGCACCGTTGAAATCAGCGGCGAATGCAGTGACGCTGTTGGCGACTGTGGGAGGCGCCGGGCTCGCGCGTACAGGCGAATGATGCATTGTACACGGCGTAGAGCGAGTGGAATCTCCCAAGCATAAACTAGTAGGCTCTCAATGGGGGAAGTGCGGAAGGCACCGGTCGCAAGGCGAAGGCCGGTGTGATAGATCGAGTCCACCTTCCGCAATAAACGCTCGGCTGCGGATGCATAAAACTCGCATTCGTAGTCGAGTTTCGAGCGAACAAAGGATCGATAAAAAAAGTAAGGCAGTAGCCTATTAGCGGGCCAAGTGCTAAATGTCACGGAACGGAAAATATCCATAGCGCTGGTACAAGAGACCCTAAGGCTGCGAATATGAGCCTCCCAGGTGAGGCATCGGTCACTTCCAGGCATACCCCATTAGGAAACAAGCCTGGGTCAGGGTTGAGATGTGGATGGCGGCAGAAGTGCACCACCTTAGTTTTGGCCAAGGAAAAAACAAACCTGTGCGCTTCAGCATAGCGAGAGACGTGGTTTAATGCTTGTTGGAGTCAAACCTCCAGAGTTAGCATCTGGGCCGTGCCAAAAGAGATTGAAAGGTCGTCCACGTAGAGCGTAGCGAGAACATCTTCGGCAGCACCGAGGTGATGCCGTTGATGCTCAGAGCAAAAAGTGTGACACTGAGGACACTTTCCTGTGGGACACCCTCTTCCTGCTCCATTAGGTCGGAGAGGGCTCACCCAACCCGTATGCAGGAATCGACGATCTTGCAAAAATTCGGATATAAACATTGGGAGGCGTCCCTTCGCCCCCATCGTGTGGAGAATCTCCATGATACCGTATCGCCATGCGGTATCATAGGCCTTCTCCAGATCAAAAAACACTGTGGCATAGTGCTGTCTACGAAGGAAGGCCTCGCAGACGGCATTTTCCAGTCGGAGCAAAGCATCCAATGTGGAGTGGAACTTGCGGAAGCCGCACTGTGCAGTAGACAGATGGCCTCTGCTGTCCAGGAAAAAGGCTAATCTAACATTCACCAATTTCTCCATCAACTTGCACATGCAAGAGTTTAGAGAGATTGGGCAGAAACCGGCCAGGGTAGAGTGATCTCTCTCCCCGGGATGCGAAAGGCGAGGACAGTAGCGGTTCACCAGGAATCTGCGAGGAGACCCTCCACCCAGATCCTGTTGAACAAATCTAACAGAAAGGCCATGCCTCGCTCACCCAGGTGTCGTAGCATGGCGTATGGGACTTCGTCCGGACCATGGGCGGTGTCTGTGCATCAAGTAAGAGCGGAACGCAACTCACTCACAGTAAACCCGTCATTGAAGGGTTCTCCGCCTATGGAGGAAAAGTCCAGTCGGCGGCCTTCTACGACATCACAACGTGCATTGAATGCTGGTGGAGCAACATCCTGGCTAGAGAATACAGTTGCGGGGTCCAAAATTGCGGTCCCATTCTCCTGCAGAACAGGAGAGGGGTCCTGCGAGAACTTGCTCTAAATACTTTTGACTCGCTTCCACACCTCTGCTAGTGGGGTCTTACCGTTAAGTGGAGACACATATGCCCGCCAAGAAGAACGGCGGCGTGCTTTGAAGTATACAGGAACCTAGCCCTAGGCTGATGAAATTCACCGACAGTGAATCGTTTGGGCGCGCTTATAGTGCATGTAGGCATAACGCTTCTGTTTGAGGGCCGTCTCACACTCGGCTGACCACCACGGGAGTGGTCGGCATGCAAAATGGACAAACGTTCTGGGAATAGTAGTCAGGCCTGTGGCGATGAGGTTACCGGAGAAGAACTCAACGGCATCATCTACTGACCTAAACAATTTGAGTGAGATAGAGAATTCAGTCATTTCCTGAAATGTAGGCCACTGCACCCGGGCCAAGCACCACTGGGGTGGGCTCTCAGGCGGCAGTTGCCCTGAAAAAGATATTTGAATTGGAAAGTGATCACTACCATAGAGGTCATCGACCACCCCCCAATCAAAATCAGGCTGTGCATCCAGATGCAAGAAAATGAAGCGGTTCTCAGGCAGTGATGCGTAAAGTCATCCACATTTAGGACACCTATCTCAAGCTCTTCGATCTGAACGGCAAGGACTTGTCCCCTGGGATTTATTGAGTAATCCCCCAGAGAGGATGTCTGTCATTCAGATCTCCAAGCAAGAGAAAGGGCCTCGGCATCTGTGCCACAATGCAGCGGAAGCTCCCCGCGTTGAAGTCAGCTGACGGTGGAATGTATGCAGAAATAACAGTATACCTCCTATACAGGTGAAGCTCACAGCCACTGCCGGAAAGGAGGTAGCTAAAGTGAAAAGAAGAACGGAGACATCATGTCGGGTGTAAACGCGCATCCCCCATCTTGTGGTGGTGGGGTCGCAAAACCCTTATACCCCGGGAGGATGGGCAGGGAGCACGCGCCTAGTATGGTCTCCTGCAGAAAAATTGCCCGGAGTCCACTTCAATTCCATTAAAGGAATATGCCCTCCTTGCCTGGCTCGGAGGAGACGCGGGGGCCCTCTTCAAACAGAAGACCCTCATGGAAATGACCGTATGCTTCCCAGAGGAAGCTGTTGCCCGGACAATGCGCTGTCACCTTCAAGGACTTATTGGGGGAGGTTGGGCTAGCCATGCAAGTGTTTTCCTCCCTCCACCTTTCATGGAAAAGCTTTAGGAACCCCAGAAGATGGCCTGGCGACCAACACTGGGGGAAGGGGGGGGAGCCTTGGTTTTAGCCGGGGCTGGGTGTGAACCATTTGTGCCGCCAGCTTTACCAGGGAAGCGCCTGGGGTGAGTAGAACCCGCAGAAGGGCTCCGAATGGGCCCGGAAACAACCATGCTCATTGGCCTGGATGGGCCAAGAGCAGATGGTGTCTTTCTAACTATTGAGGCATAAGATGTCCCAGGCAGAGCTGGGCCTGCCAGGACCGAGTCCTTAGCCTCACGGAATGAGAGTCTACCCTGGGCCTGAAGCAAGGAGATCTGCACCACATTTCTTAGACGATGTGGGGTGCAGCTCTCCACAATTGACACACTTGGCCACACACGATTTGGACTTATCGTGTGTGGCCTTGGAGCAATTTACACATACTCCAGGTGACCCCGACTTTGCACATCTATATGAGCGATTCATATGGCTGAAGCGGTGGCAATAATAGCACCTCGGTTGCAGTGGCACGAATGCCTTCATGCGGTAGCAGTACCAACCATTATGCCCTAACTCAGGGAGCTTGTCACAGTCAAACGTGACAAAGAGTGTAGGGGTGGGTCTCAAGGCCCCTCCCTGTTTTCTCAACACATGTTCGACCGCCCCATGGTCAGCTAGTTCTAAGGTGATGACCTCTATGGAGTAGTCAATGAGTTCCCTTGCATAACCTACTCCTTTCAAAAAGTTCATGGTAGAGTGCAGCGTCACACTCGCCCGGGTGCTATCAAGTGTCTGAAGAGCACTTAGCTTTGCCACCTCGGAGGGATCCGCCGCATTTGCCAGAAGGCTCCCATCCGAGAAACGGGTCACCTTCGGCTCTCTACCAATTACACTAGCTAATCCTCTCCTCTGATGGATCATGTTGCCCTTGGCCAACATGCTGACATCAGTGGAGCGAATAATGAGGAAGCGTTTGAAGTCAGGGGGCTCAAAAATGCCAGGTTAACTCTGAATAAGGGGCCCCAGATGTTATCGAGGCTCCACCCTGCACACTTTTTGTCTTAGTCTGGGGCTCCACACCCGGAGGTCAGAGGGGCCAGATGTGCTGATCTTGGCTTGGTCATTTACCAAAGTGGCAGCAGACCCATCCATCCCTGCAGCCCCCCATGGATGGAGAGGAGCCCCGAGTCTTTTTTCTTTTTAGGAGAGGAGGGCAGGGAATGAACCCGCTTCTCCCCTCCGCCAGCAGGAGCCCCCAGGCCAGATGGACCGGCCTCAGCCAGGTCCTGGCAGTCGCAGGGGCACCAGTTGGAGGAGATCCCTCCCCTCCTTGTACTGCCTTGAAAAGCCAGGCCGTTTGAGGAGGACCTTGCATAGAGGCAGATTCGGGTTCAGTGCTTGGCGCCGAGCCCAGATTCGCTCCTATGGAAGGTCCTACTGTCTGAGGCTGGGTTGCCTCAAGGACCATGTCTATCCAGTTGGCCATCCCCCCCAGGGACATCGCAGTTCCCATTGGCAGTGTTGTCACAAGTCATGTCTGGGGAGGCACAGGCCTTGACCCAGCAAGGTTCAATATTCTTGTCAGCAGGTCTTTTGAGGGAAGCGACTGAAGGGGTCTGGCTTCTCTCTTACCCCTAGGGGGGTTTGCTCTACCGAGCCGCTTCAATGGGGAGCGGTCGGCTATGGGCTGCCTGCTGGCTTTCTTGTCAGTCCCCTTGGAAAAAAAAGGGGGGGGACTGCGGCTGGAAAGAGGGAGGTGCCTGAAAGCATATCCAGAGAAGGGGGTGAGGGGGAGTCTCCTACACGCGTAGGCGAAGGAGAGGAGTAGGCCTCCTCTCCAGTTAGAGAAATTTGGAGGGTCCCCTGCGCAAGTACAAGGGGGCAGGCACCTCCATTTTTTCTGTGGAGCTGCCTGAGGGTGGCTCCGTTGATGGACAAGGGAAAATTGAGGGAAGATTTTTTTATTTTCTCATCATTGGGCATGGTGACCCTAAATTTTTCACAGGATGCATACGCTCATCACCCCTCGCAGTAGCCCGCCCTGCAAGGGGTGCATACAGGCCTGGCAGAGCCAGGTGCCACCATTCAGGACCACCCCTCCTGCCTGGTGGTCTGGCAGTCCCACCTTGGACATGGCATAAAAAGAAATAGATGGTGAAGTGAGAAGGAAAGGGAATATGAGGAAGGTATTGGTGGGGATGAAGCGGGTTGTTAAAAACCAACCACCCCAGACCAGAGCTCAGGGGTTAGGGAAAGTTGTCCCCTCTCCCCTCAGCCACGATCCGGGATGGTTCGCTGAGAAGAAGGTCAGCATCTACCCTGTGAAATTAGAGGCTGACCAGAGAAAGTTGTGGGAGAGGTTGTATGAAAAGCGAGGAAACTGGGGGGAAATACAAGTGTTAAGTGTTTTGAAGGAAGGAGAAGAGGCTAAGATGGGGCAGATCCTGTTGAACAAATCTAACAGAAAGGCCATGCCTCACTCACCTAGGTGGACAAGTGTGGCATACAGGACATCATCCGGACAAGGGGGCAGTGTCTGACTGAGAAGCTTGCACAGGTGCACTCAGTGCTTGGCACAGAGCCCAGGTTCAACCATATGGAAGATCCTGCCATCTGTGGCTGGGTTACCTCTAGGACCATGTCCATCTCAGGGGAGACTCCATGTGGCAGCCATCCCCCTCCATGGCATCACAGATTCCAATCGAGGACTATCTTTATTCTTTTTCCTGGCTGGCAAGCAACACTCCATAGGGAAGGGGGAGGAATGCTAACCCCCTGAAGATTTGTAACACAATACTGTAGCACTGTAAGGGGCAGGGATTGTGGACCCTGCTATTACTTGTCCCCCTAAAGGGGTTTGGCCTATTGACCCAGTCAATATGGCAAAGGGGAAGCCCCTTAGTCACATGAGGATGGCGTGTCAAGTTACATCCTCCTCCCCAACACCTAGAGAGGGTAAGGCAGCTTTGAAGGCGGATCTTCACATGCATTCCCAGTATTGCCTTTATTGTAATCATAGTATGAGTAAAAGAGAAAAACAATACATGGAAAGTAGATACTATGACCTCAAAATACCTTGGGAGGTTAAGAGAAAAGTCTCCATAGCATCAGAAAATTCCAGAACGTGATAATTTATACATACAAGGTCCACAAGTCTTGCATTCATAGGCTTTGACAACCCAGCCCACCATTCAGGCAAAATTGTCCGAGAGCTTTAACCATAAAGCATGGTGGCAGCATAACCACCTAATATGTGTACTGGAAGAAGGTGAGCAGAGTTGATGGCCTAACACATCTCATACCTCACACTTGCCTTTCGGTAGCAGGTAGGGACCTCACAGTATACATTGCCACTCGACTAAGGCTCATAGAGGATAAAAGTGCACTGAGCAGCCAGAACCTCTGTGGATAGATGACCAAGTTTGGAAGGGGGTAGGCAGGTATGTTGTAATAAAGAGTAGAGATAGGTAGGTAGAAATTACTGAAGGCGCTGTGGCCTTCAAGGACTTATTGAGGGAGGTTGGGCTCACTATACAAGTCCCTCCACCTCAAAACCTCCAGTGGAGGGGCAGGGCAGCTTCGGAAGTGCAGGTGCCTCTTCTATGAGTCACTCAGCCCAGCCTTAGATGGAGGTCGAAGTTCCCTTGGTACTGTGGTCGCATGACCACTCGCTTTGAGGGTTTTTATTTCTCAGTGGGGGCTACAGTTTAAAGGGGAACCAACCATAGGTGAAGTTGTCCTAAATCAGAATTCCACCCAGTAACTTAGTACACACAATGTGGCTTAACTTTATTGTAATCAGAAGTGGTGTTCCCACTCAGCTATGCCATACCCCTCAAATGAAAGAGAGCGAACAAGTCAATGAAAAGATTGGATATCAATCATTGGATGGATGAAACTGGAATTTTAGTTTGCAAAGATGGACAAGAATCAAATGCTATCTATTTAATTGATCCTGATGATAAAACAGTGCCAAATATAATAAATATATGTAGAGCTCGCAGACATGATGATGACAATATATAATTGATATAAAATCTGAGAAATAATAGACAACAAATATTTCTCACCTAGATATGACAGCTGTCCAGTGTCCACATCTAAATTATAGGTATAGAGGGAAATCACCGGAGAATCGATAGATCGAAAATATAAAATTACTATACAATGAAGAAGTCCCAGTTACCATAGAAATATGAAGAAGAAAATTACTATACAATGATGAAGTCCCAGTTACCATAGAAATACAAAGAAGAAAATTCCTGAGGATATCAGACAAGATTAAGAGGTACAGTAAACCCTCAATATAACGAATTTTAGATATAACAAACCAAATTTCCTGGCTGAACTCCATGCTGCAACTCACTGGCTCACAGCTCAGTCGGCTGTGAACATCATGCGGGAGAGGTTTTTCTGGCATTCTCTTCCTCCTCCTCCTTCTTCCTCTCTTTACGAGTGCTACTTACTACTACATAGAACGAACGAACCATCGGATATAACGAACTTGGTTCATTATTTCCATCACTTTTAACGAACTTTCGGCTTTAATGAACGACCCCCTGCCCCATATAGTTCATTATATCAAGGGTTTACTGTACTTCATATGCTTGTCTTTGATTGAAGGAGACTTGCAATTTCTGCAGCAACAAATGCAATGGAAATATGAAGTAGGCAATTTTCACTTGTCTTTTAAGAGGTCAAAATGATTTCATTTATTATATAAATAGTTAACTATACTTAAAATTACCATTTATTTTTTACTACAGAAATAAAGAAGCTATATTCTAATGACATATTTTCCTTCTCTTCATGTCCATTTTGAAAGATATAATTTAATTAAATTTTCATATATAATATAAGGATTTAATGTGGTAGACTTACCAAAGAATATATTCTCTGTAAAAAGAAGGCAGTACTTGATATATTTAATACACTGTAAAATAACTTACCTTACAATGAATATATGCTGCTTCATAATCTTTATCTTTGATAGAATTTTTTGCTTCTTTTAAGCATGCTTTAAGATCTGCCATTTCTATTAGGACTTGATTTTTATTCAACTAATAGCTAATATATGTATCTGGAATAAAGACATTTAGCAAGATTTGGTAAAATAATCAGGTAAAGGACATTTGACAAGATTCGGTAAAATAATGAGGTTAAGGACATTTGGCAAGATTTAGTAAAATAATCAGGTAAAGGACATTTGGCAAGATTTAGTAAAATAATCAGGTTAAGGACATTTGGCAAGATTTAGTAAAATAATCAGGTAAAGGACATTTGGCAAGATTTGGTAAAATAATGAGGTTAAGGACATTTAGCAAGATTTAGTAAAATAATCAGGTAAAGGACATTTGGCAAGATTTAGTAAAATAATCAGGTAAAGGACATTTGGCAAGATTCGGTAAAATAATGAGGTTAAGGACATTTGGCAAGATTTAGTAAAATAATCAGGTAAAGGGCATTTGGCAAGATTTAGTAAAATAATCAGGTAAAGGACATTTGGCAAGATTCAGTAAAATAATGAGGTTAAGGACATTTAGCAAGATTTAGTAAAATAATCAGGTAAAGGACATTTGGCAAGATTTGGTAAAATAATGAGGTAAAGGATATTTGGCAAGATTCAGTAAAATAATGTGGGAGTTTTTTGTGGGGGAGGGAGCCCATCTGGCAACTGACTACTAGGGCAAAAGTCACTGTATTCACATCATAGCCTACTTACTAGGCTAGATTATAAAACAAATAGATTAAAAAAGACAAAGGCTAAGCACAGGTAAAAAACAACAACAAATAAAAAGAAAACAGAAAGGCTCCAATGAGGAAGCACGCTCTGATGTTGAGGGTAGGCCTGCCTCCCCTAGTGCAGGAATATACGACCTACAAAAAACAGTTAAATAAAGTGGAGAAAGCGAGCCTATTCAAAAAAGTTGTATAGTCCACAAGTCTGTGTGCACAAACCAGTCCTGAGTACAAGGGACAAGCGGTAGCAACCACCCCACTCATCCCAGTACGGCAGGAGCGGGCAACCTCCAGCCTGCGAAGGCTTAGCATCTAGCCCACCACCTTGCTCACCATTAATATTGCAATCTGGCCCAGCAAAACCCCAACCCAAAATAAATAAATAAATTCTGCCAAACAACATAATACATCTCAGTAGACTCTTAGAGGGAGAGGGGAATGAGTCTTACGTCTGGCAGTGAAAATGAGTAAAAGATGAGAAAAAAATGCATTTCCCTCATATAAAAAATTGCATAGAAAGAATAGTTATAGAGGAGGCAATTCTAAACAAAAAAATGCTTACGACTTTTTCAGCTGCAATGAATCCTTAGTGAGATATGGGTGCAAGCATACCCCATTCTGTGTGGCTACATTGGCAAATAGTTTTGGCAACTCTGCGCCTCACACTGTGATCCTGCCAGATGCCAGCGGCCAGTATCCATTGGATTTTTGCATTGAGACTAGGTACGCTTTGTGGTCAGTACAGTTTGGAAAATAAACTGACACTAGTAAGTGAAAATGATTAGAAAAATTCTAATCCGTTATTATGTTATCATGCCATTTCCTTTCTTTTTAGCTCATCATGTCTGTTAAGACAAGGAAAGTGGACTTCGATCGTCGGGCCTTCAGCTCTGCCTGTAGTTCTTCATCAAGCGCTTTGGACAGAACCAGTGCTTTGTATGCTTCAAGACTGTGGCTGTCCTGAAAGAGTACAATGTGGTGCGCTGCCACTGGGAGACAGCACTGATCATCAAAATGTGCGTCAATGTCTGCTGCCGATAGGAAGGATGCCATCGTTAAACTGTCAGCAACCTGCAGAAAACAACTTCGTACTTCTGCAAGCAGACTGCTGAAGCTGACAAGGGCCTATGCACCAGTTATGAGGTCTCCTGCTTCCTTGCATGTCGGATGAAGACTTCATCAAGGAATGCCTTGTCGCTGTGGTGGACTCCGTCTGTCCAAAGCAGCATTCTATCTTTGAGAGTGTGAGTCTTTCGTCCTGTACCATTCATCCTCACATCGAGGAAATGTCAGACAACACGCACGAATCACTCAAGATCACAGCTGAACCCTTGTTGCCTTCTCCCTCACTCTTGATGAGAGCACCAACACAAAGGACACGGCCCAGATGGCAGTTTTCATCTGTGGGGTCACCGCTGACCTCCAGTTTGTCCCACTGCATGGCACCACCACTGGCCAATTTTTAAAAAAAATGTTTAGCCCATCTAGTGAGTGCCTGTTTGGGCATAAGTCGCCGTACATGACACACCTACTACTAGGCTATATTAAAAAACACGGAACAAAAAAGAAAATAAATAAGAGTATATAAATAACAAATAACACTAAAAAGGACAAGGAGTAAAAAAAATAACAAGAAAACAAAGCAAGGAGGCACGCTCCTGCATCAGGGGTAGGCCCACCTCCCCCTCCTGGCGCAGGAACATGCAAACTACAAAAAAACAAACAACAGTCAAATAAAGGGGAAGAGGCCCACCTCCTCCAAAAGGTCATAAAATCTATAAATCAGTGTGCACAAATCCGTCCTAAGTACAAGCGACAAGCAGTGGCAACCCCACTCGTATCATCCCAGTACCGGGACAGGTAACATGCCCGAAGATCACCCAGACCAGGATATTCAACAAGAATGTGCCAAATAGTCTGGGGGACAATGCAGTATTCACACTAGGGCCCAGGCGATGGCTCAATCAAATGGCGGTGTGTCCTGAGAGTGTGCTCAATGCAGTCAACAGAAAGCAACCTGAAGCCGCCGCGGCATTTGGGGGGTAGGTCCATGGGAACAGTCGCGGTGCAATGGCACGCAATTTTAAGTTCCCATCTTCTTTGCCAAGCAGCCCAGAGAGCTGCCGTATTCCTGCCATGTAATCAGTGTGGGAAAGAGCAAAAAGCTGGTCTGGTCACCCAGTCCTCACAGACTCTTTGGCACATTCATTCCCAGCAATTCCTACATGTCCAGGAACCCAGCAGAAGAGAATCTCCACATCAGCCTGGCTCGCCAAAACTGTGGCATCACAGATATCGCAAACCAAGGAATGCAGAGATTCCAATGCCCCGAGAGCATTCAGGGCACTTTGTGAGTCGCTACAAATCACAATCCAGTCTCTGAACTGGGCACATTGTGTTTCTCCCATACCGAGTGGGGTATTGCAACCAGCTCAGCCGTGAAGCCAGACACAGTGCCTGGCAGAGTCCCGCTGACTTCAAACAGAGGGGATACAGCGTGGAAACTGACCCCATCTTGGGACTTGAAGCCATCAGTATACACTGGCAGGGTTCCAGTGTGACAAGAAGTGTGCTCCAAAAAGGTCAAGCACAATACTCCTCGCACTGTAGAAGATTTGGGAGCAGAGGCATGGTGAAAAGATAGCCAAAGGTGGTACCCTCCAAAGTGGCTTCCTGGGCAGAACTAGGGGTGCCAGAGCTATACCTAATTCTCGAAGGAGTTTCCTAGCCGGGGTTAGGGTATAACTGGCTACTCTTGGCAGTATAGGCACCGTCAAGATCAGCTGCAGATGCAGTAAGAGCTGTTGATGACTGAGGGAGACACCAGGCATGTGCGTAAAGTTGAATAATACACTGTGCAGAGCGAGTGGCATGTCCCCAAAATCAACAAATAGGCTCTCAATGGCAGGGGTGGCAAATCAAAAAACTAATCCCTAAAAGACCTGTGTTGTATTCTCAGGGTTTTGGGGCTTTTTCAAGTGAAATTTGAAAAAACCCAGGTGTGGGTTTTTTTCCCTTCAAAATTACTTTTTTTTTCAAGAAATGAATGCTACTTATCCTTATTTTATTCAAAATGCATATTTATGTTTATAATTTCAACAAATATGTGTCAAATTAAGATTATTTCTCTGATACTGACTCATAATTCATCTCTCCTACAGGTTATGGCTATCATGTGTAACCATATTTCTGGTTCAGTGTTCTGTTCTTACTATAATATAATTATTAAACTAATTAATTATTATTTTAAAAATAGAGATAGCTATTCTTTTTCTATGCTATTTTACTAATGCTTGTAGCATTTGTTTTTTGAAAAAAAACATTTAAAAAAACCTAGAATAAAACCCAGGTTTTGTTTAGTTTTTTGAAAATTATACTTTTTTTTCAAGAAATGAATGCTACTTATCATTATTTTATTCAAAATGCATATATATGTTTAAAATTTCAACAAATATGTATCAAATTAAGATTATTTCTCTGATACTAACTCATAATTCATCTCTCCTTCTACAGGTTAGGGCTCTCATGGGTCGGGGTTGGCAAATCAAAAAACCCAGGTTTGGGGAGACTTTTTCAAGTGAAATTTGAAAAAACCTGCATTTTTTTGCTTTTTTTAATTTTTTTTTCAAGAAATAAATGCTACTTATTATTTTATTCAAAAAGCATAGTTATGTTTATAATTTCAACAAATATGTGTCAAATTAAGGTTATTTCTCTGATACTGACTCAATTCATCTCTCCTTCTACACATTTTGGCTATAATGGGTACCCATAATTCTCAATCAGTGATCTGTTCTTAATATAATATAATTACCAGGCAATACTTCACTGCTAAGATTAAAATTTAAAATCTAAAAAAAAAGCAGCCATGGTTAAATTTTTATAAATTTTCTGAACTTTGCCAATTATAATAATTTTAAAAGAGAACTCTAAACTAAATTTTCCCCCTTTCAAAATATCACGTTGCTAAAATATAGTTATAGAAGATACATAGAAATAAATTTTCTCAAATTCACAAAATTTTGATACTTATATTTATTTCTGAACTTCAGTATTTTGTTTTTTGATATTATAAAAGAATTATTAGAAATAACTTTGATAAAAAAACATAAGTCATAACCAAACAAAGATAAAATTATTATTCAAATACTCAAAAAAATCCCCTTTTTAAATTATAGTTAGTGAAGTAATGATGATTAAACTAATTAATAATTATTATAAAAATAGAGATAGCTATTTTTTTTCTATGCTATTCTACTAATGCTTGTAGAATTTGTTTTTTGAAAATAGCTGAGATTTGAAAAAACCTAGAATAAAACCCTTTTTTTTTTCTTTCAAAATTATACTTCTTTTTTTCAATAAATGAATGCTACTTATTATTTTATTCAAAATGCATATTTATGTTTATAATTTCAACAAATATGTATCAAATTAAGATTATTTCTCTGATACTGATACCGTATTGAAAGGTCATCCATGTAGAGCAGAGCGAGAACATCTTCCGGCAGCACCGAGGTGATGCCATTGATGCTCAGGACAAAGTGCGACACTGAGGACACTTCATCGCGGGACACCCTCTTCCTGCTCCATTGGGCCAGAGAGGGTTTCCCCCACCTGTATGGGGAATCGATGATCTTGCAAAAATTCAGATATAAAGATTGGGAGGCGTTCCCCTGTCCCCATCGTGTGGAGAGTCTCCACGACACCGTATCACCATGCAGTATCATAGGCCTTCTCCAGATTGAATAAAAAACTGTTGCGTAGTGCTGTCTATGAAGGAAGGCCTTGCAGACGGTATTTTCCAGTCAGAGCAGAGCATCCAATGTGGAGTGGAACTTATAGAAGCTGCACTGTACAGAAGAGCGATGGCCTCTGCTGTCCAGAAAAAAGGCTAATCTAACATCTACCAATTTCTCCATCAACTTGCACACCCATGAAGTTAGAGAGATTGGGTGGAAACCAGCTGTGGTAGTGATCTCTCCCCGACTTGCAAAAAGCAAGCACAGTAGTGCTTCTTCAAGAATCTGGGAAGATACCCTCTTCCTAGAGCCAGAAATCTGGGTGCTGTTGGTCGGACAATGTGTTGTCTCCTTTGAGGACTTATTGGGGGAGGATGGGCTCGCCATGCGAGTCTTTTCCTCCCTACACCTCGAAATCTTAGGCAAGTAGGGAGGCTTCGGAGGCGGGACCCTCTTTTGGAAGATCCATAGTCTCCAAGCCACCCAGGAGCCGAAGCTCCTTTAATGTTGTCTTCTTTTCGGGGGGCAGCTTTAGGAACTCCAGAAGATGGTCTCATGACCCTCTTAAGGGGTGTTGCCTCCTGTGAATCTTACGACTCATGGATGCACATGGCCGTTTCGCCTTATGCGAAACGGTCCCACTGGGGGAAGGGAGGAGAGCCCAGTTTTTCGCCAGAAAATCATTTTTAGCCAGTAGGCTCTAAAATGCCAAATAATTCTGAATGAGGTGTTCCAATGTAATTGAGGCTCCACTAAGCCTACTGGCCAACTTGGTCTGGGCCTGCCCACCCAAGGGTATATATAGGTCTTGGCCTGGTCACTTACTAAAACAGTGGCAGACCTGTCCATCCCTGGAGCACCCACAGAGGGAGAGGAATTTCTTGTCCTCTCTAATTTTTTCTCAAGTGACCTTTTCATTTTTGGAGAAGAGGGCTGGGAGTGAACTCGCAGATCTTTCTGAGATGGGGTTGGTTTTGGCCATCAAACAGGGACCATGTAGGGGAAGGGGTCCTCCATCTCCTTGCAAGTCTTCAGGGGCCTGTACCACCTGAGAAGGCCTTCCAGTGGGGCAGACTCAGGTTTGGTGTCTGGTACTGAAGCATGGCTGTCATCATTGCATTTGGCATGCTGGCCTGCATTGGTAAGGAAGGAGGAGCAGACAAGCTGACTTCCACAAACTTAACAAACCTCACAGTAATGAGTTGTGTTGGCAATGCCCAGATGGTGATGCCACCTCTTTACCCTCTAAGGGGCTTATGCCAGGTCATTTGATCCCAACAGGAGGGGTGAGGACTGAAGTGACGCATCCTCTGACTTGCTGGGTTCTTAATAGGTCCTGAGAAAGCAAAGGGAGACCTGCTGAAAGTGGAGAGTCGCCTGGAGGCAATGCTGCAAAAAGGAGATTTGGATAACCTAAAATAGTCAAATGAAAACATAACCAGACCTAACCTACCCCTCATTCAAGCCAAGTGCCTGCAAAATTGAGAGAGAATAAACCTGCAAAGCTGGTGGTGTCTTTTATTACACACAAGTTTATTTGTGCATTGAAAATGATGATCTGGCAGAAATGCCTTACACTGTGCTCTACACTAGCAATAGATGAAAGAGTTGTGAATCACACTGTGTTCCTCCTCAAATTCCGAGGCAAATTTAGGGTCACTGTGAACATCTTTTAGTCTTTAAATAAGTTTCTAAGAAAGAATGAGGAGAGTGCAATTCATTGCTATGGCTTAAAATGCAATACTGTTGTGGAAAAGGTAGTTAAACAGATGACAGTGAAAACCAAGAACAGGATGAGATGGAAAAGTGCATGGATGACCTAGAGTGTAAAACAGACATGGGACTTAGTGAGGGTAAGGGAGACTTGGCAAAATTAAAGGAGTTTGAGAATGTGAGTAGACTCAGTGAGACTGAAATGAGTGAAATAATGAAAATAGAGCTAGAGGAAACTAGAGTGATGGTTTATGAAGAATGTCAAAGAGATATGAGGAAAGGTTTAAGTGAGTTTGCAGGTATCATAAGTAATCAGGTGAAAAAACAAGTAAGTGAATCTGTAATGAGTAAAATAGGCCTAGGTGATGATCAAGAAAAGTGGCAAAATGAAGTAAAAGAAGTCTATAATGATGTGAAGGATAAAGTAAAAAACGAAGTTAGAGAGGACCTAGCCAAATCATGCAGTGAAGTTTTGGGTGCACCTCCAGAGAGAAAGGTGCTAGGCCTAGATATACATAGTGTCCAGAAGGAAGAATTATTAGAAAAAACAACAAAAGAAGTACAAGGGTGTATGGACTTGTCAGTTAGGACTCAGAAGATTAGACCCAACAATCTGGTATTTACTGATTTATGTAATGAGTTAGGATTTACATATTATGATAGAAATATTGAGGAAATATGAAGAATTGGCAAATATTGAGGGGAATCAGATCCAGGAAATTCAAAGTCCATGCTAGTGGCACTCCAAGGGAGTCTGAAGAAGAGAATCATGAGGAATTTGTACAAACTAAGGGATTCGGAAAAGGAGGCCTTCAAAAAAGTTGGAGTGTCGCATGACATGAAGAAGGAGGAGAGAGAGAAGGACAAGGAATTAAGGGAGGAAGCCAAGAGGAGGAATGTAGAGCAACAAGGTGCAGGGAAACTACTATGTCATCCAAGGAAGCTCATGGAAAAGATATATAATGAAGGTGAAGAGGATAAAGAGGGAACAGACATAAATAAACAGTATGGTACAACAAAAGCACAAGGCAGAGAAAATCATGAATCTATTTTTCAAGATTGTGAAGGGAAAGGAAATTTAAACTTAGACAGGAGTGAAGGGAAAGGGAATTTAAACATAGACATAAAGAAAGAAACTATTACCAGTACCAAAGTGCATGAGGTGAATATTTTGTTTTCCAATGTTGATGTGTTTACTAATGATAAGATTAATGAATTAAGAATAAGTAACGAACAGACACCCTCCAATGTAATTGCTATTCAAAAAGTCAAACCTAAGCATTTCAGATTTGAAAAAGATATTGTAAATATTGAAGGTTACAAGATATATGAAAAAGATTTGTCACAGGAAAAACCAGCAAGGGATTTGTTGTTGTACATAAAGAAGGAAATTCAGCATGATTTGATAAGGTTTAAAAATGAACTATGTAAATATATTGTGGCAAAAATTAGAGGTCACACAAATGATGTATTGTTGGTGTCTGAATACAGAGGTCCAAACAGTAAATCAGAAAATGAGAAAATGTTGAGGTTACTACAAGAAATCAGTGAATATAAGAAAAAACATAAAGTGATAGTGGGAGACTTTAATCTTCCAAATATCAATTGGGACAACTTAACTTGTAAACATGGAGATGACAATTTAAGTTTAAGCTTTATTGAAGGAGTTCAGGACTGTTTTTTCATTCAACATGTTAATGAAATTACTAGGTTTAGAGGAGAGCATACTGGAAATACACTTGATTTGATATTTACTGATTATGATATATTTGTGGATAGTATTGAGGTTATTGGTCCATTAGGAAAAAGTGACCATGGGTGTAATATAGAACCACAAAAGGAGAAACATTAAAAAATAGTGTACTTATATGAGAAAGCATACTTCAGGAAATTGAATAGGCTGTTATCCATTAACTGGGATGAGTACCTTGATAGCCAGGATGTGGAGGTTATATGGGAGAAATTCAAGAGGAAATTTCAGGAAGCTATAGAGGAGTGTGTTCCAAAAGTTTATAAGATCTACAGATGAATAAAAAACTGTGGTCAAAAATTAAAAGAAAACAGAGTGTGGATGTGTTTGAAGAGAATGAGGGAAGCAAGGGAAAACAACACAAGAGAGTACTGCCAGCTATAACTAGAGTACAGGTAAATTAATGGAGTTCACAGTTTCTCAGGGACAGGAGACAGTGGGCGATTGTTAATGGTAGTGAATCGGATTGGATGGGGTTGATCAGCGGAGTGCCACAGGGCAAAGTGCTTGGCCCACTCATGTTTGTACTGTGCATATATGATCTCTCCAGAATGTGTAAACAACAGCAAGTTATTTTTAGGGAAATAAAGGAGGAGAGTGACAGTAGAAAATTGCAAGAAGATCTTGAAAACATGAACGAGTGGTCATGAAGGTGGTTGCTGCTGTTTCATCCGCAGAAGTGCAGCTTGATAAAAATTAGGGGGAAAGATACAGAGAGAGTGCAGTATGCCATAGATGAGGAGTTAAAGTATACCAGTGTAGAAAAAGATCTAGGAGTGAATATTGACCAAGAACTAAACTTTAACAAACATTTTGCTGAGAAGATAAATAAGACAAATAGGATGGTTGTGTTAATTAGGACATTTTTAGCAATAGCTGAGCAAATGTTCATATCACTATTTGTGGCACTGGTTAGACCCCACACCTAAAATATGCCAATCAGGTATGGTGTCCCTACAAGAGGAAGGACTTAGAGGCTATTGAGAGAGTGCAGAGAAGGGCAACGAAGTTGGTGCTGTCCTTGAAGGATCTGCCATATGAAGAGCGGCTGAGGAAAATTGATTTGCCAACTTTATCATACAGGAGGTCACAAGGAGAAAATGGTGGAGACCTTCAAGATTGCGAATGGAGTGTTTGATGGAGATGTGTGTGAAGGTTGGTTTAGAATGCTGGAGGAGTCAAGGACTCAAGGTCATGGCAAAAAAATATTCAAAGCTGGATATTAGTAAGTACTCTTTCTGCCTGCAATAGGGTCGTGAATAGTTGGAACAGCCTGCCAGAATATGCAGCTAATGCTGGATCAGTTTTGGAATTCGAAAGAAGATTGGACAGGGTGTGGAAGGACCAGGACCAAAAGTTTGAATACACTGCGCAGATAGAAAATAGCCTCAACCACAGGTATGACCACATGACCTAGTGTTAAGAGATATGGAGCTAGAGACACAAGCTCAATAGCCTCTTCCAGGAGTTTTCTGTGAGCATGTGAGTTATAATAATAGTAACTGACTGCTCTATAAATTTTATAGAAATGGATTCGCAAAAATGTACTTGATATAATAAGAGTGATTAAATTTATTTTTAAGCGATTACAGTTTTCTAAATATTAACTCAAGCTTCAAATAGAGGGGCTACGGCATAGAATTCATCATCATCCTTAGGCTAAGAGCCAGCTGTGTGACATAACATAACAGTTTCACGGATGACAAAAGCCACAAGGGCCCAGCAAAGGTCATCCACATCTGTCAAAACCCACCCACAAAATGCATCCATAGGATTGTGTTATATAATCCATCTACAATATAGAATTTGAACCATCCACAGGAATGCATCAAAAACAAAAAGTATCGTCATCGGGCTCATCAAAATCCAAATCACCCATTATATACAGTACTAAAATAACTGCATTTACAGGAATAAGTCCAGAATAACTTCCCCCACCCAAAAAAATAAGTTAACCCTCCCTACCCATATAATCATCTAATCTACATTTGAAAACATTCAAGTTTGGGCTGTCTAGCATCTCTGGTGGCAAACTATTGCAGTAATCTACCACTCTGTTGGTGAAAAAATATTTTCTAACATCTAACCTGCACCTCTGTTTTTAATTTTTAAGTGGTAACCCCTAGTCCTATTACTACCTTCCAACTTATCCATCCCAGAACAGATTTTAAAAAGCTCAATCATATCTTCCCTCACACACATCTTGTCTCAAATGAGAACATATTTAGTACCTTGAGTCTATCTTCATATTCAAGGTGCTTCAGGGAAGGTATTATTTTTGTTGCCCTCCTTTGTACTGGCTCTAGCATGTTGATATCATGTTTAAAATGTGGTGACCATGCTTGTATACAGTACTCTAAATGTGGCCTAACATACGAGTTATAGAGTTTAAGGATAACCTCTTTACTCTTGTAGCTAACATTCCTCTTAATGTATCCTAGCACCCTATTTGAAAACTTCAGTGACCTATCTACTACTATGCCTAAGTCCTTCTCATCCTCAACTGAATTCAGCCAATGCCCATCCATTTCATAGCTAAACTTTCCCTATTATCTTCCCATATTAATAACTTTGCATTTTTAAGGTTAAAAGTCAATCATCTGCCACTTCTGAGCCCAAGCTAATAACTTATTTAAGTCAATGTGCACTTTAAAGCTATACATTAAGGACAACATACCCTTCATCTATCTAGATAGTAACTGTCCCAATGTTTACATAGTGCACTTAGTTTCCCTCAGTTGTTACATAGTTGTTGTATACCATCCACCCTCAAATACACAAGATGACAACACAGCATTGATAAACCTCTTGGAACACTTTTGTATGGACAAAGTTTTGATCCTAGGTGATTTCAACTTACCGGCTATCAATTGATCAAAAGACAAAGCCATTTTCCTTGATTCTGACCCCTTGACTCTAGCCCTTACAAACTGCTTCAACACTATTGGCCTCCATCAGTGGGTTGATTTTCCTACCTTTACACCCTCTGGCAACACCTTTGACTTGATTCTGTCCATGGAAGTTGACAGAATAGGGAATGTTGAGTCAGTGTGTCCTCTTCCTGGATGTGGACATGTCCCCATAAAGTTTAATTATCATTTTGTGTTTGACTCTTCTCCAGGAGACAGCAATAGCACAAAAATAGAGAGCCTGGGCCAGAGCCAAATACAAAATCATTTCAAAGGTGGACTGGGACTTTGAGTTCTGTCATCTCTCACTAGATGCAAAGTTCACCAGACTATTGGAGATCCTTACACCTTTGATGGAATCTTACATTCCTTTTTACAAACAGTCCAGCCCCAACTCATCCCTTGGTCCTCCTGCTGCTTAAAGAAAAACAGAACAAAAGCCTGGCAGCTTTTCAAGACTGCTAGAAGGTTTTGGGGGTGTCATTCCCAAAAATGTATTCAAGCCTTGGCCAACTACAACCTTATCAACCACCAATATCATATGAAAGGACCCTTATTGACAAGCTTATTGACAAAGACAACCCAAAAGCCTTTCACCAATACATTTGGAGCACAAAAATAGGAGCTCCCTCTGTGGGGCCCTTATCACATCCTGATGGGTCTTTGGTCAAAGGCTGTGGTGCTATGGCTGAAATTTTTGTGAGCAGTTTTTCCTCTATATTTAAAGATAGTTGTCCAAATCCCCCCCCCCCCATCAGACCTTCCAAGGCACACTTGACAATGTGAATATTACTTACCCTGCTGTGTCTAAATACCTCTCATCTCTCGACCTCTACTCGAGCATGGGGCCCGGACAACCTACACCTCACTCCTTAGATCTTGCCCATCCCTAGCCTACCATTTATTTGTAGCCTTGTGGAAGATCTCTGATGTAATACCAATCTTCAAAAAGGGATCCCACTCTGCCCCCCTAAATTATAGATCAATAAGCCTAACTTCAGTTTGTTGCAAGACCTTAGAGACGATTGTGGCCAAACATATCTATGCATACCTTGAACAAAACACTGTGGCGGCAGATTTGCAACTCCCGAACAAACTCTTCCCGCCGCCCCAACAAGGTCCACTCGGTTGTTCAAGGAGAGGGTATGGAGGAGAGAGAGTATTTTCTAAATTTAATTTAGCAATAGTAATTATAGCAACTCTCTCAATGTGGTAGGCTTAGGGAAATTCCTAACCTTTCCACGAACTTCTCGGATTTAGCAATCCAACCACACTCACCTTATGTCCCCAAAACTCAACTTCACTAGCAAACCACATACATTTAGACAACTTCACTTTCACCCTAACCTCTTCCAACTTTCTTAAAACATCCTTCACCAAGGTCATATGTTCTTCCATGTTCTCACTTATCACCAAAATATCATCCAAAAACAATTGTACATTCTTACATGGAAAACCACTCAACTATACATTCATAGCACGCTGAAAAGCAGCTGGGGTGTTTACCAACCCAAAGCTCAGGTTTCTGAACTGATAATGGCGCTTTGAGGTGGAGAACGCTGTAATAGGCCTACTCTCTTCAGCCACAGGCATCTGGTAGTATGCACATACCAGATCCATCTTAGAAAACCCTCTCATTCCATACATACTGTACACACATTTAGACACAACACTCATAGGAAACTTGTCTTTCAACGTCCGTTTATTCACTCTTCTATAGTCAATACACAGTTGCAAACGTCCATCTGGCTTTCATACAGGTAAAATCGGACTATTCTAGGCACTCACACTCGGCTCAATCACACTAATTCTCTCTAATTCCTCAATCTCTTAAGCCACGGGGGCATGGAAATGACGAGGCCTTTGATAAATTGGCATATCGTCGCTCAAAATTATTTTGAACTCAGGCCAGCGAGCGATGCCAAAGTCCTCATCCCCTTGACTCAAAGCACCTCTCCTATTCCACAACATCCTGTAAACTTTTTGCTTCTCACATTCACTCAACTTTTCTTCCAATTTCACTTGCTCAATCAAATCTTCATACTTCCAAACATTTGATGTTACACTCACAGAAAACACACTTGCGTTCACCACATGCGTATCATTCTCCATATTCACCACTGTATTTAACACACCCAATTTATCTTCCACTTGCACTCCTCTAAGACTCTTCCTTCGCAGATCAGGCCAAACTTGTATGCAGACACAAAGATCTTTCATATCAATTATACCATCAAACACATGCACAACTCACTTAAAACAATAGTTTGCAGCACTACCATCCAAGACATAAATATTCCTATCATTCTCGCTTATCTCAACATCAGAATTCCATCCCCTCCTTAGACTCAATGTTTCATTCCGCTTGACAGACACACTCTCAATCGCATATACCTCCAGACCTTTCATGATGTTCACTCTCACACTTCCATCTGGATTCACATACCATTGACACTTCATACTTCCATTCTTCTTACATTCAATCATCTCTAAATCAGGGTGAATCACGATACCATTCGCTTTCAAAAACTTATAACCTAATAGGATGTCATACTTCTTGTTTGCACCTTCTACTACACAAAATTCATCTTCATTCATCCGGACACCGGCAATCGAAACACTCTCTCTAAACCTTGCAACAATCGGCACATCCTGTTCATTTAATCCAGTCAAATGATAATCATGATCCTTAACTTCACTTACTTTCATTCCTACAAATGCTTCATAGTACACCACATTCACCTTACATCCTGTATCAATCAATGCACTTACTTCTCATTCTCCACACTTAATTTTAACACACATCTATTCACTCTCTGACCCCAATTCACTCCACGATTTGACAATCCTTCTCTCACATTCATCACTTGCACTCTAGAGAAGTCCCCAGAAGGAACCCTCCCATTCCTTAGTTTCCCTGAGTCGTATCCTCTCGATTACTTGCATCATTCCCATCCTTTCGTTCATGCGTCTTTCACCAGTCCTACACAACCTTGTTGCATGACCTACCATTCCACATTTACCACAGGTAGCTCTTGGACTGGCACACATCCTGGCATAATGCCCTATCTGCCCACAATTACCACACACTCCAGGTCCACTCATATTCACTCGACTACCTTCCCTGCAATCTTGTGCCAAGTGGCCCATTCTTCCACATCCATAACACGCTCTTTCCCTCGCACAACTACAATCTTTTATCATATGCCCCATTTGCCCACAGCCAAAGCAACTTCCTTGTGACCAGTGACAGTCAGCCCTCATGTGCCCAACTTTCTTGCACCTCAGACACCTAGGCTCATTTACTCTAGATCTACTGTCATTCCGACCATTCTGAACCCTACTCCAACCATTCCAACTCTCACTTCTACTTTTACTCCCTCTCGGTTCACGGCCAACATACACACACTGCTGTTCATTCTGTCTGTAATAACTCTCCAAAAATCTTGTCATCACCTTAATCGGGTTCTGTATCAGTGTGTCCTGATATGACCGGAACTGGGGCAACTTCTTCTACTTGAGTTGCGCACAGTGTGAATCGAGGCCTCCTCCCTTCCATAATCCTCAAATTCACGGCCCTCTAACATCTCCAGTACATCCTTCCATAGCAATCTCTAACCAACCCATCTCATCTTCTCTTTCCTCTTATACGTCACATACTCACTCACTTCATTCGGAACCATATTTAAAAACTTCTTCATCAGCTCCTTATTCCCATTTATTCTGTCATCTCCAAATCTCATTCGCGCCAAGGACTCTAAGCGATGCGCATAAGAATTCACATCCTCATTCTTCCCCATTCTCGCTTCCTCAAACCCATTTGTTTTCTTATATTTCACACTTGTCTTCATCCTCTTACATTGCTCTATTATTCTTTCTTTCATAACCTCCCACTTAGGCTCACCCACACTCATAATCATCTTCTAAAAATCCTTCATACGCCCATCCAGAAACTCGCACAACTCTTTCACCAAAACCTATTATTCTCTCCAAATTTTTCCTTACCATAACTTTCATACTCTTTCAAAAACACTCTCACATCTTTTGTTCCTTCCACTCTAAACTTACTTAACTTTGGCAATTCTTTAATCAATATACTCCTATGAACCTCAGCATCACTTTCACTATCACTCACTTCTTTCCCACTTTCACTCATGCCTTCATTCGAGCTGAAATACAAGGAGTCAATGCTAGCCAGTCGGGTCCTTTCCTGTCAGTCTGAGAATCTAGTCTTTGGGGTCTTCTTTTTTTGGTGCCTAGTCATTTGCGGGGGTTCATTTATGTCTGTCAATCCCTTTTTGTCAGTCATGTCCATTCCAAGTGGAGTCGAGGCCACACCCCCACCAATTGGCCCTGATTCTCCCATTTTCTCATTCAGCATTCACATCAAACTTTTCTCCATTTGCACCTCACTGTCTTTAATCCTCTCTTCCATCTCTCTCATTTTCCTCTTCAAACTATCATTCTCTTCTCTCAACTGCGCATTTTCTCTGTCTTTTGACGCACTAACTCATTTAGTCTTCTCATCTCCAACTCCATGGTCCCAATCTGTTCATCCTCCATTAGGGACAAAAAACACAGGCTCTCACTCCTCTCCTTCCTCAAACCACTGGGCAGTCCCAATTTAGGTGCCAAAAATATGTGGCAGCAGATTTGCAACTCCCGAACAAACTCTTCCCGCTGCCCCAACAAGGTCCACTCAGTTGTTCAAGGAGAGGGTATTAAGGAGAGAGAGTATTTTCTAAATTTAATTTAGCAATAGTAATTATAGCAAAATAATATAATCCAAAATAATCAACCCAAAATATTATACAACCCTCAACCTAAACCAAAAATACAATACATATATATATATATATATATACAGTTGGCCTTACAATACTCTGGCCAACCACCACACGTATATATTTACAAAAGGCCTTACATATAGATCTTGGTGACACAAACGAATAGCTATATACAACCAAGATATCGTGAAAGACGGATGCACCCTTAACTAACTAATAAAGTGAGATGACTTGGAGAAAATGGGAGGTAGCTCACTTTCTGCAGGATTCTGAGGGGCCTGGGACTCGGCAAAGCCAAGGATTTTAGGTACCTGGGACACTTGTTGGTCCCAACTGCTGGGTCATAGTCGGTGAGGCGCTGCTCCAATTACTCCCTGGAGACTTTGAGGTGCTCTCCAAGGTCCACACCTTAGAAAATTGCCCCAAAAGGTAGGCGCACTTGTGAGGGTCAGGATTGGCTTCAGCCATCTCCGAAAGCCAGATGTTGGTGACAATCGATACCGCAGAACTGGAAAAGAGAAGGCACATTCAGTCACCTATTCACTGCCACACTCAAACATCTTTACTCCTAACACATTCAACTATATCCACACTCACACAATCTTCACTCACCTATTTTCCATCTAGGCGGCTCTTCCTTCTTCAATCACAACTAATGACTTCCAAACTACTACTACACAAAAATATTAGCTGAAAGAATCCACCTAAAAAGAAAATAGAGATGAATGGGGGAGCATGATAGAGATCTATTGAGTCCCCCCCACACAAAGCAAAGACGGTGATCATGTGATCCACACACACATTCTGCAAAAGAAGAAAGAGATTAGACATAGGGGAGGGGAGGCGGACAACCAAACTACTACAACACCATACTCTCCGCTGACCAGTTTGGCTTTCGGCATGGTAGAACAGCTGATGACCAACTGTTGCTAACCTATGACTTCGCTTCATCTGGACTTGAAACTGGTAAAGTAGTGGACATTATCTTATTCGACTTCTCGAAAGCTTTTGATGTGGTAAACCACACAGTAATGCTCCCAAAACTCCATAGCATTGACATCACCAGTACTCTGCTGAACTGGCTGAGGTCCTTCCTACTTAGCAGAACTATGTGTGTTTCTGTTGCAGGCGTTAAAAGCAGCTCCATGGGAGTGAAGAGCGGTGTGCCTCAGGGCTCGGTACTAGGACCCTTACTATTCCTGCTGTATGCCAACTACCTGCCATCAACTATACTAAACAATAGCAAAATCTTTAAAGTACTGCCCATCTACACTCTTATCATTGGCCCTTGGAACTTCAAAGTGCCAAAAGGACATTGACAATATCTCCAAGGTCACTAGTGTATTGTCTTAAGACTTCAACATGGCGCAGTGCCTTGGCAGCACATTGGCATATTGTCTGATTACTTCCTCCAAGGAGACACCATCACCATGGTAGATCAACACAAGGACCTTGGGGTCCTGGTCGACACCTCCCTCAGATTACACCATCACATTAGGTCTGCCATCAACAAGGCCTCAGGGATGTCCGCAAATCTTCTCAAAAGTACCCTTTGCAGATCCCATGACTTCATGCTCACCCTCTACACAATTCATATATGACCACTATTAGAATATGCCTCCTGTGTGTGGAACACAGGTTTTTCAGACCTTCGCCTGCTTGAATCAGTACAAAGAACCTGGATACACCATGTTGAAGGATTATGTGAAATACTGCATGGAGAGCGGCTCAGGAGCTTAGACTTGTACTCTGTTCAGGGGTGTCTGCTGACCTCCTGAAGTACTGGAAAAATTTTAACAATGAGTGCAGCATCTCGCCAGAGGAAATATTCACTCTGACACCTTCCCTGGGCACAGGTTCAAAATCCTCCACACCCACAGAACAATAGAGGCCAGTAGGAGATTCTTCTCACTACGATGTGTTAGCATATGAACTCCCTACCTGATGAAGGTGTAGCACTGGAATTCATCAGCCCATTCAAGTCAGCCTTGCATCAAATTCTAGGCCCACTTATTACCAATTTCCTGAATAGAGTACACCATCTGCTCTCTTAAAGTCCTTTCTAATTTCATTATTACTTTTTCTTACATACAATTAATGATCCATGAATTCACTAACATTAATACTCATTGATTCTTCTCTATGTATAAAAAGGTACACAACTCAGTCACTATTTTTCCCTGCTTGATCTGTTTTTGTACTACTTAATAGTTGACTAGCATACCTTCAGTCTAATGCTGCCCTTATATACCCTTTAGTACCTCTTCCTACAGGCTTCTAAAATGTGCTGGAATAGGGTGGCAAACCAGGTGAGCTAACATTATCGTTAGCTATTAGCAATTTTGCCATTTTTTTTTAAATAAGAAATAGGGAAACTTGTCAATTCAATTAACTATCATATAATTAGCTTTGATCAATTCTTACCTTCAAATGAATGCATAGATTGGAAGTAGCATTGACCGCCACAGAGATTTTGCCATTGCATGATGTACATACACATTTCAGCTTTTTTCTGTCGGAAGATTTGACTCTAAAAAATTTACCATCTAGTAAAGGATGACTATACATGATTCTTTATCTTCCTCATCTTTATTATTATCTAATCTCTCCATTTCACACTCTTTCAAAGAAGCTAAAATTGCTATGCAGCAGTTGAAATAATGCTGAGCACTATCACTATACAACTGAACACAACTGTGACCATCTTACTTATCTTACTTGTCGATGATTTAGGTGATTTCACCACAACGTCTGGGGACCCACCGCTGCCCAATTTTGATGTATTGGAGCTGGTCAATGATGCAATAGTAACTGCTCCTCTAGAATTTGGGCCATGTGGGACTAGAGGCTCATCTGGTACTGTTGCCAGGAATTTGTCCAGCCTCCTCTTGGAGGCTTCAGTACTGACTCCCATCAGATCTCTTATATCCCTAGGGATACAGTTGAAGAGTCTTGGACCAGCACTAATGAAGCTTTCTGCCTGAATAGTCTTCATCTTCTGGGAGCAACTGTTTACAGATCTTCTTACACAGGTCCTACCAAACCTCGGGTGGTGTTGCCCTGTGATGCCATTCCCTTCATTGTGTGTCGGATTTGGTACAGTGCTTTCCAGGCTCTTCCAGACATATAAGATATTATATCTCTCTCCGCCTTTGCAAGGAGTAGAGTTTAAGCTTCTCCCAATAATTCAGGGTGTCACTGACTAGCCTCCTTGTGAAGGCTCTCTAAACTTGTTCCAGCTCTTGTATGTCTTTAATTTTGTATGGAGACCATAGCTAGCCCCCGTACTCCATTCTTGACATTATTAGCATCTTCCACAGGGGCAAGAGATGTTCAGGTTTTCTGGTTGTAAAAGTCCTGAGGACCCAACCACTCATTTTTCTGGCTGTCTTGGTGGTATGGATTATATGATCTTTGAAGCTGCAGTTGTTACTCATCCACACTCTCAGGTCCCTCAGTGTCTCTTTGACCTCTATCTTGTCTTCACCTGCCTTGTATCTATAGTCTTTCAGATTTTCGTTTGTTCTATACTTAATTACCTCAAACTTTTTGTTGTTAAATTTCATATTGTTTCTGTTTGCCCAGTTGTAAATAAATTCTAGGTCATTTTGTAATCTTTAAGAATCATCCTTGGAGGTAATTTCATGGGAGATCCTAGTGTTATCAGCGAATGAGGAGACTCTGGATGATTTAACTCCCTGGTTGATGTCTCCTATTATTATTAGGAACAATAGTGGGCCCAGCACTGAACCCTGTGGTACTCCGCTGATAACTGGGGACTTTCTTGAGTGTGTACCCTCAATCACAACTTCTTGGTTTCTGTCTTTTAGGAACTCATGTATCCAAAGTCCCAGTTTTCCTGTGATGCCAGTCATTTTCAGTTTGTGTGCTAGCACTCTGTGATCAACTTTGTCAAAGGCTTTCGCAAAGTCCAGGTACGCTACATCCACATTTTTACCACTGCTCAGATCATTCAGTATTCCCTAGTAGTGGTTTAGTAGCTGGGAGAGGCATGACCTTCCTTTGCAGAAACAATGTTGCCCTGGATTGAATTTTCCTGTCTTCTCCATAAAGCTCACTATATGCTTCCTCAGAACTCTCAAACACTTTAGAGAGGTGTGATGTGAGACAGACTGGCCTGTAGTTTGCTGCAAAGCCTTGTGAGCCACTTTTAAATATTTGAGTGATCAGTCCCTCCTTCAAGTTTGTTGGTATGTCCCCATTGTCCAGAGATTTTCTTCATATTAGGCTGATAGGGGTAGATAGTGCATATTGACACTTTTTCAGGAGTATTGCTGGTAAGTTGTCTGGTCCAGCTGATGAATTTGTTTTAATTTCGCTGATTGCTTCTACAATATCTTCAGGTGTAAAATTTATATCACTGATAGTGTGTTCAGTTTCTTCTTCTGTTTTAAAGAAAGCACTGGGATTTTTTATTACTTTTTTCTTGTATCAGCTAACTGTATACAGTCTTGTATTGTTCTTCTAGAATGTTTGCTATATTTTGAGGGTCCTCTACTAGTTCCCCATCTTTTCCTTCCAGTGGTCCAACTTTTACTTGCATTTTCAATTTCTTCTGGGCATAGGAGTGAAAGTATTTGGGATTTGTGCTGTCTTTCTCTATTGTATGATTCCTTCAGTTTGAGTTCTATTTCCTTTACTTTTGTTTCTATATTTTCTCTTTCCCTGTCTGATTTTGGTTTTGTTACTAGTTTCTTCAGTAGTTTAGTTCTGTTTCTCATGAAAATTTCCTATCTCTAGGTATTCTGTTTCTGTGTTTGGTTGTTTTTTTTGGAGGGATATATTTTGCACATAGTTCTTCACATATTGTCATGAAGTTCCTTAGCATTTTCTCCACCAATTGAGATTGGTTTAACTCAGCTCAATCTACCTTTGCTAGTTCATTATTTATGGATTCCCAGTTTGCATCGTCACTAAAAAAGTTAAAGTTCTTCAAACTGTATTCTGTGATCCTAGTATTCACAGTATTTTTTTGTTTTAGCCTTATCACATTTATGCTTATTTCCACTATATTGTGAACAGTTATGATGGTTTTGATCACCTTTGTACTGTGTATTAGCTCAGTATCATTTGTAAAGAGTAAATCTAAGATGTTTTCCTGGCTTGTTGGCTCTGTGATAATCTGTTCTAAAAAATGATTATCTGCAAGTTTGAGAAGATCACTAGCTTGTCTTTGTTCACTCACTGTTCCACCATTTATAATTCCAGAGGGCCAGCTTATTTTAGGTAAATTGAAATCTCCAAGCACTATTATTTTTATGTCACTTTCCTCTAGGTTTTCAGATATTTTAGTTAGAATATTGGAGAACTTATCTGGTTCAGTGTTCTTAGGTAGGCGATACACTGTTGCCACTATGAGATTCAGTTTGGGCACTTTTATCACCAGTAATTCATTTGATCCATCCAAGAAAGAATATAGTACTTTTGCACTTGAGGCCATATCATCTCAGAGGTAAAGCAATACTCCACCATGGGTTCTCCCTTTTATATCTGTGTGGTACAGGGTGTAATTATCAATTTTTACTTCTGCATCTTTTATGTCCTCTCTTAGATGAGATTCTGTTAGACTCATAAAAAGATAGTTGTTTTCCTTGGCCCACTCATTTAGGTAACTCACTTTTGTTTGTTTTTTGGTGGGATACAAACCCTGTATGTTGCATATCATTATTTTTTCAATTACACCTCTTTTGTTTCCTAGGCTTGTGCTTGAGCTTGAGCTGCCCAGTGTCAGTTGGGATACCATTTGTGGCACTACATTCATCACCGGTTGCACTTGATGAGTCATGGATGCCACTGGTTGCTGAGGTGCAAATCTGCCTTGGTTCTGTAGGAGATGTAGAATTTGACTCATCTGCATCTGTAGTGTGTGAATTTGTTTCTGGGTTTCTAGCATGTACCCTGTTTGCTTTTCTTCTAAAAAATGCCCTGTTTGTTTTTCTTCATGAGACATATCCTGTTTCTGGTTTTCTGCATTTTGATCTGTTAACTGAATTTGAACTGATGCAAGCAATCTTCCCTTACTGACTCAAGCAGTCAACATAACATAACCTAATGGGTTTGGATCAGGTAGATCATGTTTGACTAATTTACTAGACTTTCTGGAATTTGTAACAGATCAAGTAGATAAGGGAGAGAATGTAGATATAATTTACTTAGATTTTAGTAAAGCATTTGATAAGGTACCATATAGGAGACTAGTTCATAAATTAAAAATGATTGGGATATGTGGGGGTGTTTCAAATTGGATAGCTGAGTGGCTGAAAGACAGGAAGCAAAGGGTAGTGCTAAATGGTGTAAAGTCAGAGTGGAGGGATGTTATCAGTGGGGTTCCTCAGGGATCAGTTCTCGGTCCATTATTATTTGTCATCTATATAAACAATCTTGGGGAGGAAGTTAATAATAAAGTGTCAATTTTTGCGGATGATACCAAATTAGCAGCTGTAGTTAAAGATATTGATGATAATTTTAAAGTGCAGGGGGATTTAAATAAATTGTTATCCTGGGCACATAAGTGGCAAATGACTTTCAACCTTGATAAGTGCAAAGTTATTAACATGGGAAAAGATAATAGAGAATTTAACTATGAAATGAATGAGCTCAGTAGAGGATGAGAAAGATCTAGGAGTAGCAATAGATAAGTCATTAAGCTTTTCTAAGCAGTGTATTGAAGCAAGAAATAGGGCAAATAGAGTGCTGGCTTTCATTAAGAGAAATGTCAGTTACAAAAGTAAGGAGGTTATTCTTAAACTCTATAACTCTTATGTTAGGCCACATCTAGAGTACTGTATACAGGCATGGTCCCCACATTTTAGACACGATATTAACCTTCTCAAGTCAGTGCACGGAGGGCAACAAAGATTATTCCTTCCCTGAGGTACCTTGAATATATAGATAGACTGAGGGTATTAAATATGTTCTTGTTCGAAAGGAGGTGTGTGAGAGGGGATATGATTGAGCTGTTTAAAAAATTTTCCGGGATAGATAAATTGGATATTAGCAAGTTTTTTGAGTTAGATGATGGAAATGGGACTAGGTCACCACTTGAAAATTAAAAAGCAAGGGTGTAAGTTGGATTTAAGAAAATATTTTTTCACCAATAGAGTGGTGGACTTCTGGAATAAATTGCCGCGGAGGGTAGTAGGTAGTCCAAATTTAAATGTATTTAAGCGTAGGTTGGATGAATTTATGGGGAGGGAAGGTTGTGATGGTTCCTAAGTTTTGTATATATTAATATTGTTTGTATATATCTATAGCTGCATGATTTAGTTCTTGACAAGCCTTGATTGGTGATACCCATGTTTCTGGACGCAATCCTCTGGATGTAGTTTTCCTGGGAGTTTGGGTGCCTTAAAAAAGAGGCCGTTTGACTCGGATGACCTATGATGAGCCCTTGTGGCTTTTGTCATCTGTTATATTATATTGTGGGGAACTTTGATTTTGTCTTGCCCTGGTGATGGTGCTTTTTGTGGGTGGGTTTTGATGGAGGCGGATGACCTTTGATAGGCCCTTGTGGCTTTTGTCATCTGTGAAATTATGTTATGTTATGTTAATTTCAAGGATGACAAAAGCCACAAGGGGCTAGCAAAAGTCATAACATAACATAATTGCATGGATGACACAAGCTACAAGGGCCTATCAAATGTCATCCACATCTGTCAAAACCCACCCACAAAATGCATCCATAAGATTGTCAGATCATGCATCTACAATTCTACAATTAGAACTATACACAGGAATGTGTTAAAAACAAAAAGCATCATCATGAAGACTCAGCAAAATCAATTGTAATATACAATAAAAAACTGCATCAACAGGAATGAGTCCAGAATACTCCCCAAAGTTAACCCTCCCTCCCCATATAATCATCTAATCTGCATTTGAATAACCTAGAATGAATGTTGTCTCAGCCTGATGAGTTTACTAGTATTTAACTCCAATATAAGCCCTTTAATTATTTCCCTGTTCACATTAACGGTATTCAACACTAATCTATATTGATTTTCTTCTATAAATACTGAGGAAAAATTATCATTAAGAACCTCTATTTCCTCATCAGATTCTTTCAAAACCCCTTCATATCTAATAGGCCTTATTTTATCACTGTTAGATTTGTTATTAATTCTATAATAGCTAAAGAATTTTCTTGTATCTTTATTATTATTTTGAGCTAAATTATTTCCTGCCGCCCTTTTGCTCTTCTTAATAATCTTATTTAGCTCATTTCTGGTCAACCTATAATGATTTAAATTGTCAAAAGAACTTTTTATCTGCATCTGTCAGAACCCACCCAAAAAAATGTATCCATTGGATTGTGTCAGATCATGCATCTACAATGTAAACAAAAAACTGCATCCACAAGAATGAGTCCAGAATAACCCTCCCTCCCCATATAACCATCTAATCTATGTTTGAGAACATTCAAGTTTGGAGTGTCTCAGATGGCAAACTATTGCAGTAAACTACCACTCTATTGGTCAAATAACTTGCTAAAATCCAACTTATCCATCCCAGAAAAGATTTAGCAGACATTCTTCAAATAATTTGCCAATTTTTTATTTGAATGAATTTATTGACCTTTCATAGACAGTTTGATCTAAATTGTTCTATTCATCAATGGGTAAATATGTAGATGAGTGGCCCAGCCAATAAGATGTGCTATTTCGTCCGTGTTCCAAAATGTTTCACGTTTTTGGAGTACATTTATAGGGGATGGCTCATGGGGGGGTAAACAAGATGCATGGACCGCACTATGATGATCCTGAGTTTCATTAACTTGAAGGGGGGTCTGGGGGGCACAGCCCCCCAGTATATAATCCTAATTTTTATAATGTTCTGAAATTTACTTATACCTATGTCAAGATCATTAATATAAATTAAGAATAGCAAGGGACCCAAAACAGATCCTTGCGGAACTCCACTGCTAACACACCCCCACTCAGATTTAACTCCATCTATACTAACTCTTTGCTGTCTGTCACCAAGCCATGACTGAATCCACCTAAATATACTGCCATCGATCCTGTGTGCTTTAACTTTGCTCAGAAGCCGTAAGTGTGGCACTCAATCAAAAGCCTTACTAAAGTCCAAGTATAAAATATCATAGTTTTCATCATTATCTGCTGCTTCATACACCTTACTATAAAAAGACAGCAAATTAGTCAGACAGGATTTACCCTTACTAAAGCCATGCTGTGATTCTTTTATCAACTTATGCTTATCCAAGTGATCTCTAATATTCCTTGCTATAATAGATTCCATCATTTTCCCTACCACTGATGTCAAACTTACTGGTCTGTAATTAGACATATTTGTTTTATCCCCTTTCTTAAATATAGGTATCACATTGGCTTTCTTCCATGCCACTGGCACAATGCCACTCTCCAATGATTTTCTAAAGATGCATGCTAGGGGCTCACTTAACACATCCTTACATTCTTTCAAAATTCTAGGAAAGACCTCATCAGGACCGGGTGCTTTACTACTTTTGATTTTATCAATTTCCTTTGTCACTATCTCCTTTGTGATCAAGATATCCTTTAATTTCTCTTCATCATTACCCCAAAAGATCATTGACACCTCAGGTATATTTAGAGTATCCTCCTGTGTAAATACTGAGAGAAAAAAAGTCATTTAGCATTCCAGCCATTGAGTCTCTATCACTCACTAATTCTCCATTGGAATCTATAAGTGGGCCTATTTTATCTCTAACCTTAGTTTTGTATAATTGATAAAAACTTTTAGGATCTTCCTTTGCCACTTTAATTTCATAATTTCTCCTTGCTACTCTAATTAACTTTTTAACATCTCTTGCTAGTTCATTATATCTCTGCCTTAAGTGATCCTCTCCATTTTTTATTTTCCTATAAATGCCCTTTTTAATGCCAATATAATGCTTAATTTTATCTGTCATCCATTTTGGGTCATTATTTTTAGTCCTAATCTCCTTATATGGAATGTTAATCATCTGACCTGTAATTAATTGCTCAATTATTCTTTCATACTCCTCTTCAATCTCTTCCTCCTGGTGATTATTGTCTCCACTAACTGATATCATTGAATCTATTCTTGATTTGATTTCATTGCCTGGTTTCTGTACAACTGCCTCCAGATAAGTCCTTAGCCCATTATAATTTGCTCTTCTAAAGTCAAGAATTTTAACATTGTTCATGCTACTATCAATACCATTCCATTTCATCTTGAATCTAATTTCACAATGGTCACTATTACCCAAATTTCCTCCAATCTCAGTATCCTTAATAACTTCTTCCCTATTTGTCAGAACTAAATCCAGTATATTATTACCTCTAGTGGGTTCGTTAATAATCTGCCTCAGAAAATTATCTTGGACAACATTCAAAAATTCCTCAGCCTCCTGATCACCCACAAGAGCTTCCCAGTCTATATTTCTGTAATTAAAATCGCCCATTATACACACATGCTTACTTCTACATGCCCGTTCTATCTCCTGCCACAAAAGATTTGAAGCTTCCTTACTCAGATTTGGTGGTCTGTATAATAATCCTATGACAAGCTTGTTTTTACCTTCCTTTACATTTAGCCATAATGACTCTGTGTTATCATCTAATTTAATTGTACTGTTTACAGAACACTGGAGATTATCTTTAATATAAATAATAACCTCTCCTCCTCTCTTCCTATTCCTATCTGTATGGAACATGTTAAAGCCCTCAATCAATTTAAAATAGTTAAAAAAGGGATTTGCCAACATCTAGAGAGGGAGGGGTTAATCAGCGATGCTCAGCATGGGTTTAGATCAGGTAGATCATGTTTGACTAACTTACTAGACTTTCTGGAGTTTGTAACAGATCAAGTAGATAAGGGAGAGAATGTAGATATAATTTACTTAGATTTTAGTAAAGCATTTGATAAGGTACCACACAGGAGACTAGTTCATAAATTAAAAATGATTGGGATATGTGGGGGTGTTTCAAATTGGATAGCTGAGTGGCTGAAAGACAGGAAGCAAAGGGTAGTGCTAAATGGTGTAAAGTCAGAGTGGAGGGATGTTATCAGTGGGGTTCCTCAGGGATCAGTTCTCGGTCCATTATTATTTGTCATCTATATAAACGATCTTGGGGAGGCAGTTAATAATAAAGTGTCAATTTTTGCGGATGATACCAAATTAGCAGCTGTAGTTAAAGATATTGATGATAATTTTAAAGTGCAGGGGGACTTAAATAAATTGTTATCCTGGGCACATAAGTGGCAAATGACTTTCAACCTTGATAAGTGCAAAGTTATTAACATGGGAAAAGATAATAGAGAATTTAACTATGAAATGGATGGGCATTGGCTGAGCTCAGTAGAGGATGAGAAAGATCTAGGAGTAGTAATAGATAAGTCATTAAGGTTTTCTAAGCAGTGTATTGAAGCAAGAAATAGGGCAAATAGAGTGCTGGGTTTTATTAAGAGAAATGTCAGTTACAAAAGTAAGGAGGTTATTCTTAAACTCTATAACTCTTATGTTAGGCCACATCTAGAGTACTGTATACAGGCATGGTCCCCACATTTTAGACACGATATTAACCTTCTTGAGTCAGTGCAACGGAGGGCAACAAAGATTATTCCTTCCCTGAGGCACCTTGAATATGAAGATAGACTGAGGGTATTAAATATGTTCTCGTTCGAAAGGAGGTGTGTGAGAGGGGATATGATTGAGCTGTTTAAAATTTTTTCCGGGATAGATAAATTGGATGTTAGCAAGTTTTTTGAGTTAGATGATGGAAATCGGACTAGAGGTCACCACTTGAAAATTAAAAAGCAAGGGTGTAGGTTGGATTTAAGAAAATATTTTTTCACCAATAGAGTGGTAGACTTCTGGAACAAATTGCCGCAGAGGGTAGTAGGTAGTCCAAATCTAAATGTATTTAAGAGTAGGTTGGATGAGTTTATGGGAAGGGAAGGTTGTGATGGTTCCTAAGTTTTGTATATATTAATATTGTTTGTATATATCTATAGCTGCATGATTTAGTTCTTGACAAGCCTTGATTGGTGATACCCTTGTTTCTGGATGCAATCCTCTGGATGTAGTCTTCCTGGGAGTTTGGGTGCCTTGAAAAAGAGGCCGCTTGACTCGGATAACCTATGATGAGCCCTTGTGGCTTTTGTCATCCGTTATATTATATTGTGGGGGACTTTGATTTTGTCTTCCCCTGGTGATGGTGCTTTTTGTGGGTGGGTTTTGACGGAGGCGGATGACCTTTGATAGGCCCTTGTGGCTTTTGTCATCCGTGTAATTATGTTATGTTATGTTATGTTATGTTATGTTATCTCAACCTCAGGTTTAAAGTGATTACCTGCCAAATCAAGCCATGACTCTGTTATCGCAATTATATCAAAATTCTATTCACTCGCTAACGCTCTTAAGAGATCTATCTTATTCCTTATACTCTGACCATTTGTGTAGTATATTTTTAAGTTTTTTTTATTATTCCCATCTTCATTGCATCGTGCTTTTCTATTCCTAGTTATCTGCTCATTCACTTGTGCATTAGTCCCCCTATAACGCATCAGTGTGCCCTCCCCCCTAGCTATTCCTCTATCTCTGCATCCCTTCCATTTCCTACCTCTGCCCTCTATTCCTGTTATTCCCTTACCTCTAACAGCTTCTAGTTTCCCACCCGTAAGGACCTAATCACACTATCCAGCTCCCCCCATAGAACCTCAACACCTGCCTGACTAAGATGGAGCCCATCCATCGCATACAACCTCCTATTCCCGTAAAACCCACCCCAGAAATCTACAAACACCAATCCTAACTCCTCATACAGTCCTTTCACAAATTCATTCAAACCAATTGCACGCAACAACCATTCTACCCCCACATCCAATCTCGGAAGCACACCAGAAAAAACACCTTTTACCCTGCATTTACTCATCCTTTCAACTAAACTTTTATACTGCTCACGTAACTCACATGTACCCACCTTCTTTACATCATTCACTCCCACATGCGTAATCACAACTGCATCCCTCTCACACCCAGAAACCAGCCTATCATACCTCTCACAAACATCACTTACACCAGCACCCGGCAGACAAACTCTCATTCCCTTCCACTTGCTATCACTCAACTTCCTATCTAAATACCTAATCTGAGTCACCCATCACTAGCACCTCAGTCATTCTCCTATTCTGTCTTGGCCTAACATTACCCTCCCTCCTGCTCTCAGTCACACTACCACCCATCCTGCTTTCATCCACAATCACAACAGGGAAATCACTTTCACACTCTTCCTCTCTCAGGACATTGAATCTGTTAGTCAACCTAACAGGTTCTATGTCCTTCCTTTTCAAACACCTAATCTGTCCTAACTTATCTATCCTATCCATTTTCACCCACCATTCATCATCATTCACAACTTAAGAACATAAGAAAAGAAGGAGACTGCAAAAGACCATTCATGGCCTACACTTGGCAGCTCCTGTTCCAGTCAACACACAAAAGATTTCTTACCAGAGAAAAGTCATCAACATTGTCACCCTTTAAGGAGTTTGTCAGATAAGAACATAAGAACATAAGAAAAGAAGGAGACTGCAAAAGACCATTCATGGCCTACACTTGGCAGCTCCTGTTCCATTCAACACACAAAAGATTTCTTACCAGAGAAAAGTCATCAACATTGTCACCCTTTACAGGAGTTCGTCAGATCTAATCTACAATATACATAAAATGCATCCAGAGGATTATGTCCATTCATGCAACCGCAAAATATAATCTTCCCACTCCTTAGAAAAATATATACATATGTACATAAAAAAAAGTCAGTCCCATCTAGCAGCTTCATCCATATATTTATCTAATCTATTCTTAAAACTACCCAGAGAGGAGGCTTCTATCACATGCCTAGTGAGCCTATAATCTACAATATACATAAAATGCATCCAGAGGATTATGTCCATTCATGCAACCGCAAAATATAATCTCCCCACTCCTTAGAAAAATATATACATATGTACATAAAAAAAAAAGTCAGTCCCATCTAGCAGCTTCCTCCATATATTTATCTAATCTATTCTTAAAACCACCCAGAGAGGAGGCTTCTATCACATGTCTAGTGAGCCTATTCCATTCATCTACCACAGGATTTGTAAACCAATTCCTCCCAATTTCCTTCCTAAACCTATACTTATCAAGCTTAAACCCATTGCTACATCCACACTGTTCCCAGTCCTAGCCCTATCTTCCACCCTCTTAGCACTAATCTCACCCTTCAATCGCACACTTGCATCTCTTCTCACCTCAAACATCAAATCATTCAACCTCTTACATTCCCCACTCAACCTCCTAACCTCCCCTTCCAGAAAACACACACGGCATTCAGTTACATTCACTCTCCTTTCAACTCCACATGCATCACACACCACATACACACTACTTTCAAACGGCATGCTCTCACCATCTATACAAACAGCCATACTCTCAGAAATTTACTAAGGAAAAAGTTAACACTCACCAAAATAATTCTTGCTCAGGATTGCTGCCAGTTATCTTCCCCAAAAGTATTAATCACAAATGTATTTATTACACAGTGATTGATGTATTAAATAAATATAAGAAAAACTACACACTCAAATCAGTATTATATCCCAATCTTACAATGAGAATCAGGAGCTTCCTGTAAGAATTATAATAGGGGTTGGGGGTGGGATATGATGTCAGACGACTCAAACACGCATGAATATTCAGACACGAGTGAACGATAATATTTACACAAAATATTTTTTCCGGCCGGGCCGCTCATTACATGTTTACCTATCAATAACTCTTTGACTAAAGGAGAACTTTCTGATATTCAATCTTGATCTATCATCACTTATTGTAAAAAAATCTTCCTTTCTTAATCCTTCATAACCATGCATTATCTTAAAAATCTCTATTAAATCACTTCTATGTCATCTCATTTCTAATGTCATAAGATTACAACTTCTTAATCTATTTTCATATGATTCATTTCTTAATCAATAATCATTTTAGTAGTTCTTCTTTGCACTTTTTCTATATTTTCTATGTCTTGTTGATTAGTAGGCCTCCACGCCTGTGAACAATATTCCAAAATAGGTCTGACTAAGCTTTTGTAAAGATTTATAATATTAAATTTTGACTTGTTGTCAATTGTTCTTTTTATTGTCCCCAGAACATAATAGGCTTTATAAACAATTTTGGCTGTGTGTTCACCTGGTTTTAAAAGTATTATGTACTATTACACCTAAATCCTTTTCCCTAACAGCATTTTCAATTTCTTCTTGTGCTAGGCTATATACAGCATTTACATTACTAAATCCTACATTTACAGTTTTACACTTTCTAACATTGAAAATCATCTGCCAATCCTCTGACCATTTATGGTTTTCTTAAGTCTTCCTGAAGCACTCTAATTACCCTCAGTCTATCTTCATATACAAGGTGCTTCAGGGAAGGTATTATTTTATGTTGTCCTCCTTTGTACTGACTAGCAGGTTGATGTCATGTCTAAAATGTGGTGACCATGCTTGTATACAGTACACTAAATGTGGCCTAACATAAAAATTATTAATAACCATCTACATATTTCAAATTATGATTGGATTATCCTGCATTGGTCTTCAACTATTCCAGTAATCTACCACTCTATTGGTGAAAATATATTTTCTAACATCCAACCTGCACCAGTTTTTCAAAATTTTAAGTGGTGACCTCTAGTCTTATTACTACCTACCAACTCAAATAACTTTCTAAAAGCCAACTTATCTATCCCAGAAAAGATTTAAAAAGCTCAATCATATCTCTCCATACACACCTTCCCTCAAATGAGAACATATTATTACCCTCAGTCTATCTTCATATTCAAGGTGCTTCAGGAAAGGTGTTATTTTTTGTTGCCCTCCTTTGTACTGACTCGAGCAGGTTGATGTCATGTCTAAAATTTGGTGACCTTGCTTGTATACAGTACTCTAAATGTGGCCTAACATAGAAATTATTAATAAACATCTACATATTTCGAATTATGATTGGATTATTCTGAATTGGACTTCAAACATTTGTCCGTCCCCACCTTCATAAAACTTTATTTAATTTAAGTTAGCGCTTAAAACTAAATCTTTTTAATAGAAAACTGCTTCAATTTAGGGTCAACCAGCATTTGTATAACACCGTTTGTGTTATACAAGTTGCGACAAGCTAAAACATGCACAACACGTTCTTAACAGTTATATAAACCTATTATCAGCAAAGTATTTTCAATACATCAAAAGTATTTAAATATATGATTTCAAATGTATTCCCAAAACGCATCAGGCGAATAATCAAGATATGCTAACGTTATTCCAGTTGAAGTACCGCTTTAAGTTTTCCAAAGGCAATATTCATCTCTTCAGTCCAAGGGATTTTTTCTTTCCTTGACTTTTATGCCCTCCTGTTAAACAAGACAAGCCACTGGAGAGGTCACTCCAGCTCTTGGTCCCAGTTTTTACAGTAACAGGCAACGCTGCAGTTCAAACAGAGACTGAATTCCATGGCGCAATCTCCGTTGTCTTCCGAGACAGAAAGATGCCACCAACGAATGAATAATATATATATATATATATATATATATATATATATATATATATATATATATATATATATATATATATATATATATATATATATATATATATATATATATATATATATATATATATATATATATATATATATATATATATATTTATATATATATATATATATATATATATATATATATATATATATATATATATATATATATATATATATATATATATATAAAGGCCCAAGGAAATGGAAATTGGTAACACAACCTAGACTTCGTTATTCAGAAGGCTTCTTAAATCAACCTTTATTGAGGTTAAGGATGGTAGCTCTGGCGAGGAGCGTCTTGGTCATATAAATGATGAGCGCTTAATGACACAGGTTAAAATCCTACTTTTTTTATTTATTTTCATATAACGGTTAAAATAGTTCGTCCTGTCTTTCCGTACTCTACATCTCCCATTTTCCTTCTTAAGCTTTTATTGGTTCATGTAATATTTTCCTAAGTGTTTTTCCCGGTTGTGAAACCAAATTCCATTTCTTTGGGCCTTTAAATACATCTATAAATCACGTGTCATGTGATTTTCAATAATGATTATTATTACATATATATATTTTTCCTTAATTAATTTTCTTTGGCAACTTTCTCTTCTTCTAACTATCTTTTTTATTCCATCTTATAGATGGTGGATTATTTGTACAGTATTCATCTCTGTTTTAAATGAATGTGTTTGGTAAATATATATATATATATATATATATATATATATATATATATATATATATATATATATATATATATATATATATATATGGTATGTCACACCCACCCCTCCATTTCCTTTGCAGAGAGGGGCAAAAAAAGGTGTCTGAGGAATTTCAAAGAACTACTAGAATAGCTGTGGGAACTCAACTGAAACAAGGTCTGCTAACCCAAAAGTAGCGTGTTCTCACTAATTCTGATTTATGGCCTTACGACTTCAAACCTTTCAATAATTCCCGGATTAACCTTGGGAGGACCTTGGCCATTCTATAATTCGAAAGAGAATGTTAAACAACATAAGGGTTTCAAATTTCGTTGGTATCGGACGAAAAGTTACAATGTTATCGCCAAAACAAAATAATTTTCGGGCTCACTTAAGGAGGACTTTGGCCATTAAATCATTCCGAAGAGAATGTAAAAAAACATAAGGGTTTCAAATTTAGTTAGAATCGGTCGAATATATATGATGTTATTGCCAAAACAAAATAATTCCTGGGCTAACCTCGGGAGGACTTTGGGAATTATATAATTGGAAAGAGAATGTAAACAAACCCATATGGGTTGCAAATTTTGTAAAAATTAGCCGAATAGTTACAATGTTGTTACAAAAAGCAAAACAGCTACCGACCAACCGACATAGTGAGATATAGAGTCGTCCGCGACAAGGCTCGCTCGCGACTAAAATGAGGGTTTTATTTTGCACACTTTTTATTATTTTTAAAAGAACAACATCGAGTACTACTATAAAATAATGCCAGACTTATTATACTATGCAGTATGCCGGGGTGAAGTTTTCTATATTTTTCTTACATATATATTAATATCATATAATGGGTTGAGGAATAAGTTCTTGCGGTTTTATCAAATTTATTCATTACCATTAACAATTTTAGAAAAACTTCATTTTTAATTGATAATAATATGCAATTTAATCAATAATGTATTCTCCGTTGTTATTTACGACTTCTTCCCAACGTTTAACTAGTTTTTCGATGTCTCGGCAATAAAAATCTCTGGATTTTAACTCAAAGAATTCGTTTAACCAGGTTCTTAATTCCACATCATTATTGAACGAAACGCCGCGAAAATTGTTGGAGAGCGATCGGAACAGATGGAAAGCCGATGGAGCCAAGTCTGGCGAATATGGAGGATGCGGCAGGATTTCCCAATTAAGCGTTTGGGTGGCGTCTTTTGTCATATTGGTAATGTGAGGATGAGCATTGTCGTGTTGCAGAAGTGCTCCATAACGTCGATGAGGTCGCTTTTCACGAATAGTTTCGGCGAGTCGATACATTTGTTGAACGTAGAGTTCTGCATTGACAATCTCGTTTTTTCGCAAGTAGCTCATAAAGAATGATGCCTTCACAATCCCACCACACACACAGCATCGTCTATCGTCGATGAAGTCTTTGCTTTAATTGCGGGAGTGTTTTTTTTATTGGGGCTAAGTCATTGTTTTCGATGGTTCATATTGACATAAACACACCACTTTTCGTCGCCAGTAATGATGCGGTGAAGAAATCTGTCCTTATATCTACGAGTAGACTTGTGACGAACAAGCAAATCTGCGGCAATCGTGGAGCGTTGGAGTTTGTTGCTTTCGCTCAAAGCGTGCGGAACCCATGCACCGAGTTTTTGAACTTTCCCCATCGAATGCAAGTGATTCACTGAAGTTTTCTGATCACACGCCAATTGTACAGCCAATTCTCTAGTCGATTGACGAGGATTTTCATGAAGAAGGTCGTTCAATCGATCTTCATACAATTTAATGGGGCCATCGGAACGTTCTTCGTCATTAAGATTTAAATGACCGTTTTTGAAACGTGAAAACCACCATTGAGCTGTCCTTTCTGATAAAGCATTTTCTCCGTACACAGCACAAATATCGCGACGAGCTTTGGCTGCGTTTGTATTGTTCCCGTCTCGATTGAAAATGAATAACAACAAGTGTCGAAAATGCGCCTTTCTTTCAACTTGACATTCCATTTTGAGGGTATAGAACAAAAATTAAATTAACACAACTTTTAAATAAACCGCAAAGACTTATTACTCAACTTCAAGACGTAGCCTAAGCAAAAGCCTAATAGTCTACGCTGTTAAGAGACGTAGCCTAACCTTTGCAACTTTTGCTCTGATTATTTTTTATTTTTTATTAATTTGTGCACAAATCACGTCAACAAAACTTAAATCAACACAAGATTAAAAAACGCAAGAACTTATTCCTCAACCTAATATAATAAAAATAAAAAATCAGGTAAATGGATAATTATTTTTGTCTTGGCCTTTAGTGCCTAAAGGCAAAAACCTGATTATTACTCATTTTTTAACATCCACTTGGTTAAACCGGCCCTGTAAATATGGCATGGCGTGAGAAGCTTTAGTAAACTAAAGCTTATAAAAATATATTTTTGGTCATCCGTGTCTTAAGACAGAATGAATTATTTGGCAATTTTGTTTAGAAAAAATGATATTGCAAAGAATATAAATATAGAAAGTGCCTTGAAAAGATTTCCCGATCTAATAGCTAGGAAAAAAATTGGCATTACATTCACTAATTTCCAATCATTAAGTATTTCTCAGAAATCTAATGATGTAGAATATATGTATATGGTACGGATAATGTATTATAGAATTGACTCTCTTTTAGATCCAGCTGAAAGCCTTGGTCCAGGAAGTGGAATATAACACTTAAGGGGTCCTTCTAAAGTTCCCCTAAAAGTTACATTTCAAAGGACCCCCTTTATGCTGTTTTCGTTTATCGTCGTAGAAAACTAAATATTTGTTTATATATATATATATATATATATATATATATATATATATATATATATATATATATATATATATATATATATATATATATATATATCATCGCTAACTCTATAATTTAGGAGGGGGATTTTTTGAGTATTTTAATAATAATTTAATCTTAGTTTGGTTATGACGTGTTTTTTTATCAAGGTTATTTCTAATAATTCTTTTATAATATCAAAAAACAAAATGGTGATGTTCAGAAATAAATATAACAGCCGTATGCATAGACAAATAGGTAGAGCACAAAGTGCATTCCACTCCAAAACAGTATGCTTAAACGAAAAGTGGATTGCACATTTGCGACACGGTACACAATTTCACCGCGTAGCTGTTCACATTATTGGAACTAATATGGAGAAATGTAGAGGGCAAAGGGAATCACTCCGACCCTGTTCACTTTGCGTTACAAATTTTATAATTACGTTGCACTTGCATTACAGATTCTGATTCCAATAATATATGACTCAGTTAGTGTGTGGATGGTTCAAACTAAAATATTAATGCTGTTATGGGTAAAAAGTGATAGCCCAAATATCCGTTAAACATCGTAAATATACTCATCAAAATACAAGACAACAACAACAACTTCCAGCACTGTGAGTAGATGACAAACATTTCACATTCTTTTCTTATTAGGTTAATAGGTCATAACTGTTTACCTATATAGTTTTACCGATTCATTACTTATTTTTGTTAAAAGCTTAAGCTTAAAGCTTAATTAGGTTAGGCTATGCTTTAAGTTTTGGGACAATAACGAAATATGGAGTTAAAATCATATTTGGCAGCTCCTAACAGCTAATGTCTGTGGGTTGCATCTTATAAATTAGTGCATATATATATATATATTCACCTCACCTTTCATATGTTTCCACATCCTCTTCAGTTGGAAAATATTCTTATGTGGTCCAAGTGCAGCAAGATTGTATTGCTTTTCAATAGACCGCCAAGCCTCTGCCTTTTTTTATTTTTCGCTTAATGGAAAACTCAGTCTTTTTATCCTCCAGGATGTCTTTTAGGGTTTCATATAATTTAACCAAGAACTTCTGCTCTCTTTTTGAGGCGTAACATGAACTTGACACCTTTTTCTTCATTTCCATGACTGCTGACAAAGCTGAGGGATCACGTGGGACTGAACAAAAATGTAAACAAAGCACGAACAGTACTACCAACTTCGCTGCATGTCACAATTGTGGTCTACACAATTGTGCAAGTGTCACGCGACACATTCTCAGCTTTAAGCATACGAAAAAATTGTGTAAGCCACATGTGGTGTGCACCGGTAACACAATTGTGAAATGACACATGAATTTCAGAAATTTGTTTTTCTATATTTTCTTAAAACTATATTTTAGCAACGTGTTATTTTTAAAGGGCGGAAAATTAGTTTAGAGTTCCTTTTTTAGAATTATTATAATTGGCGAAGTTCAGAAAATTTCTAAAAATTTAACCATAGCTACTTTTTTAGATTTTAAATTTGAATCTTAATAGCGAAGCGCAAGTTCTCCCCGTAGGGGGGAGTGGCGAAGCTATTGCTTGGTATATATATATATATATATATATATATATATATATATATATATATATATATATATATATATATATATATATATATATATATATATATATATATATATATGGTGTCTTTCAACAAGGATGCTCGAGCATTGTCAGGCGATAGTGGCCATGTTGCTAAAGCGACATCTGGCCACCTCACTGTGAACTGTTCAGTAGTACTTGGCAAGTCACGATAAAAGGTTATAGCGTTGAATAGCGTGTGCAAATAATCAAATATTATTATCAAAATCAGTTCTCTGTTCGACAAACATTCTGCGCATTAGGTGATTTATATCCTCGCGACAATCGTCCTGCCGAATCCACTGTTCAACCCTTGGTGGCCAAATTATAGGCAAAATGGTCGATCAACAATCAGCCAACACCCGTAGGTCGCCGAAACGCATGGTCTGCTGATTACATCGCTGCCATAAATGAGAGTGTACGGGAAAATCCGAGGCAGTCAATTTCTCGTCGTTCAAAAAAAACTTGGCCTTCTGCGGCTTCATTTTGGCGAATTATGCGTAGCGACTTGGGTCTGCACCCGTGCAAAATCTAACTTATATAGTAACAAAAGGTAAACGACCATAGACAACGCCTTGTGTCCGCTGATTGGGCTCTAGAGCAGTTGGAAGATGCCCTAAATTTCCCCCCAAAATCATCTTCAGCGTTGAGGCCTATTTTTCGATGAATGGATTTGTGAACAAGCGAAATTGTCAGATTTGGAACTAAAACAATCTACATGAGATACACCAGCACCAAGTGCATCCCAACATAGTCACTGTTTGGTGCGGATTTTCGTCTAACGAATTCATCGGTCCGTATTTTTTGAGAACGAAGATGGGATTGCCATAACCGTCAACGTCGAGACCTACAGATCAATGATAATCAACTTTTTGTGGCCTCAACTGGATTATATGCGTGATATGGATACTGACGACATGTGGTTCCAAAAGGACGGCGCTACGTGCCGCACTGCGCACGTCACGATAGACATTTTGCACCAGCGATTTCAGGGCAGGGTCATCTCGCGCGGTGGCAACGTCAACTGGCCACCGAGATTATGCGATTTAACGCCATTAGACTACTTTCTTTGGGACTACCTTAAATCATAGGTCTATGCGAATAATCCGAAAACAGTTGATGTCCTAAAAGTCAACATAACGAACACCATCCAGCAAATTCAGCCAGATTTATGCGACAAAGTCATCTAAGATTGGGCCTCCCGAATACGTTCCACCAAGCGAAACCGTGGCGGACATTTGAGCGACGTCATATTCCACATTTAATGCCATAAAATATACTTTAAAATTTAAAATAAATTGAGTGCATATATCACACAACTTGTTTTATTTACATTTAAAAATTGAGCGACCTTATTGAAAGAACCTTTATATATATATATATATATATATATATATATATATATATATATATATATATATATATATATATATATATATATATATATATATTTATATATATATAGTAAAGGGTTCAAAATGCTAGTTTCATAAAATACTAAAATTGAATAATGCAATTTAAAATAAAAACATCTCTATTGTCGTAAATATTTTTTACTCCCGGAAACGAAAGTGGAAATTGTACATAGATATTCATTTTAATTGAGTTTCCTTGTTATATTAAAGTAAGTTGGGAGTAGTAGTAATATTGACTTGGGTTAATTAACTTTTAATTGGTGGTCGTCGTTGCGTTTTGCGAAAGTGTATTGTTTCGAGTTGCCACCTAGCACAGCTCCTGGTGTACCGAGAAGGAGTTAGCTTCTCTGCTACTACGACTTTGTCAAGACGTAAATACAGACCCTGTTAAATATCTACTAAAGATTCCGCGAGTTATTAAGTTTTGGTTCATACGGCGTGCAAAGACGTATAATAATAATTTAGCTATTTTGATTAAGTTTCATAAATATTAATGGATAAATAAGCCATTATCTCGCTCTAAGATCAAGATTAATCACCATTTCACAGGCTAAGTATATATTTAGCTGTCATTTATTAATAATAGCTACCTATTAGGATCCTTTAGGCATATTATACTTAGACACTGTGAATGGGATATTTAATAACCACCTTATATTAGAGCAAGTAAGCTGAGATTTATTCTTTTACTAAGTTTATATTACAGCCATTATTTTTCATTTAAAATCTAATTTAATTATTCTTCTCGCAATTTCTTGTTCAAATTGTTCTCAGTGACCAATTTCAAAATTCTTAAAAATTAAACAGGAAAGGTGCGATATCTATATATCTGGGTTTCAAAGTTTCGAGGACCTAGTCTCATCATTGGCACTAAGAAATTAAGATAGTCAAGGGTTACAATTTCTAATTTCATAGAATACAAAAAATTGAATAGCGCAATTTAGGATGCTGGTTAGAGCGCATGTCCGGCAATCGGTGGGCCGGCAGTTCGAATCTCCGTCCGGATTCTTTTTAAAACTGACACTATTTACTAAGGGAGATTACCGCCGAGACTGGGCATCACAGTGGAGAGTTGGAGCATGCCCTAACTGATGTCCGCCAGAGAAGCAACATAGCTTGATAGCAGTGGCGTGCAGTCAATGGAAGCAAGGCTTCTCCTATTTAAGAAAAAAGAAAAGGAAATTACACCCCAACAATTAATATGACACCAGAATCATTTTTATTTTCACATTTATGCTTGCCTAGACTCGTATACGCCATACGGTACCGTTCAAACTTCAATCGAATTGGCGTTAGACCGTGATGAGCACCTCTGCAATTTAAGAAATGCCTCCTTTTCGTGGATATTTCTACTCTTTTTTTCTCTCTTAATTTCAATAATAGTTCTGCCTTTTGGTGCTTTGGAATGAATAGTTTAAAAGATGTTTTGCTTTTCTTAGCAATAATATAGTCATTAGAGTTCTATGATTTTTATTTAGATATTTAAACCTCGTGTTAGAATAAAGAAACAATGACCTATTTCTATACGGAAAGGAAGCAAATTTAGCTTTGCTATCATCAGCTTGCATCTGGCCACCTGCCGGGTTACCAGAATCTAGGAAAAAGCAACAAAATGCCTAAGAGACATTAACGTAACTATTATTATGCTCTGAAGCATAAACAATATTTAGATTATTTTTAAATACTGGTTCTGAGAAAGAAAGTAGCTAAATAGCAAAAACTTTAGTATGGCTAAGCTTATATATCTTAGGCATTTTGTTAATATTTCCGGGATTCTGGCGGGCGTACCATAATCACCGTTCGTGTCTTTGTAGTTATCGGATTATGTAATAGGTAGGCTACTGGCACCAAATTGCAGGATTAAATAGGCCCAGCAAATAACTATACAAAATGGATGCGAGGTGGTCTTATTAAATCCCAGCATACTCCACTCATATAAATGACTAAAATTGAACAAGGAATTTAGAAAGCTTAGATTAATTTGCATCTAGGAATTTGAATACAAAAACAAGGAATTTAATATATATGTAGAGGAATTATAACATAAAGACACCCAGAGTGCCAAGCGGACATATATGTTAAAGTCCCTCCTCGGAGAGAGCGAGAGAAACGTACCAGAAGATGAGGGGCGTGAGAACGTTAGTCATCTGACTAACAGTCAAACTGCCGAAGGGCTCTGATCTTCCTGCCGAGTGGGTAGCCGAGTCGTGCTGCAAGACCAAGGTAGCCGCAAAAGGCCATTAAGCAGCTCTCAAAAGATCCGATTACATACGAGGTCAGGAGGCCCACGGTCAGAGTGCCAAATAGCAGTGTCAGATAAAAAAAAACACCGAGGAGAAATAATGTGACAGTTGTCGGTGCCTCTCATTAAGAAGCAGACCTGGGCTCCACGGTGCTCCCCCCCCCCCCTCATCCCTCGCGCTCTCCTCAGTGGCATTACTCCGTCTCCCTTAGGTGGGGCGGTCTCCGGTCTATAAATAAGCCCCGTAAGGAAAGAAAAGAGATTATTATTCTGTTAGAGACGATAGAGGACTAGATCAATGTGATAAGTCCCTCGCCCACTTCCGAAATCGACTTCTAAGACTTAGAAGTTCGTCGCTTTTTCTTATTGGTCCCATGCTGATTTATCCTTCACAGACTTAGCAAGAGGTCTGGCTGGATCACAATTCCTAAGTGCCAAACAGGAATTTCGGGAGCAAGACAAAAGAAGATCCTCTCATCCTCGAGGGACTCTCAAATTGCAATCTTAGTAATTGAAATAGAAGAAGAATTAATCCTCAAGAAAGATCCATTTAAGTACTTTCGGAATCACCTCGTAAACCAAAACCCAGTTGGGCAACCATGCGAAGAAGACGAGGATACTGGAAGAACTCAAGAACTACCAAGAAGAGTACTCCTTGATACAGAGAGCATAACTCCTCTCTCCTTCTTTTAGACGTATAACCGGATAGATAAAGTTATAATAAAAATTAGACATCGTTTTCCACCATCTCTGGGACAACCACCATCCGCCAGCTGCAACGCGAAGAATCTTGAAAAATCCAATATAGCGAATTCCGTCAACCCCTGTTTCTTCCAAGGTCATGTAAGTCCGAATGACTATATATATTTGTTTTGATTAAGTAGGATTTTAATGCTGTACCCAAGCTAACTAAAGGAGAGATAATATTTAGTGACTCTTATCATATTTTTAGTTAGATTAGTAGAACGTAAATCGTGGCTAAATACCGTACTAAAAGGTCTCCATAAATTAACTAACTGGCAATTGGTTTACTTACGTGGAACCTACTTTGCTTTGATCAGGACTCGCATCAAGAATAGGCCCTTATTCAATTCTAGCGAACCATGTTAAACTTTTGGAATTTAGTGTAAATATTTGAGTTAATTGATAAATTAAAAAGATATATATTTTGGGTTAATTCTTGGTGTTTCTCTGGATCCTTACGTGTTGACCAGCTCTTTCCTTAAAACGGATTAAACGCTGTGGTACTCTCAAAATACAGTAATTAAAGAATCCACTCAGCTAATAGATGAATTGTTTCCCTTCCTAACTCGTAGTGTCAGATTGGCGCGCTAAAGTCATTAAATATATAATTCTCTGACAAAAAGAGGGACAAAACAACAATACTTAGACAATATATATATATATATATATATATATATATATATATATATATATATATATATATATATATAGAGAGAGAGAGAGAGAGAGAGAGAGAGAGAGAGAGAGAGAGAGAGAGAGAGTTACATAGAGTTACATAGATACACAGATCACACGGGCCTTACGGCCCAGACAGAGAGAGAGAGAGAGAGAGAGAGAGAGAGAGAGAGAGAGATAAAGAGAGAGAGAGAGCAACGACTGTTGGAAGGGAACAAATATTTACGAACGCGCAAAAGGTCAGAATCACTTGTGTCAATAAGACAAGGCGTAAATAAACATTTCACGTCTCAGAATAGATTTCTGGAAATACGGAAGTCTACGGAATACCTCGTTAAATACACCTGGTGACTGAAGGGAATTGTACCACTAAGCTGCGACAAGCGTATCCTATTATTTAGATAAAACTTGGGAGATGTAAGTAAATTGTAATACACAGCCATTCAAAACTCCGCTCAGGAGTGGAACTAATGAGCTCCGACGAGAAAGATATGTCCCGCAGGCAAGTTTAGGCCACGGTCCCCTGGAAATACAACCGTTTATATAAGCGAGCAATGTAGAATATTTTGTATAAAAATACAAATATATTTCAAATTTATTTTATAAATAAATTTGATAGATTTAATGAATAAATTTAATTAATAAATTTGAGAAATTTTATAAATAAACCCACAAGTTTCGGAGAATAATTTTATTCAAATTCACTAAAAACTAACTGTAGATCGAGGGAAGTAGGAAAAGGGGAGGGGAAACAATAATAGCGTAGGCGAGTTGCGAACAGCTTCCCGCGTCGCTGGAATACTGTTAGCCAGCGGCGTATCCACTCGGCCATCCAGAGTCCCCCCAAATACTCATTCAAACGAAGCTTTTAAGCCGCTCGCCTGCACTTCTCGTACGCTATACAACCCCCCCCCCCTCCTAGAAGAGGAGCGTATTTTGAAGAAAATGAAGAGAGCCCGTTTGGAAATGTTATCCAAGGGCTAACGCTCCCCCTTCCGGGTCTGGGCACCATTTTAGATCGAGGGAAGTAGGAAAAGGGGAGGGGAAAAAATAATAGCGTAGGCGAGTTGCGAACAGCTTCCCGCGTCGCTGCACCACTGTTAGCCAGGGGCGAATCTTCTCGGCCATCCTGAGTCCCCCCAAAAGACTTATTCAAACAAAGCTTTTAAGCCGCTCGCTTGCACTTCTCGTACGCTATACTAACCAACCAGCAATTGGGCGGAATCCTTATGGGTATCTCGGAGAAGTTTGCTCCCCTGTCGCCTTCAAAATATGATAGAGCATACAGTCGCTCTCAAAATATAATAGAGCAAATAGTCGCTCTCAAAATCTGATAGAGCAAACGTCGCTTATAAATTCTACACCAAAGCAAGCAGTGCTAAGATGAGCCGTCCGTAATTATTTACTTCTGTCTAAAATTACCCTATTGGGTAAAAGTAATATTAACATTCGGTGATTTTATTTTCGGTATCAATGGAGTTATCTTTAATCAAGCCTTCAGCTTGCAAGAAAAGTGGTGAGGCAAGAAACTTCACACATCAGACTAACTATGGACGGAGCGTGGAATCGACTCGGGCTGGAAACTCAAAGAAGCCGTCGCACGGAGGACCATAAGGTAGGAATTCCTCCTAATCTTGGGTTTTCTTTCTCTTTTTAGGAGGGATGAACGCGAGAAAGATGGTCTGATTACCTTTGAATAACCTCATACAGCGATTCAATTAATTTTTTTCAAAATTTAATTTTTCTTTCGGCTTTATTTGCCCCCGTCCTCCCCTTTGTGTTAGCAATGAGAAGGAAAAAAAAAATAAGAGTTAAGCATTATAATTGTTATTAAGTATTGTCATACCCGTATTAGCGTTTAGGGAATCCCTTTAAATTCACTAAGTCTTATCGCTCCAGAATTTAATACTTCGCGTTGAATATATATAGACTGCTAGTCGCCCGCAAAGTAATTTCGTGACGTACCGCTTGCCTTGTTAATAGGCCAATATTAGAATGAAGTATATTTTTGCAACGTCGTTCTTAACCTTGATTTACCCTGAAACCTTCGCTAAGCCCAGCCAAAAATAAGAACACAGTGAAAAAATCCTCTGTGGAGTCAGATACTTAATTCACCTTCATATAAGTTGGGTACCCTCATAAATTGGTAACCAAGACGCCCCCCCCCCTTCGTTTTGATCGGAGAGTGAAGATATAGAAGAAATGCACGCAACAAGCCATCGTCAGACAGGACAAGGTGAAGAGGACTTCGTGAACGCTGTCAGCATCAAGCCGCCCTTCTTTAATGAAATAACAGTCCCAGGTTGGTTCAAAATTGGTTCGGAATTCAAAAAAGAGGAGACTAAATTTTTTCACGTATTAGCCTCATTTCCTCCCGAGACCGTCGATCCTCTTCCGGTGGCCATCTTGTCAGACCAAAATTATCCTCTTTTGAGGGCGGAAGTGATTGGACTTTTCGCGATGACCAAACCCGAACTTTTTGAGAAGCTCATCGCATCCTCCAAACTCACAGGTAGACCCTCGTCCAATTTGCAAGAACTATGGTGCTGGAACCACATTATAGAATCTCATTTGACTCAAAGATGAGCATTTTGAAATCTTAGAAAATTATATAATTGGTTCACAGTAAACCAAAGTAACATTCCATAAAATAGCAAATCAATAAGTTTTGTGAAGGGAGCAATGGGATATTAAACCCTTATTAAATTATCGACTTTTAGAATAAAATCGAAGTATTATCTTTTTCTTAACGAAAAAAATGATTTCATCTCTTTCCGTACGAATAAAATTGTAATATTATCTCTTTCAAAAGCGTGAATAAAAAATCACCGTTAGACTGTCATCTTTGGTTAGCGGTGCTCACAGTTCGTTCAAGAGTTTCGAGGAGTCGAAAAAGAAAAACGAAAATGTTGAAGTGTCGCCAATTCACATACTCCAAATTTAGTATTCTCTGTTAATTCCCCGTTGGGAAAAGTGAAAAAGATTTCACGTTTTTGACGTCGCTTGTCCTTTCCTGTACTTCCTTTATCGAATGGCAACTTTCCTCTGAATTGGCGGTGTTTCCTTAATGGTGTCTGAGCAATCAATAAGGAAAAAGGTTCTTAAGGTGTATGAAAGTAGAAATTAGTAATAGCTATGACAGTATAGTGTTGTAATTAAAAGTAGGCATGTATATTTTAGTGTTGAGGTTTTTGTATAATCTCCAGGTGACTTGATGGTTCTTTCCTTTATTACCGTCTCATTTCTTCTCACCTTCCGAATCTTTTCCTCCCGACTAAATAGTCGATATTAATTTGGTATTCACTCTCACTGTCTTATTTCCATTTTTTGTATAAACATAGTTTCAATCTCCTTGTCTCTGGTTTACACGAACCTTGGGTCTGTGTTCGTTCCTATCAACTTAATGCTAATAGGGAATTGAAGTTTCATTTCGAATACCTCTCTTAGTCTCATTCTGTCCTCCAAACCATTTCTCAACTCTTCCTTATTCTTTTTCCGGATTTCCACCACGGTATCATGCAAGACTATATTAACCGGTTTCATTCTAACTTATCCATGTAAATCTCCTTGCGTCCTCATCTTCATCCACCTTGTGCCTGTAATCCAACGGGTACCCTGGTTTTGTACTCTCTGAAGTTTAATCATGGCACTCTTTGTAGAACTATGTAGCGGAACCGCTGGGTACAGTAAGGTGGCTCTGACTATTGGCATGTATAGTTTGAATTAATGTCGTTTTGTGACTTGGCGACAACCGTGAAAACCTCCTTAGTTGCGCTAACTTCCCCTTTGCTACTCTTATCTTATCCGCTACATGCGCACTGTACCCGCTTTTACTTATTTTCAGATCCAATACTTTAACTTCGTCCTTATATTCGTATCTTTTGCCTTCAATTCTAATGCTCTCTGTTGATGGGTATCGCTGAGAATTTATCACTATTGGTCTTTATCTTCCATTTCTTCTCGTATCTATTTAAGTTCAGGATGTCTTTGGCTGTGTTTTTGGCCGCCTTCCTTGCTGTTCTAGTAGGGGTCGCAATAATCTGCTTGACGTCATCTGCGAACTGTGCATAAAGCTCTTTCCTAGCTAAGGGGAAAAGGCAGATCATTAGTATAAATGGCTTAGGAGACGGGGAGAGGCAGCCCCCCTGTGGAAGCCCTTCCTTTGCATTAAAGGTGGGGCCTGCATAGCATCCAAACACCATATAAGCCCTTCTGTCGCTAATGAAGCTGCATAACAACCTGGTCATTTTCTCCCCAAGTTCCATCTTTACCAGTTTGAATTTGAGACCATCCTTCACACACCTTCTCAAACGCCTTCTGCACGTCGCGCGCCACTAGATCAACCATCTTAGCTTTGGACAGATTCTCTTTAATCAGCGCTAGGGTCATTTCAGTACCTTTCTTACTTCTGAATCTGTACTGCTTGGGATTGTATTTACGGTTGGTCTCTAGGTGATTAGTCAATCTGCTGCACACAATTTATCCAATACCTTGGTCGTAAAATTGACGAGTGAGATTAGTCTGTATCCGTTGTTGACTTGCCCGGTGTTGGCACAAAACCATTTTGGCTACTTTTAATCTCTCCGGGTAGTAACCGATATGCCAGCACGCATTAAAGATTGCCAACATCCCCTTCAGTACGTTCTCTGGGAGCTGAATTATGCTCATTTTCGTCAGCTCAGATGTTTTTTTGTTTGAAGGCTTGGACTACCGATGTCATCCTCCTCTCCATTATCATGAGGGATCCTGTTGAGCGGATAGGTCTTGCCCAGATGGATGTTCAGTTCTTCCATAATCCTTGTTTCATGATCTGCGTCAAAATTTTCATTAGCTTCACCCGTGATGTTGAATACCTCACCCTAGTGGTCCCTGGACAGCTCCTCTATTTCCTCTACTTTCGAAATATATCCATTTCCTCTCTTAATCCTTAACTTTCTCGGTGGTGGAGTACCCTGCAATCCTTTGACAGATTGACAGAATTGTCTTGGGTTTCATTCATTATCTAGTCTATAAATCAAACAAGCTTATACCATCTCTTTCTATATTCTCATGAAATTGCTTACTTTTCTTTGTAGTTCACATCTCCTCCTGTATATTTCGATAGTTGGTCCTATGCCTCCCGTCAGTTGGTTGATTGCTTCCAGTTCATGCAGCTTTGCCCTTATTTCAGGTGTCTTCCTTGAAGCCGGGAGAGTTCTCATCGCGATCTTTGGTATGCTGACATCTTCTGCTGACTTTATTTCAGACTCTAATTTTTCAATTTCCAGGTCAATATCCCCAACACCTTTACTTTCCATCACTGGCGGCCGTTAGTCTTCTAGCACCTCCCTGAATTTGTCCCAATCCGCCTTAGCATATTGTTTCCTGACCGGGCATGGCACTTAAATTGGACTTGGGTCTATCAATACTATCCATAGGGAACACAAACCCGGTTTGACAAACATGTTCCAATGAAAATTTCTGCTGTTTAATACTATATCCGGCTTTATAGCTGTATAAGGAAAAATGAATTTCAGCGTCTCTAATTTTAGTATGTCTTTGAACGTAAATTGTTTCGAAAAGTCTATTTGATGCTGATTGGTCAATTTTTGCAGCGCTTATGTGTAAAATGTAAAGTTTGTTTAAAGCTGAATGAATAAATTAAACATAAAATTCTCATTAAAAATCTGCTCAATCCTAATTGGCTAAATTTTGTATGGCTTATGTTGACGCATAATAACTATATATAGAACAGCATTTTGTCGCTGAAGGCAGTTAGAGTTAGAGTCATCGCCAGTTATTTTCCTATAAATACTTCAAGATCAATCCACATTCCCGCCAAATAAAGAAGTTGAATCCTGCTCCAAATTTCCTTTACCTTTAAAGGAAGCTACGATCACGCTGATTACCCAGCCTACAAAACTATAATAGAGAGAGAAAGATATACCATTCTCGCACTCATAGAACTACGAAAGATTTCCCTAAAGGTAGGAGTTGGTGAAGAACTTGTAAGGCACATATTCATCCAGTCTCGAACGGCTAACATCGCGACCATAATTGCCACCCAGAAAAAACTCACCCTTGCACAATTAGAAAAACTGGCTGATGAACTGATGACATTTGGTAGTGCGCAGTGCCTTAATATAAATACTAGTAATGACTCAATAGGTCGCAGCGCCGTTTCCATGTCCAACGCGTATATGCCGTATACAAATAAAGATGCGAGTGATAAATATATAAATAATTCGGCGGGAAGTGGGCGGTCAGTCGCCAGCGGTGCGTATCCTAATGGGAATCGTCCCAGTTATATGCAAAATAACAGTGATTACAGTGTGGGTAATATACCGGGAGGATTACGAATATTTCCGGAAAAAACAAATACTAGTGGTTTGCGGTCCACATGTATTCTTTGGAGAAGACGCGAAATTCTGCAAACACTGGTGCAGGTGGCCCAAGGGAGAAGAAAAGGTCCAGATGCAATCTTCCTCCAGGCCATCTTCGCCAGCCCCAGCGGTAAACTAGGTGGGCATGACATAGTAAGCGCGTCCACTGGTATGCCGACTGTTTTCGCCATTGCGCTAAAGTGTGTAATAATAAATGTGATTTCGGCTAAATTTCTGAAATCGGGTGAATTTCGCGAATCTAGTATATTTCAATGGCCAATAGCGGGAAGTAAAAGTGCGCGGCGAGGTTCACTATCACATAGTGATCCCTAGACTTCGCCGATCATTTAGTTGGTCATTTGTAGCCGCGGATACCACTTCACCGTTATTAAGTATCGATTTTTTAGGGCATAATAATCTTTTAGTAGATTGTGCGCGCGGCATAAAAAAAGACAAACAAACTTGTATCTGAAGTGATATTATCTGGAGAACCTGCGGTAGTCTTAATTACACTGGCCAACAAATTTAAACTTTTTTTTAATCATTAGAGACCTGGGCAAACTTTTCTCGCTGATTTCAAATCTGACTTTAGTTTTTCTTTTGCACATCAGGTTTTCGAGATATTTGAAAATGCAATATGACCGCCGTTGCTGATAGAATGTAGTGTTTTCCTCTGATTTCTTTACCGAAACTGGTGATATATGGTTGTATAGCTCCATTGCTAGAAAAAAAATCCTTCTGTATATCTCCATGTGCATTAAGAGGTTGAAATATAACGTGCTGGGCGATCAGCAACACTCATAGACTCAGGCATAAACAGCAAGTTTACAAGGTGGACGGCCCCGAAGAGAACGACGCCACAAACGGTTAACTGGACACCTCTACAGGAACCGGAGAGAGGAACGGCAAGACGCAAGTTTCAGGCGATCCGGGAGGCGAGTCACCTTTAATAGGAATCCGTCGATCATGTATTACTACTCCTGGTGTAGGCAATATTGTAGCGAAACATTTAATGAAAGAGGAAGAAACATAAATATATTCACGCTTCGCTGCCTCTATAGCTTTATTACATGCATTATTATGTGTTTGTTAAGTGTCGTAATTATATTATGTAGAAACTTTAGATAGAGGGGAGTAGGAAAGGATGCAAAGAAAAAAGAAAGAATGAAAGTAGTGTAGGCGAATTGCGAACAGCTTGCCGCGTCGCTGGACTACTGTTAGCCAGCGGCAAATCCACTAGACAATCCTGAGTCTCAAAAAAGACTCTTTCAAGCAAAGCTTTTAAGCCGCTCGCCTGCACTTCTCGTACGCTACATAACCTAAAGAAGGATATAACAAAATTGTGGAAAAATTGTATAATGTATATAAATATTAAATTTTACTATTATTGTATTATATGGTAAAATATGGCATAAATAGGCCCGTTTAGTAAAGGCATGCACTTATGTAAGTGTCAATGCTCTGTGCGTATGTTGTAAATACTGCCAGATATTAGGTGTGCCAAAAAATAAGTATTTCATATGTATCTACCTGTGTAATGTCATACGCTATTTTCTCACCCACTCAATTACCTTGTGGATGAGTACTGCAGTGATCGGATTATGTAATAGGTAAGCTACTGGCACCAAATTGTAGGATTCAATAAGCCCAGCAAACACCCTCACAAAATGGACATACGGTGGGCTTATTAAATCCCAGCATACTCCACTCATATAAAATAAATGTTTAAAATTGGAATAAGAAATTGAGAATGCATATATTAATTTGCATCTATGAATTTGAATACAAAAATAAGTCTGTTAATGTATATATAGAAGGCAAGGGACCGTTGGAAGAGAACGCGAAACGAACAATGTACTAATGCACGAAAGGTCAGAATCACTTGTGTCAATAAGACAACGCATAAATAAGCATTTCACGTCTCAGAATAGATTTCTCGAAAGACGAAAGTCTACGGAACACCTGGTTAAATACACCTCGTGACCAAAGGGAATTGAATAACTAAGCTGCGACAAGCGTATCCTGTTATATAGATAAAACTTGGGAGATGTAAGTAAATTGTAATACACAGCCATTCAAAACTCCACACATGGTGGAACTAAAGAGCCTCCGATGACAAAGATTTGTCCCGTAGGCAAGTCTAGGCCTCGCTTCCCCTGGACATGAAACCGTATATATATATATATATATATATATATATATATATATATATATATATATATATATATATATATATATATATATATATATATATATATATATATATAATATCTCTCAATGTAGCGCGAGAGAATGATGAAGATGAGTGTAGTTGGGTAGCAGTCTTACTTGAATGCAAATTTTGTTGAAGACCATTGTGTATTTTGCCTTAATTAATTTCCTTTATTACATTTAAAAGATGGACTAAAAAGATAGTTAGAAGAAGAGAAAGTTGCCAAAGGAAATTAATTAAGGCAAAATACACAATGATCTTCAACAAAATTTGCATATATATATATATATATATATATATATATATATATATATATATATATATAAGAATTGTATGAAGAGCATAGGAGTGATCTAAAACATGTGGAGTGACTTCCACAATCTCCAGATATTAATATTATTGAGCATTTTAGAGTGACAAGTTAGAGGTCGTTATCCTCCACCGTCGTGCCTGAAACAGGGAAAAGAAAGAGATGCAGACGAGATAGAGCGGAAGGTATACATGTTAAAAGAGGTACTTCAGGGATAGGAGGGCTGAGTTGTCCTTATACCAATGCTCGTAGTCTTAGAAATAAGAAGGGTGAGTCATTTAGTTATATTATTGATTAAGATATAGATATAATGTGTGTAATAGAATCCTGTTTTAATGAAAATAAATTTAATGACAACGTGAGTGAATTTGAACTACAGGGTTATTATATGTACATTAGTCAAAAGAGAGATAGGACTGGTGGTGGGTATAAAATTTATATCAGAAATCTTAATAATTCGATAAAGCAAGAAGTTGACTCAGTGTGGATATATATGATTTTGAGTAAAAATAGGATAATACCCTTGGGACTGATTGTATTGATGAATTAATGATCAGGGAAATAAGTAAAGGATGTTAAGTAGATCTGGTTCTCTCAAATGATCACTTGGATGCGAAGTAGATATGGTTCTCTCAAATGATCACTTAGTTCAGGAATTGACTGTCGAAGAAGCATTGGGAAATAGTGATCATCAGATGATTCGTTTTAGATTGAAAATAGTGAAAGGAAGAACATCAACAAACTCCACAAAAAATTACAAAATTTTATAGGGGCGATTATGATATATTAGGCAACTTGCTAAATCAGATTAGATCAGATATAAAATTCAGCGGAAATAATATTTATGAGATGTGGGACACTTTTAAGACTATACTAAACATAGTCCAGGAGCAGTGTATTTCAATGAACCCTATTAGGAAGAAATGTAGCAAGCCATTATGGTGGAATAAATAGATATCTAGGAAAAAATTCTGAAAAGAAAAGGGCATACCAGAAATTACAGAGACAAAGTACTTTTGATAATTTAAATCATTATAGGTTGCCTATAAATGAGCAAAGTAAGATTATTAAGAAGAGCAAAAGGGTGTCATAAATTATTTTGGCTCAAAATAATAATAAAGATCAAGGAAAATTCTTTAGCTATTATAGAATTAATAACAAATCTAACGGTGATAAAATAGGGCCTATTAGATATGAAGGGGGTTTCGAATGAATCAGATGAGGAAATAGTAGAAGTTCTTAATGATCATTTTACTTCAGTATTTATAGAAGAGAATTCAGATAGATTAATTGATGATAATTCTAGGTCAAGGGAAGTAGTGTTGAATACCGTTAATGTAAACAGGCATCTGGCCCAGACAACATTCATTCTAGGTTACTCAAAGTAGGTGTAGAAAGTATTGCAGTAGCTCTTGAGAAGATCACTAGAATTTGGAAAAATACCTAATGATTGGCAATTACCGAATATAATACCAATTTTTAAAAAGGGAAGTAAAGAGGACACACACATATATATAAAGGTAAGCTTAACTTCTGTAGTTTATAAAATTCTTGATTAGATAGTTAAGTAGGGAATTTCTGACCATCTAGAGAGCAGTAGATTAATAAATGATGCTCAGCATGGGTTTAGAAAAGGTAGATCGGGTTTAACAAATTTACTAGATTTTATGGATTATGTAACTAAACAATTAGTTAAGGGAGAGAATGTTGATGTAATTTACTTAGATTTTAGCAAAGCTTTTGATAAGGTTCCACATAAGAGACTAGTTCATAAATTAAAAATGCATGGGACATGTGAGAAAGTTTTGAATTGGATAGCTGAATGGCTGAAAGACAGGAAACACGGAGTTGTACTGAATGGGGTGAAGTCACAGTGGGGGGACGTTATCAGTGGTATACCTCAGGGATCCGTTCTAGGCCTTTTATTATTCAAAGTTTATTTAAATGATGTTGGGAGGCTGTAAATAGCATAGTGTCATTTTTTTGCTGATGTCACTAAATGGGCAGCTGTAGTCAAAGAAGTTGAGGGCAGCTTTAAAGTGCAGAGTGACTTTGAGTTATTACCTTGGGCTCAGAAGTGGCAGATGACCTTTAACCTTAAACAAGGTCTGCTGACAAAAAAGTCGCGTGCTCTTACTTATTCTGGTTTATGACCTTTCGACCTCGAGAACTTTCAATAATTCAAAGACAACATAGAGATTTCGAATTTAGTTAGAATCGACCTATTAGTTACAATATTATTACAAAAAACAAAAATAAGCAAAACAGGGACCGACCGACCGACTGACCGACGTAGTGACATGTAGAGTCGCCCGCGACTAAAAATTCAAAATTATTAACTTGGGAAGGTATATTAGGGGATTTAGCTATGAAATGGATGGGCATTGGCTGAATTCGGTTGAGGATGGGAAGGACTCATGCGTAGTAGTAGATAGGTCATTGAAGTGTTCTAAGCAGTGTATTGAAGCAAAAAATAGAGCAAATAGGGCGCTAGGATACATTAAGAGGAATGTTAGCAACAATAGTAAGGAGGTTATACTTAAACTCTACAACTCGTATGTCAGGCCACATTTAGAGTACTGTATACAAGCATGGTTACCACATTTTATTCATGATATAAACTTAATAGAGTCAGTTCAAACGATGGCAACAAAAATAATACATTCCCTGAAGCATCTTTAATATGAAGATAGACTGAGGCTACTAAATATGTTCTCATTTGAAAGAAGGTGTGTGAGGGGAGATATGATTGAGCTTTTTAAAATCTGTTCTGGGATAGATAAGTTGGATTTTAGCAAGTTATTTTTAGTTGGAAGGTAGTAATAGGACTAGGGGTCACCACTTATAAAAAAAAAACAGAGTTGCAGGTTGAATGTTATAAAAAATATTTTCACAAATAGAGTGGTAGATTACTGGGATAGTTTGCCACCTGAGACAGTTGACAGTCTACCGTTCAATTTTTCAAACGCAGATGTCATGATTATATGTAGAGGGAGAGTTACCTTGGGGTAATGTGTCAAGAACAAAAAGCATCATCATCAAGAAACGTCAAAATCTAAATCAATCATAATATACAATAATACAAAACTACATCAACAGGAATGAGTACAGAATACTGCCCCCCACCCCCGTTACCTCTCTCTCTCCACATACTCATTTAATTTGCGTTTGAAAAAATTCAAAGTTAAACAGGCTACCGTCTCAGATGGTAAACTATTCCAGTAATCTACCACTCTATTGGTAAAAATATATTTTCTAATATCCAGCCTACATCTCTGTTTTTTTTTCATTTTTAAGTGGTAACCCCTATTCCTATTACTACCTTCCAACTCAAATAACATGCTAAAATCCAACTTATCCATCCCGGAAAAGATTATAAAAAGCCCAATCATTTTTCCCATGTCGTGCAAGAATGTCTTTCACGACAGCAATATTGCAAAAGCAGTGTAACGGTCTACACCTAAACAAATGTAAATATTTATTCCTTACACACACACACTCTCTCTCTCTCTCTCTCTCTCTCTCTCTCTCTCTCTCTCTCTCTCTCTCTCTCTCTCTCTCTCTCTCTCTATATATATATATATATATATATATATATATATATATATATATATATATATGATGAAATTTAATGCAATATCGCAAGAAAAGGTGAGGAATTAAACCACATTCTCCGAAGACAATCTAATTCAGAACAGTTTCGGTGTATCTCACACCCTTTTTCAACTGACACTGGATAGAAAATATAAGAAAAAAATGCATACAAGCATAACAGGTCGTGAAATATCCCCTCTTTTTTCCCCCAATCCCCTACTTGTGGCTAATCTGGGGGGGGGGCCTAAACATATTGAAGGGCTGACATTTTACTATTTTATTTATTTGCTTTCTTATTACAGGATTAAAATAAAATTGACCCTCAGATAGATTTAAATTAGGAACTGACGATATCAAGCTCGATTCTACGATTCTACGATTCTTCTCTTAACATAGTTAGCCGATTTAAATACCATTTTACTTCCATGGAAATCGATCGTATGATTCTTGTCTCTAACATGGCAAAATATTCCACTGCTTTCGCTGCCCACTCTAATATCTCTTTTGTGTTCATCGAATCTCTTGTCTAGATTTCTCCCCGTTTCATCTATATAAACTTTATGGCAATCGTTGCATGGTATTGCATGAACTTCTATGTTAATATGTTCTTTGGGTTTCCTGGCAATCATCAATTGGTTTAAGGAATTATTATATTTAAAGGCTAGATTAATACCCGCTTTTCCAAATGTGTCCTTTTAACTATTTAATTTATTATTAAATGGCAATGTTATACATTTTTTGAAGTCATTAGTGCGGGAAGGCTTATTACCATAGAATGTTTTCCTATCTGCAAAATGGGCAGACGATATGAACCAATCGGGGTAATACAAATTAGAAAAAATGGTCCTGATAATGACAATTCGCGTTGCTGTCCTGCATCGGTGAACAGGTCTGTAGATATGTGAATTTTAATTGTTTAGCTAAATATTTTCCCAAAGAATCCCGAATTCATGCTTGATTCCTTTGTCTTATTTACAGAGCCATTCAACTCCGTTATAATACACTTTACCCAATCTAATTATCAATTATTATAATCAATTTACCAATCTATTTATTAATCAATTTACCAATTTATTCATCCAATTACTCATCAATCCAATTTACTTACAATTTATCCAATTACTATAATACAATTGCTTATAATACAATTACTATTTATCCAAACTATTCACCCAATCTAATTATCAATCATCATTTGTTATATTCTGTAGATAGAGGGAAGTAGGAAAAGGGGCAAAGAAAAAATAATAGCGTAGGCGAGTTGCGAACAGCTTCCCGCGTCGCTGGACTACTGTTAGCCCGCGGTGAATCCACTCGGCCATGCTGAGTCTCAGAAAAGACTCATTCAAACGAAGCTTTTAAGCCACTATCCTGCCCTTCTCGTACGCTATACAACTCCCCTTCCTCCTAGAAGCGGAGCGTATTTTGAAGAAATGAAGAGAACCCGTTTGGAAATGTTATCCAAGGGCTAACGCTCCCCCTCCCGGGTCTGGGCACCATTATAGATAGAGGCGAGTAGGAAAAGGGGCAAAGAAAAAATAATAGCGTAGACGAGTTGCGAACACCTTCCCGCGTCTCTGGACCACTGTTAGCCAACGGCAAATCCACTCTGCCATCCTGAGTCTCAAAAAGACTCATTCAAACGAAGGTTTTGAGCCGCTCGCCTGCACTTCTCGTACGCTATAATTCTAATTACCAAACCATATTTATCAATTGCAAATCTATTCCCGTAACTCATTCAAATTTAATTCACGCGTAATTCTTAATACAATCATAAACCGTTACTGTATAAATTCACCCTTAAATAATCTTACTGTTTATTCAATAATATATTTTTTTCTTAAGAGCAGTAACTCTGCGAACAAAAAAAAAGCTTTTAATCTTATCCAAGAAGGAATTGCTTACCATGAAAAAAATAGAAATTGCTAATATATGTAAAAATAATAAAATTCTCTTCGATGAGCGTACTGGCATATCAGTATCTCAGGTATTAGCTATCGCCATTAGATATTTTGTCGTTTAAAGAGGCGATGTAATTAATAATTTACTTGTCACAGTTTCTGTTGAAGATGTAACAGTTAAAGGATTATACCAGACTGTTATAAAAACTTTTATTGAGAAAGGAATCCCCATGTGTAATATTAAAGGTTTTGGTAGTGATGATTGTTCAACCATGATGGGAAATAAAAACGAATTTCAAGCATTATTAAAAAGAGATATTTTATTATTTTTTATAATGGGTTACGTATGTCATTATTTCGCATTATGTGCTAATCATTCAGTCAAGGTGTTGCCGACCTATCTTGAAACTTTCATAAAGTATATATCTTCTTATTTCTCACGCAGTAGCAAGCGAATTAAATATTTTACTGCTATGCAAGATGTTTCAAAGACAGGAAATCAGAAAATATCCAAGTTAGCTCAGACTCTCTGGTTATCTCCGGAAATGTAATAAAACTTGTGCTTGAGCAATGGGATGCATTACTGCTTTATTTTCATTCTGAATCTAAGGTTGACAAGATTGATGGGGATAAATGCTCTTTACCAAACTATGAAAAATATGGGAATAAAACACTTGCTTCTCTTTTCAAACTATATTGAATTGAAATCGGATCACTTCAGACTCTATGTGCTGCATTCAATTGTGTATTCTGAATACAAAAACATTATAAGTCTTTTCATTAAGGAATAATTTATTAATTCCGCAAGAATATCTGAAAGTGACCCAAGTGACAAACAGCTACATAAACAATTGAACGATTTATATTTTGGTGGACGTTGCAAAAGGCTATTGTCTTTGACGCCAATTGCACTTCCTTGGTTTATTTAAAATCATGGAATGGGAGCCCTGATTCCTTGTAGTCTAGGAAAGGAATTTGCCGAAGGTCGAGTACATAGTTGGTTAGAAGCGTTAGTAATTAATGTATGTCAAGTAATTGTCTTATTACTTCCATTAAAATTCTTTGAGGAAAAGCATTTTTTATATCCAATTTGAATTAATCAGCTGCTTGTTATATGTATTGAGCATATCAAGACTGTAAAAAAAGCTTTTCGTACCTTTTGACATATTTTCTAAGACATGTTTATATTGTAATCCATTATTGCATCAGGTTTCTTTATTTCTTCTCCGGTTCTATGATTTTTTCTCCCGATTTTACTGACTTGCCTCCGTGTACGAGGTAATAATCAAAACTCTACGCTTATCAACTCATCAAATGGCTAACAGCCATTTTTTTGTAGTTCAACGGTACATTTACTTACGGCCTTGTCTGAGTTGGGAATATTTTTGCGTTTCATTTTACTGCTCCAACAGGCCCGTATTCTGATAAAAAAAGAAAGCACAGAGAAAGGCTTGTGCACCAATTATATGTATATAAATTAAGCCAGGTGAGCACTAAAAAAAATTACATGAGGCATTAGGAGAGTTTATATTTTACTAACTTTTGATCTTCACTATTAAGTTTACAACTTGCTTGATATTAATATTTACCACTTCCAGATTTTTGATTCCCTGACTATCATTAGCGAATTGATGGTGAGTGATACGATGGCTTTTAAAGAGCTTAGTCAATTTCCTTATATAGATGTTAAAGAGAATCGGTCCAAGGACTGATCCCTGAGGGACCCACTGCTTGAGTCCTTTTGGGATGGAACATTCATTATTAATTTGAATTTTAAATGATCTATTTTTCAGATAAGATGAAACCTATTCAAGAGCACCATCTCTCACTGCAATTTCTTTTAGGTCTTCAATGAGAATTTGATCGTCCACCGTATCGAATGCCGCAGACAGGTCTAGCATGAACAAAAGTGCAGTGTCCCTTTAATCTAAAATCAATAGAAAATCATTAAGTACTGCTGACATACAAGCTTTCGTTGAATAGTTTGCTCTATATGCAGATTGGTTAAGTGGAATTGCATTGATGGCCAATAAGAAAACATTCAATTGTACTAGGATTGATTTTTCAATTAACTTGGAAAGAAAAGAGAGGTTTGACACAGGCTTATATGATTTGTACTCATTTGCATCTCCATTATCTCTATACAATTGGTGAATAAGAGCTGTCTTTTCAGTATCTGGAATTTTCTGGTTCTTAATACTCAAGTTTATAATTTTGGTATAAATATCCACTAATTTATAAAGATTCAGGGCATTTATGATATCCTTAATTGGGAATAGATCTGCTAAATTGTATGTCTTTTTAGATTCTGTTAGAATATTTAAAACTTGTTGCCTATTAACTTCATTTAATGATGTAATCAGAATATTGTTGTCAGTAATTTTCATAAATTATTGGCTCAAATTCGTTATCGGATGAGGCTGAACTATTATTATCACTGTCTGGTAGTTTTAAATAAGAATCAAGTTCATAGTAGACTTCCAAAATTTGTGACGGATTAGCCATTTTTAATTAATAAGAAAAAACTAATTAACTAAAGTTAAAAATACGTGTGAAAGCTACAACATTCTTAGAAATACTAAAGTAAGCATATTGCCGAATAAACATTTTAAAAGAGAAAGTAAATACAACGTTACTTGAAAAAAAGGAGGATTCGTAGGCCTAAAAAACCCAGAGCCTCATTTGAGGCGCTGGGTACTTCGCTGTACAGCCTATTTTGAGTCGCTGGGTAACACGGGGGTTAAGTAACACACCTTAAATACACAAATAATGATAATTTCAGCAGTAAATTATTCCTAATTTGTAACATCCATGTTGTTATATTTATCTAATATGAATATGGTGATAGACTTGGAACACAAAATGCCATATAATACAATGAAGTTGATTCTACCTCGAATTATACAGGTAAAATAAATATAAAAAGAAATGAAATTGACACTCTTAATCAAATAAACACTGGGCTACTATAAATAAATTGACAAAATATATACGTGAGCAATAGTAACTTATATTTCAAGCATTCGAACATCGGATTATATTTGAAAAGGGTGAGAGGAGTGGAGAGAGGAAAATATTATATAATATGTTTGATAACTAAATGGAAATAAATAAATTAATAATTCGATTTTCTCTGGAAGTATTAATATAAGAACTTTTAATGAGTTAAGCATAAACTAAACAAAGAGAATGATAATGGATGGCTTACCTTGAAGAAAGGACTAATAGTCTTCAGGGAGTTAGGATACTTTTTATTCCAGAGAAAATCGTTGCCGTCTGGAATAGCTTATTCCTCTTGTTTGTATTTTGAGCAACCTATCGATAACTCTCTTGGTGGTAAATTTACTAAGAGACGTCTTGAACTGTGCTTTGAAGTCATATTGATATGGTATAGCAGCTGACCCTTTGAGCGAACTGAGCTCCTTTTCAATGCACGGGTGCTAAGTCATGCCCCACGTGATATTTTTACTTTAGTAAAAAATGTAACGTACCTGGTTAATATTAAAGTTTAACAAAGCAAATTATCATTCTCTAGAAAAAATATGAATATTTTATATTTAAAGTAATGATTGAAATATACAGATTAATGACAATGAAATCAAACATAAATTATTATATATCATGAATTTCAATTTTACTGAATATCAATTCTGTTTCATATTTTTTTGTGCATAAAGCGGTTAAACTTACATTAATATACATTTATTGTATAAACTTTGACGGGAAGCATGATGGGTTGGAAGTCTATTAAAATCGAATTTGGAAGGTGTACGAATTCTTATTTCACCCCACTGTTAGCAGTCTTCGGTGTCTTCACCGGCACACAAACTAAAGCGTGACAACAACTATAACCCGACGTTCTTCGTATTTTAGATAGTTAAAAGGAAAATTATAAGGACTTCTAGTAAGTAAGAAAAGAAAGCTTTTATATATTTCCTTCCCGATATACAAAATGCAGTCACCGTTCTGGGACAGGGGTAGGGTACCCGCTGAAATCCCCTTCAAATTTCAGACCCGTTCATGTTTAATTTCTTTAAGCAATACTTGTATTCTGCTATTCAGTTATGTAATAATATAAAACGGTAAATATGCAGATTATCGGCCCGGCCGAAAAAAAAATTGTGTGTAAATATTATCGTTCACTCGTGTCGGAATATTCATGCGCGCTTGAGTCCTTTTCGAATTATTATTCTTCAACAATTAGGATTATATACTGGGGGGCTGGGTAAATATGTAGATTAGCGGCCCGGCTGAAAAAAAAATTGTGTGTAAATATTATCCGTTCACTCGTGTCGGAATATTCATGCGCGTTTGAGTCCTTTTCAAATTATTATTCTATAAACAATTAGGATTATAGACTGGGGGGCTGTGCACCCCAGACCCCCCCCCAATTTAATGAAACTCAGGATCATCGTAGTGTAGTCCCCCCATTGTGTTTACCCCCACACGAGCTGTCAACTTAAATGTACTCCAAAACATAACATAATTACACAGATGACAAAAGCCACAAGGGCCTATCAAAAGTCATCCGCCTCGGTCAAAACCCACCCACAAAAAGCACCATCACCAGGGGAAGACAAAATCAAAGTCCCCCACAATATAATATAACAGATGACAAAAGCCATAAGGGCTCATCATAGGTCATCCGAGTCAAACGGCCTCTTTTTTAAGGCACCCACACTCCCAGGAAAACTACATCCAGAGGATTGCATCCAGAAACAAGGGTATCACCAATCAAGGCTTGTCAAGAACTAAATCATGCAGCTATAGATATATACAAACAATATTAATATATACAAAACTTAGGAACCATCACAACCTTCCCTTCCCATAAACTCATCCAACCTACTCTTAAATACATTTAGATTTGGACTACCTACTACCCTCTGCGGCAATTTGTTCCAGAAGTCTACCACTCTATTGGTGAAAAAATATTTTCTTAAATCCAACCTACACCCTTGCTTTTTAATTTTCAAATGGTGACCTCTAGTCCGATTTCCATCATCTAACTCAAAAAACAAGCTAACATCCAATTTATCTATCCCGGAAATTTTTTTAAAGAGCTCAATCATATCCCCTCTCACACACCTCCTTTCAAACGAGAACATATTTAATACCCTCAGTCTATACTCAAGAAGGTTAATATCGTGTCTAAAATGTGGGGACCATGCCTGTATACAGTACTCTACATGTGGCCTAACATAAGAGTTATAGAGTTTAAGAATAACCTCCTTACTTTTGTAACTGACATTTCTCTTAATAAAACCCAGCACTCTATTTGCCCTATTTCTTGCTTCAATACACTGTTTAGAAAACCTTAATGACTTATCTATTACTACTCCTAGATCTTTCTCATCCTCTACTGAGCTCAGCTAATGCCCATCCATTTCATAGTTAAATTTTGGAACACGGACGAAATAGTACGTCCCATCGTTCCCTCAGATAATCTACATATTTACCGGGGGCTGTGCCCCCTAGCCCCCCCCTTCAATTTAATGAAACTCAGGATCATCGTAGTGTAGTCCCTCCATTGTGTTTACCCCCACACGAGCCGTCAACTTAAATGTACTCCAAAAACGTGAAACATTTTGGAACACGGACGAAATAGTACGTCCCATCATTCGCGCCGATAATCTACATATTTACCTATAAAACTTACCCTTGTGGCAATACACCAGTCGGTATGGGAGATTACGCGATGTGCCCTGTTCGGGGACCCGATTGTGGGTAAATATGTAGATTAGCGACTCGAATGATGGGACGTACTATTTTGTCCGTGTTCCAAAATGATTCACGTTTTTGGAATACATTTAAGGGGATGACTCGTCTGGGGGTAAACACAATGGGGGGGACCACACTACGATGATCCTGAGTTTCATTAAATTTTGGGGGGTCTGGGGGGCTATATAATCCTAATTGTTTATAGACTAATGTGCTAATGTTTACAGAGGTGAATGATTTAACCAAATCATGTCAGTGCCTTTAATGATTTTGCAAATTATAATGGAGGTGGGGTCTGACATCAGACGACTCAAACGCGCATGAATATTCTGGTAGGGGTGAATGAAAATATTTACCAAAAAACCACTGGTAATACTTCAGATTCGGGGTGCACGGTAGATGGCGCTGTTAGTCGGCTACAATTGTTGGCTACAGCATATCTCTTATGACGTCAGACGGTAGCGTCAGATGTGAACAATATCGGCGTAATATTTTTTTGTATACGAGTATATATTGGGGGGCTGCGCCCCCCAGCCCCCCCTCAATTGATTGAAACTCAGGATCATCGCAGGGTGGTCCCCCTGCAGTGATATCTCCCCCACGAGCAGTCCCCTTGAATTTTCTGGGTTTTTTTCTTCTCCCCAACAGCTTTTTACTGGCAGAAAAACCTAACCTAATAACAAACAATTCTTACTTTTATAGGTTTCTTGATTAGTTAATGCACCTCTAGATAATCTAAAAGTTTTTGCAATCATACAAAGTAAAAGCCAAATTTGAATAACAAAGAAGCACATGGAGAGCACAAAAACACAATAACGAAAGAAAAACATTTGCAAAACGGGTCCTATTTTTAAGCTACGATGTTGCCAGTAAGAAGCTGTTATTGTTCGCAGTAAACAAAAAATAAGAAAACAAAACAATAAAAGACATCAAGAAACCTTATCTAACTTAGAAAAAAACTATAAACTAGCAGAGCGCAGATATTTAGTAAATAAGACTAAAAGTTACAAATCCCCAAAACAACAAAAATAACGCAGTGATTGTCACATCTGATGTCATAAGAGATATGCTGTAGCCAAAAATTGTAGCTGACTAACAGCGCCATCTACCGTGTGCCTCGAATTTGAAGTATTACCAAACCACTTTTTGGCTGAGTCGCTAATCTACATATTTACCCGATTGTGATCTATAGTGACTCACAAAGCACCCTGAGTGCTCTTGGGGCATTGGAATCTCCGCATCCCTTGGTTCACAATATCTGTGATGCCACGGTTTTGGCGAGCTGGGCGGATGTCAAGAATTTCTTCTGCTGGGTTCCTGGACATGTAGGAATTGTGGGGAATGAAGGCGCCAAAGAGTTGGGCTCAGCGACTGGACCAGCATTTTGCTTTTACTCACACCCAATTCATGGCAGGAATATGGGCTGCTTGGCAAAGAAGATAGGAAACGATTGAAGGGAACTTAAAGTGGTGTGCCATTGCACCGCAACTGTTCTCATGGACCTACTCCCTAATGCCGTGAGGGCTTCAGGTTACTTTCTGTCATCTCCGAATTGGACACACTCGCAGGATGCACCACCATTTGATGGAGCGCTTGCCAGCGCCCTATTGTGAAGACTGCTTTGTTCCCCCAGACTATTGAATGTCCCAGTCTGGGCAATCTTCACGCACGTTACCTGTCCCGGTACTGAGATGGGAGGGGTCATTACCGCCTGTCCCTTGTACTCAGGACAAGTTTGTGCACATTGACTGGTGCATCTATAGATATTTTTGGGGAGGCCAGCCTTCTCCCCTTTATTTAACTATTTTTTTAAATTATTTTAGTAAGTTGCACGTTCCTACGCCAGGGGCAGGTGAACCCTCCCCGGATGCTGGATCTTGCTTCCTGCTTATTGCCTTTTTCCTTTTTTATTTTTATTTTTGCATCTTAGTTCAAAGATGCCTAGTATTAGGCAGTGTTGATTATGGCGACTAATGCCCAAGTAGGCCGTTGCCAGATGAGCTCTTAAAATTAAAAAAAAAAAAAAATTGCAGCACAAACTTGAGCTCTTCTTGCATTTTTCTTTTCTTTTCTTTTCTTCTGCTTTCCTTCTGTGAATAATGTTCATCTTTATGCTTTGCCTTCAAGTGTCCCTAGTGATTTAGTAAAAAAAAGATTTACTACTTGATTAAGATTAACGGTATTGCAACAACGATACTTTCATTGATTTCCATCATGACATTTGAAGACTTAAAAATCAATAATAAAATCAAACACAAAAGTGATTACTTTAAGCTTTTACAACCAATCAAGAAGTCTGTCACTTGTTCCTACAAGCAGTGCACACCTGGCTTACATTTGCCTATATCAGTATGGCTTGAATCTCATCTTACAGCTATTCACTTTACCATACTAGACAAGATACCAAACAAAGTACTTCACTTTGCTGCAGGATGCTTCTTTAAAATATATTTTCCTCCTCAGAGCTCTGTTTTTCAATACCACATAAAATCCAAGACACTCTGGCTACTACAAATGAGACTGAGACCCATATTGTGCAGATTATGCTGTACCTAGATGCTCCAGAGTATCCTATGATCCCCAAATCAACCCCTATCACACACAAAATAATCCATATGTTTGTAACACCAGACAACCCAATAGAAACATCCTTTTCGCATCATACAAGGTTTGACCTGGCAAGGCTTCAATGTGGCCATTATACATTTGCAACCACTACAAACTAGATAAGTGAACAGATTTACATGCCCAATACTTCCTTACCTAAGGTAAAATCTGCAGATATATGGCGTGTTGTATCTTTGGGAGAATCCTAGCCATGGCCATAAGTAATGAAGAAAGGAAAAGAGAAAGTTTCCTTTTTTTCCCTTTTACAACAGCATTGGTTGCTGTGTCAGTGGGCTGTGGTTAAACTACTATTATTTGTAGTTTTGTGACAAACCCTTGTCATTGTTGGGTTGATTGTACAATGAGTACTGGTACAATTGAAATTCACTTGGTAATTTTGTTTTAGTTATACCTTTCCATTAATAATTTTATAATTATTTCAGTTTCCATCATTTGAATCATTAGAGCATTTAAGAGTGCCCTTTGTATAAATTAAATAATCATGTTTAGAAGAAGGCTATTTGCATTGCATAATCAATATCCCAGTAGATGCATCTATAACTCATTGTTTACCTTAAAGTAAGTACAGTGAACATTTTATCATAAGCTTAGTGTTTAGGTTGACATTCCACAATTTATTGTTCCATGGACTAGGTGAAGTATTGTACTATTTGGGAGAGTCTGACTTTGAAGAAAGTTAGTTTTTCTCCCATGTACTAGGATTTAATTTTTATGCCTTAGGGACATTCAGGATGATTTCTTACTGGTAAACTTGTATTGGTAAGGTGTATTAATTTTCTAGTAGTTGTGAACCCCAATGACCCTTGCTAACATTAGCGTTTATCCAATAACAAGTCAATAATTATCTATCATTTTGACATATAATTTAACATAGAAAATACTTGTCTAATGCAAAGTAATAATTTTAAATTTTTCATTCTCATTTTATTATATCTCTGAAGTTACAGTAATTTCCTTATGCTAGAAACTTTATGATCTGGATTATTTACTTATGCTCTTTATATATTAACAGATGTTCATTACAAAGTTCAAAGTCTTTGGCAGCTTCCCACAACTTTTCAAAATCTTTTCATACTTATGATATAGAAGAAAGATTAGTGCCCAATAAATTGAGGCAGAAAATGATGAAGCCATCCTTCAATGTGCCAGCCATGACTGCCCTTTTGGATCATGATAACCACGAGATGAGGATGAAATTAAGGTATATAACCATGCGTAAATTTTAGGGATGATGCCAGGGAATTTCCTCATTTGATCATTTTATATAGAGAATGAATGAATAGGAGAATGAAATTCAATTGTATAAATTCATGCAGAGTTTAAAATAGAGGGAGAATAAATGCTGATGAATGAATAAAAATAAAAATAATCTAGATTGAAGACTATTAATATCATAAATTTCATAAATTATAAAAGCTGCATACATAGCAATGTTGCTTACTCCTTAAGTTTGTTTTCCTGTTTTCTTCAATTGAACAGAAACTTCTTAAGTGATAAACTGATGACTCCTCGATATAATATCCCACTAGAAGAAGAGAGAGAGCTGGCCCTTCAACGGCTAAAGGCAATTTGTGAGAGTGGTTTCATCTCTGTCTTAGACTTCAAAAATAATCCACTTAAAATATTTGCTGCTCATGAGCTTGCCTCCATTATTGATCCTGCTATGGCTACTAAAATGACAGTTCAGGTAATGAATTTTCTTCTATAAAGTGGTATTGTATTGAGTTTACTATATTTTATAAAGGCACAAAAGTAAATAAAAAAATGGACATGAAAAATATTCCTGATTTGTATGATTGAGAAAATAGCTCTAATTGATAGTAAAATTACAAATATCACTTCATTTTTGGCTGGTAACTCTCCACAGAGGGTAGCTATCCTTGTTGGATGGTGTAGGTCCTGTGAAGTTTTGAATGAGTTGCTGCTGGCTTTAGGTCCTGCCTCTGCCAGACACCATTTTTTCCTTCTCAAAAAATTTCAAGCAAAAACTAACAAAGGCATCTGCATAAAGGTTGCTAAAAGCAATCTGTAAAGAAAGTGGTAAAAATATACGGAAGATTATAGTTGCAGATCTTTCTAGAACATTGAAGTGAGAGGGCACACAATCCTTTAGATGTCAGCTACAGCATGGTTTCCATACTCTACCTGACAGATCTTCAGATTTTGCCTAATATTTGTAAGTCATAATCATCTACTCTCCTGTTGAAATCAGACTTTCTATCTTCTTTACTCGCTGTTTCACACACACTTCCTCTTTCTTATACAACTCCTACACTGGATATATCTCCATATACTCACAAAGTTCTCATTTTTCTAACTGACTTTGGTGTATATTTACTATTCAATCCTATCTTTATTCTCTCTCTCCTCAAAATTTTTGCTTAAATTTCAAACCTTCCCTCTTATTTATGTTATCTTTCCAAACTTTCTCACTTGTTTTAAATTAATAAAACTTCTTATTTGCATCACTCATACACATTACTTGCTTTCTCTCATATGTTCATTTAGTTTCCAAACTTCAGGGCATGGAGATATTCCCTGAGAACGATGCTTAGTTGAATTATTTACCCATGAGATGTGCTTGTTTTTGTTGCATGTGAATGTGTTGAGCGCAGATATCAATGTTGATGTTGACTGCATCATAGCCTTGTCTGGATGACCTGTGTGTGATGTTGAGGTTGTCTCTTCTGGGTTGGCATTTAGGGAAATGGTTTGCACTCCAAGACCTGTAAAAGGATGTCAAGTGTTATTTGTAGGCTTGGTTGCCCTCATGTCCCAATTGCCCAAAGCAAGCCCTTGAGAGGACTTATTTGTTGCATGTGAATGTGTTGAACTGTATCAGGCTCCTGGTAATGAGTTCAGATATCAATGTTGATGTTGATTGCATTATAGCCTTGTCTGGTGACCTGTGTGTGACATCGAGGTCGTCTTTTCTGGGTTAGTATCTATAAGAACTTTTAATGAGTTAAACTTAACATGAGCAAAGAGAATGATAAAAGATTGGCTTACCTTGGGAAAAGGACTGATACTGTATCCAGGGATTTATGATATTTCATTCCAGAGAATATCGTTGCTGTCTGGAATAGCTTATTCCTCTTGTTAGTATTTTGGGTAAGCTATCTTTAACTTTCTCTTGTAACAATGAATTTATTGAAAAAAGACGTCCAGAACGCCTTTAGTTATGAATACGTGAAAGTTGACCGTTTTGTGAGAACTGAGAGAGCCGACGCTTTTACTTCTGCGCCAGAGCCTTTGTCATGAGTCCTGCAATATTAAATTTTTAGTGAAAAATGTCTCACCTGGTTAACATAAAAGTTTAGCCAAGCAAATTATCATTCTCTAGAAAAATTAATGAATATTTTATATTTAAATTAATGATTGAAATATATAGAATAATGAAAATGACAATGACATCAAACATAAATTATTATATTTTCCCTCTCAACAGAAGTGCAATGAACCATTGCACAAATGAACATATGTTAAAGGAAGGTAAAGTTGACAAAAAAATGAATTTAAAGAACACTCCATTATAGCTACTCTCTCAAGGTTTTGCACCATTCGTGCATTCTGTCAATGCATGCTTTAGCAGCTAACCGTTTAGATCGAGTACCTAGTGCATTAACTGGTGGAGTATCATTAACATTTCTTGAGTTGTTATCCTTAATATTAATTGTTCCATTAACCAAATCATTTACTGAACTTTGATTAGATAGACTTTGATTTGAAAGACTTTGATTTGAAATATTTAAAGAATCTGTTGCAGAATAACCGGAAGGAACATCATCCTTACTCGTTTTACGATCAACTACTACATCATCTCCAGTAACAAATTTCTCGCAGAATTGATCACTGACACCTGATGAGTCATTGTGAGCATGTGTCAGTGATAATTCCCCAGGATATAAATGATTAATAGAATGATGAACAATTTGTCCATCTCCTCTTTTGACTTTAACACTTCTAACTTTATTGTCACATCCGACAACTAGTTCTATTATTCTACCCAATAACCAGTATGGGCGTGGTTTATTAGGCAATTTTATTAAAACTACATCACCAGATTTTATTCTATTAAACCAATTATTTTCATGAAGTTCTCTATAATGCTCTCTAAGGCTTAATAGGTAATTTTCATACCATAAATCTTTAAAATGTAAAAAAACTTTGTTGCGAAGTTCAAGAGACTCGAGGAGTCCCTCTCTGGTCGGAGGATCTCCATCCCATATACTATTATCATTAGAGTCTCTTAATAATATGAAAGGATTTGTATTTATTTTCCAAAAGGAATTAGGGGTAATGATTTCTAAGTCATTATCAAATGACCTATATGTCAATGGTCTGGAGTTAATAGCAGATTGAATATCTGCAATCACAGTCAGAAGCTCAAAATAAGAAAGTCTTGCTCTTCCTATGCTTTTATATAAACAAGTCTTAATAGTACGGATGAGACGTTCCCAGGTGGAACCAACCCAAGCTGAGTAAACTGGTATCCTAATATGTTTGATATTAAAGTTTCTAAATTGATTATTAAATTCATCTGTGCCCATTGCCTTTTCTAATATATTTCCACCAGATACGAATGACCTAGCATTATCACTATAGAGAGTAGATGGGACACCATACAAATTAACAAACCTAAAGAATGCTAGGATGAAGCTACGCGTAGACATATCTGGGACTAATTCAATGTGAACAGCTCTAACATTTAAACATGTAAAGACTAATAAATACATTTTGATGTTCTTGCCAGTTGAATCATTTATCCAAAGATGACCAGTATAATCTATCCCTGTATGATTAAAGGGTTTAACAAAATTTACTCTATGTTTGGGAAGATTAGTCATCTTAGGATATTTGAAAGATAGTGAATTGAATTTATGACAAATCATGCATTGACGCAGTATTTTTTGACAATCTGTCTCATACGTGGAATCCAAAATCCTCCCATTCGAACAGCATTCAACGTTGATTGTATTCCAAGATGTTTACATCTGCGATGGTAAGATTCTACAATTAGTGTTGTGAGATGGTGATCCTTGGCCAGCAAAATGGGATTTACAATGTTGTAATCATACATAGCTGTTTTCCCAATTCTACCTTTGGATCTTATAACCCCCTTTTCATCTAAAAATAAATCAAGTCTATTGACTAGTTCAGGCACTTTCTTCTTATTTTGATTGACATTTTCCAAATATTCCAATTCCTGGTGAAATTTAGATTTCTGCATATATTTAATCCAATAGATCTTTCCCATTTCCATAGGTTCGGAAATAATTTTCTGGCTCAAGTTAATAAAATGGAAAATATATTTAGTTACACCGGAGTTTATTTAGAGAAGAAAACCTATTGATATCCAAAATAGGGGTTTCTATATTATCGTTGACTTTCAATATATTAGTAGTATGATAAACCTTAACAAGTTGTTTGCTCTCTTCTGATAAACAACCTAAGGAATTGACGGGCCATGAAATGGGAACAGTAGAGAGCCATGACGGTCCTTTGAACCATAATTCTTGCTTACTTTCAAATTCTTTGACAGTTAATCCTCTGGTGAGCAAATCTGCAGGATTATTTTCTGAATTAACAAATTTAAAGTTCATATTAACTTGATAATTTTGTATGATAACTTTCTTGAAAACTCTAATATCTTTGATTCTGTTCATAGTAAATACACTTTTTGTTTTCACATTTTCCGTTAGTAACCAAGATAGTACTATCTGTGAATCAACTGATATACATATATCTTTAAACTTTATGTCAGGGAAGGAATCCAAGATTGTGGGAAGACATTTTAAGGCCAAGTAAACCGCCATTAGTTCCAAAATAGGCAGAGTTCTTGGTTTTAATGGAACCACTTTAGCCTTTGCATACAGAAGTTGAGAGTTTCCATTGCTTACATTGTATACAGTGAAACCATAGCATAGCTTAGAAGCATCACAAAATATGAATAAATTATTAATGTTATCTAGGAAAAGTTAAGTGAAAGATTTGCTTAAAATCAGCCTGAAGTTCTTGCCACAGTTTTTTATATTGTTCTGGAATGGCTTGATCCCATGAAAGTTTCTCTGCCCAAAGCTTTTGCATTAGAATTTTACCCCGAGTTGTTATAGGCAAAATCAATCCAAGTGGATCAAATAACTTTGAAATTTGAGATAAAATATTACGTTTGGTGTTTGCAGCTTGATCGATATCAATAGCTGCTAACTGAAGAGCATCTTCATTTATTAAGTACTTATAACCAAGCACTTTCTCACAATCATTATAATGTTGGACCATGCAGTTGTCTCTAGTAAATGCATCTCTTAGCCCTTTGCGATTAGAGTTCCAAGAATGCAACTGGAATCCACCTTCCTTCATCCTCACATCAGATTCCTTATAGAGATCAAGTAGTCCTTCTTCAGAATTTCCAGTGAGTATCAAGTTATCTACATAAAAATTTGAGTTTAAGATACTTGTGCAATAATCCTTGGGATATTGGTTAACATGATGTTTAATTACATAATTTAAAATCAATGGGCTGGCATTAAACCCCCAAATAATAGTCCTACATCTGTATGTAACTAATTTGCCATCTTCCATCATGAAAAATGAAAAACGATTTTTATCTTCTTCATTTGCCAATTGAATTTGCAAAAATGCTTGTTTTATATCACTAAGCATGGTGTACCTATTAGATCTAAATTGTAACATTAGTTGGGTGAGGTTATTCATTAAATTTATTCCAGCATATGCTGCTTCATTTAAAGATGGCTTGTTGTTAACTTTAAGAGAACAATTGAAAACCGGACGGATTTTGGTAATAACATTGGGTTCAGATTTTATGACTGGTCTATGAGGAATCCATATATGTTTGTGATACATTTCTGGTGAGATATCAACCCTTTCAATGATTCCATCCTCTAATTGTCTTTTAAAGACCTCTTGATAGGCCTCCAATTGGCCATTCTTTTGAAGTTTATCAACTACTTTGTTGAGGATTGTGATAGCAATGCCTTCATTTGATGGAACTTCTTTTATGATATTATCATGCCAAGGCAGGGCTACAAAATATTTATTGTCCTTGAACTCAATCTTGGATTTAAAATCTTCAATTTTCTTAGCGTCATATTTACTTTGATCTTCACTCAATTCAGTGCATCCAACCGACTCTAAACTAAACATGTTTTCTAATCCTTGTTCTACAGAACAATCTGTAAATGCAGTATCAAATGGATTGAAATACGTTTTCCTGGGTTCCAAGACAAAATTTACATGAGTAGAGGGCTCCTCAACCCCATAAAGCTCAACAGCTTCCATGAAATTAATTGAAGTATTTGTTACTGAAGATTTATCCACAGTTGCATGGCTAGTTACTTGAGATGGATTTAAAAAATGCATTATGTTCCCAAAGGGCACAATACCTGTAGACATAAGCCATGCTGTTCCATTTATACATTTTATTTTTTCCATTTTAGGAATAAATTGAATCGCATCAACTACAAGAAGTCCTTGTAATGTGATATTTTCACCATGTTGTGCTAGAGATTGATCTGCCATTTTAAAACCTTTAGATATTATGTTGTTAACAGCTATGGGGAGATCTGATACATGTAAATGGATATCAAATTCACTATCAATTAAGATAGGCAATGGAAGATCTTTATAGCCAGGAATACTAATGTCCATAACACATTCTTTGAATTTTCTCTTATTTGTTCCGAGAAAAGTTTTTACATCATAATTCAAATATGCCCAATCAAAGGTATCACATTTAAGAACATCCATTACCTCCTGACTTGAATAAGATCTCTGATTGCCATCATCCAATAAACATTTAACGTTGTAAGAATTTCCTCCCCTTTTAAATCTTAATTCAATCATAGGCAACAAATATGGTTGATATGTAGAAGCACTCATGTTGATGCAAAGATTTGAATGCAGAGATGTATCATTTTTGGGTTTGTGACAAAGTGCTGATATGTGACTATAACATTTTTCAGTAATAACATGGAAAACTAAGTTTATTATATTTTCCTGGACATGTCTCACTTAAATGTTTATTGCTAGTACAAAAATAACAGAGTTTTAATTCTTTACATCTAGCCTTTCTAGAATCTAAAGTCTCATACTTGGAGCAAAGAAACATAGAATGTCCCTGAACTGCACAAAATTTAAAAAATTTATCCGTTTCCTTGGCAAAGGTTACTGAGGTTTTAAAATTTTCTAGAGTAGATGAATTAGGGTGACTCTCCATTGATTTGAAGTCAAAGGGTGGCTTGTTTTGCCCAGAGTTAAAGTTAAAGGAGGGCTTGTTTGGTTTCCAATTGAAATTCTTGGAATTAGCCGAATTTTTTTAACTTTCAGCAGCAATTTTATAACTACTAGAAGAAGAAGTCCTAAGTAGAGTTTTGATTATGTCGTTATAATGATCAAAAAGATTCACCACTGTAGGGTAATTAGAATTTACTTTGTGCACTAATTCTCTTTTTATGGAGGCAGGTAACTTTGAGAATAATATATGACTGATAAGTTTGCAACCCGACGAATCTTCTTCCAAAAGATCTATATTATATTTGTTGCATGTGAATGTCTTGAACTGTATCAGGCTCCTGGTGATGAGTTCAGATATCAATGTTGATGTTGATTGCATTATAGCCTTGTCTGGTGACCTGTGTGTGACATCAAGGTCGTCTTTTCTGGGTTAGTATCTGGTGGGGTGGTGTTTAGGGAAATGGTTTGCACTCCAAGACCCCGTAAAGGGATGTCAAGTGACATTTGTAGGCTCGGTTCCCCTCATGACCCCATTGACTAAAAGAGGATCTGCCACTATATATCTTCCATGCAATTTTACTTTCTCCAGCTTCACTTGCTTTACAGATTGCTCTCTCCTTAAACTTTCTGCATGATACAGCCTCATTGCTATTGTACTTTATCATTTAAGGTAGAAAAATGCACTTGGAGATGGATGGTTTGGTCTTTTATGTGGATGTAGGTTGTGTTGTACATGATGGAAGCCTGGTTTGGGAGTAGTGTGATACCTTGGAGTACCTCATGGTTATATAACGATGGGTAATGCATTTATTTCACAGAAGATGGTACATGTCTTGTATGTAGTGGCAGGGGTGTCTCAAGTTTAGCGTGGTTTTGAAAAACTGCTCCATTGAGATTGGGGTGTTGTTTTGTGGTCTTCAGTTTGTCTTCTGTCATCTCTGAATAAAAAGTTGTGGAATGCACCACCATTTGATGGAGCAGTCTCTTGCACTTTTGTGCGATGACTTTGAGGTCTCTCAGTCTGTTGGACACATTCTTATTGAGTATCCCAGTCTGGGAAGCTTTGGACATGTTACCTGTCTCTGTACCATGATTAGTGGGGTCAGTACCACTTGTCCCTTGTACCCTGCAGGGGGTATCTGTATGGCCTGCCAGTTACACTTAGTATTGTGGAGCTGCACATACTCTCTGACAGGTTGCTCCATCTGTGGTATTACTTTTTTTTTATAACTATTCTCTTAGCCCTTTGTCTTGCCACATTCAGTACCTGGCTGAGCTGTTCTCTCCCAGACTGAGTGCAAATTAGGGAAGTCTCCTGGAGAAGGAAATCTTGGCTATTTAGACTAAGGATCTCTCTCATTTTGCAAAGCTAAGGACTTGGTCATGGCATGCCCAATGCCCCCAGGGACATCTTATACCTATATTTTAAAAAAAGGTACCTTCTGCTCCAGGCCTACAAACACAGTCATTTCTGTGCCCATTCAGAACTCTTCTGCAGGTTCTACCCACCCCAGGGGTATATTGTATGAGCTTGTGTGGCTAACAATTGTAGGTTATACAAGTAGATTGAGTTATGTTGTCAATGGCCGTACTGGAAATGTGCAAACTCTTTCTCACCCTTTCCTCTTATTGCAGGGTCCATACACTGCAACCATGCAGTTTCACCTTTTGGAAATAACTTTACTCGCATAATTCTCAAAATGGTTTATACCAGCCCTACATTCAAATCAGGAATTATGTCCCCCGCCTTACTAGCAACTTTATGCTAGTCACCCACAAGCTTCTTCCTCAACTGTGGGGGCAGTGCTGTGGGTCCTGCATATTGAGCATCCCTGCTCGCCATTGAATACATTTATTGTTTCCAATCTTTCCATTCTAGTCCTAGTCCTTTTTTCTCCTCTCTCTCTCTCTATCTCTTACCCTATCAACCTAGGTTTGTTTATGGATTCCTGGTGCTCTCATATCACCTTTGTTTTTCCTGGTTACCTTTGGATAATCTCTTCTTCCTCTTTACTACCTGGCTTCTGTTTAGTGAGATGTACTAGTCATTCAGCAATTATGACTCACATTATGAAACCATAATATGACTTTTTTCTCTCAGTATTTACACAGGAGGATACTCTAAATATACCCGAGGTGTCAATGATCTTTCGGGGTAATGATGAAGAGAAATTAAAGGATATCTTGATCATGAAGGAGATAGTGACAAAGGAAATTGATAAAATCAAAAGTAGTAAAGCACCCGGTCCTGATGAGGTCTTTCCTAGAATTTTGAAAGAATGTAAGGATGTGTTAAGTGAGCCCCTAGCATGCATCTTTAGAAAATCATTGGAGAGTGGCATTGTGCCAGTGGCATGGAAGAAAGCCAATTTGATACCTATATTTAAGAAAGGGGATAAAACAAATATGTCTAATTACAGACCAGTAAGTTTGAAAAATGATGGAATCTATTATAGCAAGGAATATTAGAGATCACTTGGATAAGCATAAGTTGATAAAAGAATCACAGCATGGCTTTAGTAAGGGTAAATCCTGTCTGACTAATTTGCTGTCTTTTTATAGTAAGGTGTATGAAGCAGCAGATAATGATGAAAACTATGATATTTTATACTTGGACTTTAGTAAGGCTTTTGATCGAGTGCCACACTTACGGCTTCTGAGCAAAGTTAAAGCACACAGGATCGATGGCAGTATATTTAGGTGGATTCAGTCATGGTTTGGTGACAGACAGCAAAGAGTTAGTATAGATGGAGTTAAATCTGAGTGGCGGTGTGTTAGTAGTGGAGTTCCGCAGGGATCTGTTTTGGGTCCCTTGCTATTCTTAATTTATATTAATGATCTTGACATAGGTATAAGTAGTGACCTGAGTAAATTTGCTGATGATACTATGCTAGTTAGGGCCATTAGGGCTGATTCTGATGCTGTTGTAATGCAGGAGGAATTGACCATTCTGTCCAATTGGGCCGAGAAATGGCAAATGAAGTTTAACATAGACAAATGTAGTGTACTTAGTATAGGTAGAAATAATCCATTGAATAGTTATAAATTAAATGGGAGAATTTTAGGGAGGGCCGATTGTGAGAGGGACTTGGGTATTTTGGTAAGTTCAGACCTTCATCCTAGAAAGCAATGCCTAAATGCTAAGAATAAAGCTAATAGGATATTGGGATTCATTAGGAGGAGTGTAAGCAATAAGAGTGCTGAAGTCATTCTAAAACTGTATTTGGCGCTAGTTAGGCCTCATCTAGACTATGCAGTACAATTTTGGACACCATATTATAGGAAGGATATTGATTTGCTTGAGTCTGTGCAGAGAAGGATGACAAAGATGATTGGTGGGCTAAGGAACTTACCTTATGGTGAAAGGCTCAGAAAACTAAATCTACATACATTGAAAAGGAGAAGAGTCAGAGGGGAATTGATTGAAGTCTTCAAATGGGTAAAAGGATATAATAAAGGGGATCTGGGTAAGGTTCTTATACTTAGTGAACATGACAGGACATATAGCAATGGGTTTAAGCTTGATAAGTATAGGTTTAGGAAGGAGATTGGGAGGAATTGGTTTACAAATCGTGTGGTAGATGAATGGAATAGGCTCACTAGACATGTGATAGAAGCCTCCTCTCTGGGTAGTTTTAAGAATAGATTAGATAAATATATGGATGAAGCTGCTAGATGGGACTGACTTTTTTTTATGTACATATGTATATATTTTTCTAAGGAGTGGAGAGATTATATTTTGCGGTTGCATGAATGGACATAATCCTCTGGATGCATTTTATGTATATTGTAGATTAGATCTGACGAACTCCTGTAAAGCGTGACAATGTTGATAACTTTTCTCTGGTAAGAAATCTTTTGTGTGTTGACTGGAACAGGAGCTGCCAAGTGTAGGCCATGAATGGTCTTTTGCAGTCTCCTTCTTTTCTTATGTTCTTATATTGTCAACCAAGGGATGCAGAGATTCCAATGCCCTAAGAGCACTCAGGGCGCTTTGTGAGCCACTATAGATCACAATCGGGTAAATATGTAGATTAGCAACTCTGCCAAAAAGTGTTTTTTTGGTAAATATTTTCATTCACCCCTACCAGAATATTCATGATTTGGTTAAATCATTCACCTCTGTAAACATTAGCACATTAGTCTATAAACAATTAGGATTATATAGCCCCCTGACCCCCCCAATTTAATGAAACTCAGGATCATCGTAGTGTGGTCCTCCCATTGTGTTTACCCCCACACTAGCCGTCCCCTTAAATGTATTCCAAAAACATGAATCATTTTGTGTGTTGACTGGAACAGGAGCTGCCAAGTGTAGGCCATGAATGATCTTTTGCAGTCTCCTTCTTTTCTTATGTTCTTATTTTCTTCCTTAGTTCAACCTCTTTGGGGGGACTGTTCTGAAGCTGGGTTCGGAGCGTCATCATGAAAAGTTACTCAAAGGGATTGACACCTTGGAAGATGTTGGTTGCTTTGGCTTGACTGAATTAGGATATGGAAACAATGCTGTTGAGATGGAAACGACAGCAATCTATGATAAAGATACTCGTAAGACTCATTCTCATATTTAATTTGTATATTAACTCCAGGAAGCTTCTCTTTTGTGTTTAAAACCTTAAAACTTTATTTGATTCCTCCCAGCTTAAAATTTTATTTCCTTGTATCCTGTACTTTTTTTGTTTAGACCTCCTCTCATTCAGATTGCTTCTTCTGTTATGAGTTCCTCTTTTACTTCTGCCCATCCTGTCCCTTTATATTGTAATCACTACAGTTCTTTTCATTGCTTGCTCAATCTTCATCCTACAATATGTATCTAATTAGGGTTAGAATTCTTCAAATTCATGTTTTTGATTTTGTGTCATTGCTCTTCACCCCCAAATGTTTTCCTGGTGGCTTTAAATGTCACTTATCTTCACTATTTAGGTTTGACAAGGCTTAAACCACGCATGTTTATCCTTTTCATTACTTTTTTATGGCACACGCACAAGATGCTTCTTTAAAGGCAAAAGTGCTGGAAATTGCATTTTTCTTTTCCCTTCTGAAATCTACGTACTTTTCCCTTTTTTCTGTCACTGTCCTTTTTCTCACATCTGGATTGACCTGACCTTTGGTAAAATAGGCTGTTAATCCTCCTTAGAATAAACTAGCGCCTCTATAACTTCACACCATTTGATGGAGCGCTCGCCAGCGCCCTACTGTGAAGACTGCATTGTCCTCCAGACTGTATGGCACATTCTTGTTGAATGTTCCAGTCTGGGTGATCTCCACGTACGTCCTGTCCCAGTAGCGGGATGGGTGGGGTCGCTACCACCTGTTCCTTGTACTCGGGACAAATTCATGCACATTGACTGGTGGACTTATAGACTTTTGGGGGGAGGTCCGCCTTCTTCCCTTTATTTACCTTTTTTTTTTGTTATTGTTTTCTCTGTAGGTCGCATGCTCCTGCGCCTATGGGGAGGGGGACCTCCCACCGACGCCAGAGCTTGCTTCCTGATTGTTGCCATCTTCCCTTTTTATCATTGTTGTGTTTCATATTCTTATTTTAAAGTAGCCTAGTACTAGGCTGTTGTGATTGTGGTGACTTATGCCCAAGTGGGCAGTCGCCAGATAGGCTCCTAAAATTAAAAAAAAATCTATAATTTCAAGATCTCCCTTCACCCTTTGTGTGGCAGAAAGTGTTTTCCTTGGCACAAGATGCAATGGCAGTAATGGCTGGGGCTGTTGTGGATCTGATCCAGTCATGCCAGTATTGATATTGATATGGGCCAACCTCACCATGGGGGGGGGGGAAGTAGTTGATGATGATAAAATTTTTCCAAGTCATTTTGATATGATTTTTCAATGTATATATCTGATGTGCATGCATGGGTGTGGCATTGGGAGGGGGTATGCCTGGAGATGAACCATGACTAGGTAAGATGCTACAGTATATAGTAGTCCCATCACTTTGAAGTGCCTTCAGCATGGACAGAATCATGGGTGACATTGTACTTAAGGGCATAAAGAGGGGGAGAGGGGCATGTAGTTTTAATGGCATTGATATGCACCAACCTCACTTAGAGGGAATTTGTAGATGTTGAAGTCTTGAAATATTTGACCTTGACTGTCTTTGTAATATCTAGCATTGTTTAGCGAATTATAAATGGCTATAAGATCCTCAAGGTTTTGTTTAGTTTCCTCAAAGTTTGAAATGTCATCCTGGCCCCCTGGTTGAAGTTTTGCCGCTACACTTTATCTCATTTCTCCCCTGCTTTTCCTTCTGTTTATCTTTCATGAACATACCTTATTTGTTTCTTTCAAAATAAAGGTTTCAATCATTTCTACATTCACAGAGGAGTTGGTGGTGAATACACCGACGCCACTTGCGCAAAAATACTGGATAACGAATGGTGCCATTCATGCCAAGCACGTGATTGTGTTCGCACAAACTATTGTCGATGGTGTGAATCATGGGATCCATGGAATTTTGGTGCGCATCCGGGACAATGACTTGAAGGCAAGTCTCTTTGGATTCTGGGTCATTTGTTAAGCATTCTTCTTCTCTTACTTGACAAATTTCACTCTCCCTCCTTCAATATTTAAGGTTTGCCATTTGTCTTTATCATCTTTTCACCATTTCTTGCCACCTCTTCCTGAAATGTAGCCCGATACTTGTCTCTTCTCAATGTTTTTACCATCCATTCTCACCACATAAAGCATATTTAAGTGGGGAAACTACACCTTGAACTATGGCCTACTACAACTCATATTGGGTTCCCATCCAATGACTCTTACCTTATGTGGGCAAGTTCACTTGAGTGGGAAAGTGTTTCCACTCAAGTTGTTGCCCTCACCATTTTTGTAAAGAGGTTAAAACCCACCAGTGGTTCTCAAACAGGTGCTGCCAAATGTGACGGTGGAGGACATGGGCCACAAGATGGGCTTGAATGGTGTGGACAATGCAAAGCTCTCCTTCAATAACGTCCGAGTGCCCAGAGAAAACCTCCTTAATCGATTCAGTGACATCACTCCTGAGGGGGAGTTTGTGTCCACAATCAAAGGGTGAGTTGGTCTTGAATTTAGGTCAAGCATCTTCTGTTCCCAGCAACTCCCTGAAAAAGGGATCATTTTTCAATTTTCCTTCAGATCTTGCCCATATTATAAAAGAGGGCCAGGTGCAGGAGGGTTGCATGCTCTCCCACTCCATAAGGGGACCTTTCTTTGTGTGTCAGAGCCAGCATTAGTAGAGTTGAGTGCCCTTATGCCTGTAGTGTTCTCCCTGTATCTGCTGCACATTTCAGATGCTTTGACATCATCCCCTTCTGTACAAACCTCTTCCTAAAAGTTTGTGCCTGATATGCCCTAGTAGTTGTCACTATTTTATCTCCAGAACATTAAGTAGTTTCTTTTCTGTGTCACTCAGGCTGTGTGCCTTTCACATAGTTTAAACTTCCTTTAATTTCATTATTTTACTGTAAAAAGATCTGGAATTCTCTTTCATTTTATCTTTTTTAAATAAAGATGTCCTTTCAGAGGTCGAGCGAGATTCTTGACTGTGGCTGATCAATTGCTGTCAGGTCGCATCTGCATCGCTAGTATGTCAATCGGAGGGGCCAAGTGTAGTCTTATGATCGCCATCAGATACGCCGCCACACGACTTGCCGTTGGTAACTTCACCACTTTGTTTATAAACCTCTTAAAAACTATTTGACTCAGGTTCCCTCATTGGCATTCATATCTTAGATTTTATAAATAAATGCAGATCATTTAGTGCGAAGATGTGCCCCCAGGCTTTCATAGGTAAAGGAATCTAGTATGTTGAAATGAAAAATTGACTATCAAAGGTCCTGAGTTAATTGATTCTTATTTATTTTCATCAAAAGTATTGTCAATACTTTGCTATGTTGTCCTCCATGACTAGTTATTATGGCCAGTTTGCATCTGCCAGGAAAGCTGTTTCGGCTGATGACCTAACCCTCGAGTCTCAGACTGAGGATATGTTGTCTCTGTCTGAGGTGTTCAAGGTTTGGGCATGGCATGTTATTAGGTGCTTAGTGATTTCTGCAGGGTGTTTAGAGTATGGGTAGTTTTGGGTGGTGGCTTGATCTAGTCTGGGCAGTGACTGAGTTATTGAGTCAATTTCAAGTTGCCCAAAGATTATTTTTTTTTACTATGGTTCCATTTTTCAATAATTGGATGGTATAAAGAGTATATTGGAAGTAAGGCATTCGCTAGGGTGAAAGATATCCTGTGTGAGTTCTTTGGAGGCAAGCCAAGGTTTGTGGTTGCCATGGCTGTTTAATATCTTTATAGAATGAGTACTGAGAGAAGTATGCATGGGAATGTTTATATGCTTGAAGAATTTCTAGAACATTCTGGCAACGTAGATGACTATAAATACAAAAAAATGTCTACTCAACAGCAATTTAACTCTAGCCATCACAGCACAGACATAGACACTCATCATTGATAGAAGCATTCGTAACACATGGCATCAAGAGGTTGTAAGCATGTGGCGCCGCTTCATTGACAGCTCGTACAGGAGCCTCAAACAGTGCTGCTTCATAACTGGAACATGTATCCATCTCTTCCTTTTGCTCACTCAGTCCAGCTCAAAGAGGAATACAGCAGTGTCAAGATCTTGCTAGATGCATTGAAATATGAAGAGTACGTTTGGAAGGTTATCAGAGACTTGAAAATGGTGGTCTTCTTGATGGGCCTCCAAGGTAACTTTACCAAGTTTCCTTGTTATCTTTGCCTTTGGAACAGCAGAGACACTGTTGCACACTACCATCGGGGGGATTGGCCACAATGGACCCAGTTTAGTGTGGAGAGAAATGTCAAATGGGAGCCTTTGTTGGACCCCCCGAAAAGTACTGTTTCCTCTGCACTTAAAATTGGGCCTTATGAAACAATTTGTCAGACCTCTAGATAATGACTCTGCAGCTTTTAAGTATCTCCAAGATTTCTTAACTAAGCTAACTGCGGCAAAGGTGGAAGCCGGGGTCTTTGTTGTTCCACAAATAAAAAAGATAATGGAATGCAAGGAGTTTCCCGAGAAGCTCGCTAGGATGAAAAAAGCAGTGTGGGACATCTTTATCGCAGTGGTTCTGGGATTCCAAGGTAAAAACTGTGTAGGACTTGGTGAGAAACTATGGCAAGATGGGTTGCAGGATGTCCCTGAAAGTCCATATTCTTGATGCTCATTTTAATCCTTGTGCTTTTTGTTGTATGCATCTTTGAAGGCTCTAAAATACACCATTCTGTTCTTTATGCATTTGAATTGATGGAATTCCATTATGGCAGTACTTTTCCTCCTCATCCCCCTCCCTCTCTGGGATCTTTTCTTCAGGGGTTGTTCCCAGAGAGGCTCTGGCCTTCTCGTGGCGAGGGGGGGTCAGCCCTGGGCCCCCTAAGGGACCCATGGTGCTGCTAACAAGACTTTTAACATGCCCCTCTTCCTTTCCTCCTCTATTACGCTCTTCCACTGCCCTTTATTTCCCCCTCTTCCTTCACCTATCTAGTGGTCCTTATCAATACCCGACCTCTGCTCGTTTACTGGATTGATTCCGAATTGTTATTTCATGAAGGTGAAAGAGGATGGGCATCTCCACCGCCTTCGTCTACCGAATGCCCAAGGAGAAACCCATCATTGGCCCCTTTTCTCCGTGCGTAGGAGAACTCGGGCAGCCTCTTAGGGATATAAAGATGGTGTGGTGGATCCGTATCCATTCTCCAAGAGGACATACCGGACGTAACTGATTGTAGAGTTGCAGTAGTGTCGGGCCCTTGTAGGCCTTCATGGTGGGGAGCCCCGAGGGAGAATGTGAAGTTTTTTCTTTTTGCAATGGCTAGCCATAAACCAAAAACCTCCCCTTCTCGTAAGGGTTCTCGTGCCAAACGTTCCTTAGCTCCCCTTTCAGCCTCCCCTCGCTCGTTGGACCCCTATTCCAACAAAATACACCCAGATCTTGATTATCCTCGCTTTCTTGTCATGAATTCATCATCTGACATCCCACTTGCAAAAGTCGATGTGTTTGACGTCAATGAATCTTTTGAGTCCCGCTGTGGTGAACCCCGCCGGATGTGGTCAAGAGGAAGTGGTGATGTCGTAGTAGAGGTGTCATCCCACTCTCAACACAACCTTGTGCGAAATCTATCTTCGATAGCTGAAATTCCAATAACTGTCTTGCCCCATCCCCGTCTGAATTTCGTCAAAGGAGTCGTCCGTTCAAACGAACTAAAGGACTATGACCCCACCCGCCTTCAGAGTAAGCTCAGGACCCAATGTGTCACACACGTACACAGGGTAACTAAAACATTAGGCTCCACTAAAGTTCCAACCGCCACACTGATTTTAACATTTGAACGGCAAGAACTGCTGCAGTATATTAAAGCTGGGTACCTTCGTGTCCCGGTAAGTCCCTACATCGAACTACCCAGACGCTGCTTTAATTGCAATCAATTTGGACATCTGGCCGAGCCTGTCGGCACCCTCGCTCTTGCGTGAATTGTAGCTCTGACTACCATGGCCCCGAATGCACCAAAACGCCCCACTGTGCCAACTGCGGAGGTACCCACAGTGCTGCGTCAAAACTCTGCTCTATATTTTTATATGAAAAGGAAGTTCTCGCTTTGCGCGACTCCCTACGTCTAGATATAAGAGAGGCCCGCCAGCGTGCCCGAGCACAAACCTCGCCACTCGGCCGGCTCTTCTCTGACGTTTTACGTGACGCTGGACGAAACCGACCATCACGCGCGAGTTCTGACCAGCCTGAAGCACTTAACCATAGATCTACTCGCAGCGTCAAAAACATTCAGAATATGCAGTCGAAGCATCGCTCTCACACCGAGATAACCAATGTAGCCCCCCTCTCTCCAGCAGCTCTAGCTGGGAGAGACATTCAGGGTGAGACGCTTGAAGACATCAGACGCTATTTGAAAGAATCCTCAACATCGACCAGTGAAGGTTCATCCACCCGGCCCCGAGACCCAAAGCCCAGTGGTAAGAGAAAGGATTCCTCACCTGGGTCATCGACCACCAATAAGCGGGCAGTCTCTGGAGCTGACTCGGCCGAACCCCGAGAATCTCCAATGGACTCCTCCCCTATGGTTGAACATTCTCTGCCCTTAAGTCCGTCTCGCCCTTCACAGGACGTAGGCCACATCCTGATCCAAAAGATGGCAGATATACACCCAGCTCCACACACCTCGCTCAGATCACCTGTTCGTTCCGCTCACCCTTCAACCCAAGATCCTATGGAAGCAGTTGATACTCCAACATCACCAACTGCGGCGGTTGGACCAACTCCTCAGATACCGAAAATACCCTCGACCTACCGGCCGAAAATTCCTTCTTGATCTTCCTTTTCCGCAGGTTGCGAGCCTGAATTACAATCAAGGGCCTCGGTTGGTTCTCCAAAACCCACGAAAAAAACCTCAGTTACTGCTCCATCTAGGATCTCCCCCCCTGCAAAAGCAGGCTCCTCAAAATCAGCTCTCCGTCTCCCAAGCTCTTTGGGACGAACCGCAAATACAATATCGGCCTCAAAAGAGAAAAAAGATATCCACAGTGGTATCTAATCGTCACACATAATATCTTCCATTTTACAATGGAATTGTCAAGGAGTTCTTCCAAAGTGGGAAGAACTCAAAATTCTTTTGACGACTATCCACCCCGCTGTTATTTGTCTCCAGGAGAATAAACTGGGTATACGGCCCTTTCCGCCGGTACCCGGTTTTCTCACTTTCAACTCTATAGCTCCTGCTGGAAGCCCCTCTCATGGAGGGATGTCAATCATGGTATCTTCATCCTACCATGTTTCTCTCATCTCCCTACATACTACCCTCCAAGCTGTTGCTGTGAGGGTTTTTCTTACTAAGCTTTTTACCGTTTGCTCTATTTACCTACCCCCTTGTTTATCATTGTCAAGATCCGACCTTTTAGAACTTATAGACCAGCTGCCCCCCCATTCTTATTACTAGGAGATTTTAATGCCCGTCACCCATACTTGGGTGACATCACTTGAAATGCCAAAGGCAGTGTTTTAGAGTCTCTTTTATTATCTGACCTTTGTGTTTTAAATACTGGCGATGTTACCTCTTATGTCCAGACGGACTCTTTTACCTGTGTTGACCTGTCTGTTTGTTCCCCTGATTGCTTCACAGAATTTCGATAGTCAATTCTTGACGATCTCCATGGGAGTGACCACTTCCCTATTGTCTTGTTGGCCCTTCAAGTTATCCTTCATACAACCACGCCCCTTAAGTGGGACTTAGGTCATGCAGATTGGGAAGGTTTCCAAGAGGCGTCCTTCACAAATGCATCTTTGGGGACCTTCAATGGAGTGGACGCGGCAGTAGAATACTTTACATCGACTATCTACAATGCAGCAACACAGACCATCCAGGGAGCGACCTGTCACAGGCCGCTCAACCGTGCCCTGGTGGACCTCGACGTGTGCAACAGCTATCAAAAATTAAAAGTTAGCCCATGCCCGATTCCGAAAGATCCCAACTTTGTGCAACAAGGTCGCCCGAAACTGAGCTCGTGCGCTTCGCCAAAGAACCCTTCGTCAAGCTCGCCGAAATTCATGGCGCAGATACGTTTCATCGATTTCCTCTATGACACCTACTGCTAAGATCTGGAAGAGGATTAATAAGATCAGGGGCCGTTACGCTAATCATCATACCCCCACACTCAACTTAGACGGTTCCTTGGAGAATGACGGCCTGGTGGTCACCAATGCTTTTTGCTGACCATTTCCGCGCCGTCAGCAGTGTCAGCCGTTACGATAAGGCTTTTCAATCCTACAAATCAAAGGAAGAATCTCATTCTCTCAACTTCACAACAAAATCTAGCCTTCTGTATAACGCTCTATTCAGCATCTATGAGCTGCAAAGCGCTTTGTCCCTTTGCAGATCTACTTTCCCTGGCCTTGATGAGATCCATTTCGACATGATTCGGCACCTACATCCACACTCTACTCTCTTCCTGCTTGATTTGTACAACCTTATATGGGTGAAGGGTTTTTACCCGTCATCATGGCGCATTGGGATCATCCTTCCCTTTGTCAAACCGGGCAGGGACGGGTTGGATGCAGATCACTACCGCCCTATAGCTCTCACCAGTTGTTTGAGTAAGTTGCTGGAAAAAATGATATTGGAGCGCCTAAACTGGTTCCTAGAAGCCAATCACCTTCTCTCTCCATTTCAATGTGGCTTCCGCAAAGGTCATAGTACCCTTGACCTACTAGTACGTTTCGAGGGATCAGTCCGGAAAGCTTTCTCATTAAAGCACCGAGTCCTGGCCATATTTTTCGATATTGAGAAAGCCTACGACACAACATGGAGATACGGCATCTTGAAGCAGTTATACGTCTGGGGGATGAGAGGCCTTTTACCTTCATTTATTCAAAGTTTTTTTACCATCTCGATCCTTCAAGGTACGTGTTGGAGACGCATACTCTGACCTGCAACCCCAAGAGGAGGGAGTTCCTCAGGGCAGTGTTTTAAGTGTCTTATGTTTTATAATTGCCATCAATGATATTATTTCGTCTCTCCCAGAAGGTGTATCGGCAACTCTGTTTGTCGATGATTTAGCACTATACTGTTCCTTACCTCACCTTCCATCAGCAGCGCGTCGGCTACAACTGGCGGTCGATGCTGTATCCAAAAGTGCACAACTTAAGGGATTCCGCTTTTCCACGACCAAAACCAAAGCAATGTATTTCTACCGAGGCAGAGGGGTTCTTGTTCCGCCATCTATCTCCCTACAAGGCGAAGATATAGAGTTTGTCTCCGAGTTTCGGTTCCTTGGCGTAACTCGCGATCCAAAGTTAGCCTGGTTACCACACCTACGCCGACTTCGTACAGGCTGTCTGCGGGCTTTAGACATTTTGAAAGTCCTCTCACACACTTCGTGGGGCAGTGACCGACAAACATTGTGGACATTATACACAGCCCTCTTTCAATCCAAATTGGATTATGGCTGTCAAATTTACTCATCGGCTTTCCCTTCAGCCCTTAAAATGCTGAACCCCATTCGAAACCTTGGAGTTCGCCTTTCTAGTAGAGCCTTCCGTACTTCTCCTGTCAACAGCCTTTACTGTGAGAGTGGGGTACTCCCTTTGCCCTACCATAGACTTCAAATCTGCATGTGATACCTCTGCCGAGTACAGCAAGCCCCTGTATCAGAGGTCTACAGATGCCTGTATGCTGCCGAATCAACGGCGGCATATGATAAGTTGCCATCTTTACCCCGCCCTTTGAACCTTCGCATAGGAGATCATCTCTGTAACCTGGGTGCTCCAAGGGTCCTTACCCTTCCATCCTTACTGACCCCTAGTTGGCGTGCTCCTCTCCCCACAGTATGTACTAACATGTGGAGCCTGGAGAAGTCCTCCATGGACCCTCGCATCATTAAGAATCTGTTCTTACAGCATTCGATCTTCCACAAACAATGCTGCCTACTATACACGGATGGCTCTAAGTCGGACGGTGGCGTGGGCGCCGCAGTCATCTACCCAGGAGGAGAATTCCTAACTCTATCTTTGCCACCAGCAGCATCCATTTTTACCACTGAACTTTCAGCAATCCTTTTAGCCTTTAGACTCATCCAAATTTTACCTTTTAGTGATTTTGTCATTTTTTCCGACTCAAGGAGTGTCTTACAGTCAATTAGATCTTTTAATGCGTCCCATCCCCTGGTCACAGAAATTTGCAACTGGCTGATCCAAAATGCATCCCGATATAGAATTATTTTTTGCTGGGTCCCTGGGCGTGTGGGGGTCCTGGGCAACGAGAAGGCTGATCGGCTGGCCCGCTCATCACATTCTGTGTCCTCTGAGAACTCGGCTCTGCCTTTTAGGGACTACTTAAGGCTGAGATATAATGAACTAGCAAGAGATGTTAAAAAGTTAGTTAGAGTAGCAAGGAGAAATTATGAAATTAAAGTGGCAAATAGGGCAAAGGAAGATCCTATAAGTTTTTATCAATTATACAAAACTAAGGTTAGAGATAAAATAGGCCCACTTATAGATTCCAATGGAGAATTAGTGAGTGATAGGGACTCAATGGCTGGAATGCTAAATGACTTTTTTCTCTCAGTATTTACACAGGAGGATACTCTAAATATACCCGAGGTGTCAATGATCTTTCGGGGTAATGTTGAAGAGAAATTAAAGGATATCTTGATCATGAAGGAGATAGTGACAAAGGAAATTGATAAAATCAAAACTAGTAAAGCACCCGGTCCTGATGAGGTCTTTCCTAGAATTTTGAAAGAATGTAAGGATGTGTTAAGTGAGCCCCTAGCATGCATCTTTAGAAAATCATTGGAGTGGCATTGTGCCAGTGGCATGGAAGAAAGCCAATGTGATACCTATATTTAAGAAAGGGGATAAAACAAATATGTCTAATTACAGACCAGTAAGTTTGACATCAGTGGTAGGGAAAATGATGGAATCTATTATAGCAAGGAATATTAGGGATCACTTGGATAAGCATAAGTTGATAAAAGAATCACAGCATGGCTTTAGTAAGGGTAAATCCTGCCTGACTAATTTGCTGTCTTTTTATAGTAAGGTGTATGAAGCAGCAGATAAGGATGAAAACTATGATATTTTATACTTTGACTTTAGTAAGGCTTTTGATCGAGTGCCACACTTACGGCTTCTGAGCAAAGTTAAAGCACACGGGATCGATGGCAGTATATTTAGGTGGATTCAGTCATGGCTTGGTGACAGACAGCAAAGAGTTAGTATAGATGGAGTTAAATCTGAGTGGGGGTGTGTTAGCAGTGGAGTTCCGCAAGGATCTGTTTTGGGTCCCTTGCTATTCTTAATTTATATTAATGATCTTGACATAGTATAAGTAGTGACCTGAGTAAATTTGCTGATGATACTAAGCTAGGTAGGGCCATTAGGGCTGATTCTGATGCTGTTGTAATGCAGGAGGAATTGATCATTCTGTCCAATTGGGCTGAGAAATGGCAAATGAAGTTTAACATAGACAAATGTAGTGTACTTAGTATAGGTAGAAATAATCCACTGAATAGTTATAAATTAAATGGGAGAAATTTAGGGAGGACCGATTGTGAGAGGGACTTGGGTATTTTGGTAAGTTCAGACCTTCATCCTAGAAAGCAATGCCTAAATGCTAAGAATAAAGCTAATAGGATATTAGGATTCATTAGGAGGAGTGTAAGCAATAAAAGTGCTGAAGTCATTCTAAAACTGTATCTGGCGCTAGTTAGGCCTCATCTAGACTATGCAGTACAATTTTGGTCACCATATTATAGGAAGGATATTGATTTGCTTGAGTCTGTGCAGAGAAGGATGACAAAGATGATTGGTGGGCTAAGGAACTTACCTTATGGTGAAAGGCTCAGAAAACTAAATCTACATACATTGAAAAGGAGAAGAGTCAGAGGGGAATTGATTGAAGTCTTCAAATGGGTAAAAGGATATAATAAAGGGGATCTGGGTAAGATCTTATACTTAGTGAACATGACAGGACACGTAGCAATGGGTTTAAGCTTGATAAGTATAGGTTTAGGAAGGAGATTGGGAGGAATTGGTTTACAAATCGTGTGGTAGATGAATGGAATAGGCTCACTAGACATGTGATAGAAGCCTCCTCTCTGGGTAGTTTTAAGAATAGATTAGATAAATATATGAATGAAGCTGCTAGATGGGACTGACTTTTTTTATGTACATATGTATATATTTTTCTGCGGAGTGGGGAGATTATTTTGCGGTTGCATGAATGGACATAATCCTCTGGATGCATTTTATGTATATTGTAGATTAGATCTGACGAACTCCTGTAAAGGGTGACAATGTTGATGACTTTTCTCTGGTAAGAAATCTTTTGTGTGTTGACTGGAACAGGAGCTGCCAAGTGTAAGCCATGAATGGTCTTTTGCAGTCTCCTTCTTTTCTTATGTTCTTCTTATATTTTTCAACTGTGGCAGAATGAATGGGATGACTGTTCATCATCCAAACTATACAAAATAAAAAATTCTATTCGCTCTTGGCCCTCGAGTCGTCATAGAATGCGGTCGTTGGAGGTGACCCTTTGCCGAGTTCGCATTGGCCACACGAGACTTACTCACGGCCATCTTGTTTCGGGTGATGCCCATATCAGCCCTTGCTGTCGTTTTTGCGGTGGGGACCAATCGGTTGCCCACCTTTTATTGGATTGTAGTCATTTTACCATTCTCCGGTTGTCCTGTTTCCCGACCCTTTTAACTATTCCTCAACACACCCGTCTTCGATTCATATTGACGGAGGAATCTTTTGACCCGTAGTTTTTTAAATTTTTCTCACAAAGTGGTCTCCTCCACCTTTTATAGATGATATTTCTCGTTTCATCCTAGCGGCCATATAAAATCCATTTGGATTGGGCAGCAACCCACTGGTAACTTATCTTAAATCTTTCCTCCTCATCCCTTTTCCCACTGCTTCTCTTTATCATTTATTTGCCTTGCTCTTTTACTTTCCCTCAGAATGATTGTGCCTTCCCTGATGGTTGAAACTTGTCTTGTACTCTATACATTTTAAGATGAGTTCTCGATGATGAGTTGTTTATTATTTTCAGGGCCCAAAGGAAAGTCAGACATGTCCATCTTGCAGTATCAATTGCAACAACGCGCTCTCATGCCTCTTCTTGCTAGGACATATGCTCTCAACTTTGGTCTTGACTATGTTAAGGTAAATGATCCTGAATATAACCTCAGTTCATATATTTCAATCTCCATGTTCTGCTTATGATAATTTATTCTCCGATGTTCATTTGCTATGTTCACTCTGGCTTGCATAGTGTTGATGGGAGTTCATGATAGTCCTCTTCCTCTATTTTCTCTTCTTCCCTCACACAGCACCAAGGCCTTATTAGTTCACTGCCAGCTTCCATTTTAGTGCTCCTTTTCACTCATAAGGGGGTGGAGGATGGTTCAGGTTGTGTCCTTCCAGTACCCAAACCCTACAGTACTCAACTTGGATTTTCATACACACTCCTTTCTACCATTTTATTTGGTGCTTTATTGTTCTGACTGATCACTCATTTTCACTGCTGACTTTGCTTTTGATATGCATCCATCATCATCTCCCTCACATGCCTCCACTATTAAACATAATAATGAAGTTTTTGTATAGCACTCTTCAAGGCCATTGGACTTCACAGAGCTCCTCACATCAGCAAGTGCATCTTATACTCTTCACTGCTTGTTCCACATCTCCATCCCACCATTTAGAATTCTTTTTTTCAGTGCTAGCACACTCACATGTAACTGGATAGAAACTAGGATAACTGGAGATTTAGGTACATCTCTAGAAAAAGAAAATGGAAGTTGGGTGGTAGGTTTCTGTGATGAAAGAAATTGTATGGCAAACATATTCTTTCAGCCCAAGAATATGCATGGTTTGGACAAAGAAGAGAGGGAGAACTTGGAATATGATTGATTGCTCCTAGTGAAAGCTATGAGAGGAATCAGTATAGGACTATCTGACCTAAGATTGTATTTAGGTTAAATTGATTAGTGTAAATGAGAATGAGGAAGGTGAAAAGAATAGAGAATCATAAGTGAAAGTCTGTTGAATCAAACACATGGGGGGGGGGGGGTATATGAGAATAATTGACAAAATTGAACATGAGCTAGAGCAAATGCAAAATGAATTTAAGGAAGTAATAGTGGGTAATACAAGAGTTGTACATGCGTGCTAGAACTGGAAAGATAAATCTGAGTGCTGATGTTTAATAATGTGTGTAAATATGTCAAAGAATGCATAAAAGAATAATGAAATATATAATTTGGTAGTTTTTTTTTCTTTTACTACCGATCTGCACTCATTTTGAGGCCTTTGATTTCTTAGTGGTGACCCTCAGTTTAACGTGGGATCAGAACCAAGGATATTTATAGCGTATGGAAGGCACTGTGAAGGCAACTAACCACGCAAATAGAAGCAGTGGTTTCACTCAGGCCTTAGCCCCAAAGTGAAGCGAGTGATTGCCCAGACCAAGAAAGCAACTAATAAAGCATTTGGCTGGGTGATGAATGGGGATTGGGATGGGATCAGGGAGTAATAAAGGTGAGAAACTGGGACTAGACTAGTTATGTGAACATCAAAGATGAGAATGACATGTAGATAGTGAGGGGTTACTTTGGAAAAGAAGTGAATGCAAATATAATGTTTTTTTAATCAATAGCACTCATCTGGCAACTGCCACTGAGGGCATAAGTCGTTATACTTAATTTTCAGTCTAATACTGCGCTATATTAAAATATAAAAAATTCAACAAAACCAAATCAATCAAAAGCAAGAACCATGCTCCGTCTTTGGTGGGAGCCAAGCTTTGATGGTAAACTGGGTGCTGTATCAGTCTATGAAATTGCTAAGTATGCAAGAGGTCTGAAAAAATAGGAAGATCGCTGTAATAGTTGATATAGTGGCTGGAAGTCTAAAAATGGTGGGGTGATTGTGTTCTGGATTGGATCTGGTGGTTGGATTATACGAATGCTATGATAGTTGTGTAATTGTAAATGGAAGGCAGATGAATGCTATAACTGCAGGAAAATAAGTGGAGAAAAGGCATGGACATTTCTGATTGTACATACACATAACAAGGATAACTATAGGGATTGATAGGAGATAAACTAGGTGGGTTAAGAATGGGTGTTTCCCGTAAGGGGCACAGTGATTCGCCTTCCTGGCCGCAACGCCTGGCCCCAGTTTAGCCTCTTCTTTCTGACAGCCTGTGTTTTCTACCCTACTTCCTCACTTTCCCTACAATCTCTCCCACAACTTTCCCTGGTTGGCCTCTATTTTCACAGGGTAGATGCTGACCTTTTCAGCCAACTATCCCGGATCAGGGCTGAAGGAAAAGGGGACAACATTCCCTCACCCCTAAGCTCCGGTTTGGGGTGATTTTTTAAAAACTTTCCTCACATCCCCTTTCTCCTTTCACTATCTATCCATTTTATGCCAAGCCTAAGGTGGAGCCGCCATGCCGATAGGCCTCCATGCCACTAGGGGTAGGAGAGAAGACAGGCCCCGTCGGCTTCTTCACTATAAATACCTGTGGGCTCGCATTTTGAGCTTGGGAGGGTCACCGTACGTGCCCCCATCTCTTCCCTGACAAAAGACTGATGTCCGGGGGGGGGGGCACATGCCCCCCCCCCCCTGAGATGAACATGGTCCCTGATGCAACCCAGCCCCAGATTGTAGGACCGAGTCCGCCCCTGTGCGAGGTCCTCCTAAGACGGCTCGTGTATCCAAGGCTTTACAAGGAGAGGAGGAATCTCCTTCTACTGCTGGTGCCCCTGTGACAGCCAAGACCTTCTCCATTTCGGAGAAGGATCTTGCTGAGCCCGATCCATCTGGCCTGTGGGCTCCTGCCAGCTGAGGGGAGAAGCGGGTTCATTTCCCACCCTCCTCTCCTAAAAAGAAAAGGACGAAGAAGACTCTGGGCTCCTGTCCCTTCGCTGGAGCCGCTGGGACGGACTGGTCTGTTGCCGCGTCTCTCGCTATGCCGAAGCGCACAGGCTTCGGTTTTCCTTGGCTAAGACTTAAGAGGGTGCACTTCTGCCACCATCCACGGCTCCATCCTGACCCAGACTTATTTCTTAATAGGGTGCGCCTGGAAGTGGGTGGACTCGCACCCTTTGCTTGGTCTTGTATTTGACCGACACCTCACCTGGTAGGCTCATATTCGCAGCCTTAGGGTCTCTTGTACCCGCGCCATGGATATTCTCCGTTCCGTGACGTTCAGCGCTTAGGGCGCTGATAGGGCTACTACCTTACTTTTTTTATCGATCCTTTGTTCGTTCGAAGCTCGACTACGGATGCAAGTTTTATGCATCCGCAGCCGAGTGTGTATTGCGGAAGGTGGACTCGATCCACCACACCGGCCTTCGCCTTGCGACCGGTGCCTTCCGCACCTACCCCATTGAGAGCCTACTGTCGATGCTGGGGAGATGCCACTCGCTCTGCGCCGTCCACAGCGCATTATTCGCTTGTACGCGCCACCCCGGCGCCTTTCTCAGTCGCCAACAGCTCTCATTGCATCCGCAGCTGATCTTGACGGTGCCTATGCCTCCGAGAGACGCCAGTCATACCCTAAGCCCTTTGGTTTTAGGGCCAGGAAACTCCTTTGAGAGGTACGAGGGGCGGTCAATAAGTTTTGCAATTCGGATATAAGGAAACGAGATATGAGGAAAAGTGTTTTATTATTTTTCAATATAACTACCCCCGACTTCAATGCACTTGCGCCACTTGTCCCTGAGGCTTCGAATTCCCGACAACCAAAAATCTCCCGACTGCTGTTCAATTCATTCCTGGACGGCGAGCTGGACATCTTCATCGTCCCCAAACCGGCGTCCACGCAGTGCAGCCTTGAGCTGGCGGAGTAAAAAGTAGTCGCTAGGGGCCAGATCGGGACTGTAGTGGGGATGGGTGAGCTCCTCGAATCCGCACTCGCGCAGGGCAGCTTGTGCAACTCTGGCCTTGTGGACTTTTACGACGTTGAAGTCGATCATGGGGCGTGAGGTTTCTAGGGACCCAGCGGGCAGAGAGACCTTGGTCATGGCGAAATTGTCGGGGATGATGTTGATAACACTTCCATGCGATATTCCAAGTTTTCGCTCGATTTCTTCGACCTTCACCCGTCGATTTTCGAGGATCATCCTCTCCACACGGGCCACATTGTCCTCGTTGGTCACGTCTGACGGGGGTCATCTTCAAGCGACTCACAACCATGGCGGAACTCCCTATTCCAGCGAGCAATGGTTGCATAGGAAGGGGCGGTGTCGGTGTACACTACAACCATGCGTTCATGGATCTCTTTTGCATTCTTGCCTTCCTTGGTCAAAAATTTGATCACTGCGTGGTGCTCAACCTTCTCCATTGTTAAAAAATTTGTGACTGACGATCTGCGATCAGCTACTGCTTCTTAAATAGACGAGGCAGGAATGTGCGGCTGCAGGTCCTGACTTGTCATAACTTGTCCTAACACCCCCACAAACAGCCATCCCCCTTCCTCTGTTTTGCCCTACCGATTCGCAAAACTTATTGACCGCCCCTCGTAAGTATAGCCCTCGGGCCGGTGTCGCCCCTGGTTCTGCCCTGGAGGGTACCACCTTTGACTATTTGTCGCTACGCTAGAACCATGCCAGTATATACGGCTGGCTCCAAGTCCCAAGGGGGGGGGGTTGGTTTCCACGCCGTATCCCCTCTCTTTGAAGTCAGCGGGGCTATGCCAGGCCCTGCGTCTGTCTTCACGGCCGAGCTGTTGGCAATACACCACTCGGTACGGGAGATTAGGCGACGTGCCCGGTTCGGAGACCGGATTGTGATTTATAGCGACTCACAAAGCGCCCTGAGTGCTCTCGGGGCATTGGAATCTCCGCATTCCATCGTTCGCGATATCTGTGACTGCATGGTTTTGGCTAGCCGGGCCGATGTCGAGATTATCTTCTGTTGGGCTCCTGGACATGTAAGAATTGCAGGAAATGAGGGCGCCAAAGAGTTAGCGAGGACTGGGCGACCAGACCAGCGTTTCGCTCTTCCACACACCGACTACATGGCAGGAATACGGGCCAGCTCTCCGGGCTGCTTGACAAAGAAGATGGGAGACAGTCATGGGGAACTTAAAGTTGCGTGCCATTGCGCCGTGACTGTTCCCATGGACCTATCCCCCAATTCCGCGACGGCTTCAGGTTGCTTTCTGTCTTCTCCGAATTGGACACACTCATGGGGTGCACCGCCATTTGATGGAGCGCTCGTCTGCGCTTTATTGCGTCAACTGTATTGTCCCCAAGGCTGTTGAGCACATTCTTGTTGAATTGTGCGATCTTTGCGCACGTTACCTGTCCCGGGACTGGGACGAGCGGGGTCGCTACCGCTTGTCCCTTGTACTCGTGACGGGTTCGTGTACACTGACTTGTTGACTTTACGACTTTTTGGAGGAGGCTGGCCTCCTCCCCTTTATATGACTTGTTTTTTTTTTTGTAGGTTGCATGTTCATGCGCCAGGTGGGAGGCGGGCCTACCCTCGTCGCCGCCCTTATCCTTTTTAGTGTTATTTGTTATTTACATATGTTTTTTGTTACTCATTTCTTAATATACCTCAGTAGTAGGCTGTGTCGTGTACGGCGACTTATGCCCAAGCAGGCAATCGCCAGATGGGCTCCAAAAGAAAGCATAAAAAGAGTGGGTGTAGTAGTTGCTGTTTGGCTAAAATATTTGCATTGAGACATCGTGCTGAGAAGATACTGCATGGGAGATGGGAAGGTGCACGCGTGTTTATGGATCTGGTGGTAGGATGCATATTGCCCAGCTTTAAGAATGTACAGAGTGGGCAGTAAATTGGTGGTTGTGTGAAAGGTTATTATTGGAGATAAAGCCTGCATTCAGTTGAAAGGTGGATGCAGTGAGTGGTATAATATAGTGGGATGGGTAAGGCGAGGGTTTATGATGTTATCATGACTTGACTATATTGTTTGCTGAAAGCAGAAGAAATTGAATCGAGTAAATGTGTGCAAGATTGATGAGTAATGGCTTCTGTCTTTGTTGGTGTATGCTGATGACCTGGTGTTAGTGGCTAAAAGTGAGTTGGATTTGGAAATGTGGATTGAAGTGTTTAATGAGTATGTGTGAAGAGGCTAATAGTAGATGCAAAAAAGAAGGATGTTATTATCCTTAGACCACCTTTCCATCTTCTTACAATCAACTATTGAGGAGCCGGTACTTCAACCAACCCTTCCTACTTACACTAACTACAACAAAGCTAACTGGAGCCTCCACCAATACACTGAACAAAACTCCAAGGCTTCTCAGTTGCTTAGTTCAGTGACATAAACAAGGCCTACTCATCCTGAGGGGAAACTCAACACACTTACCCTAATTCCTCCCAAGCAATCATACAGCTCACAGAAACCAGAGGCAGTCTACATTAACAACTGTGAACCCAAAACACTACTGAAATTAAAAACTTAACAAAACAACCAAGCATTGGGCCATCAGCAACAGAAGCGACCCTGGCAAGCCTTCCTGCTCAATTCAAACCCCAAAACAGGCAGCAAAAAATTCTGGAAAACTATTAAGAGTCTTGCTAATTCAGAAGTGAACAAGACACACACGAAGCCATATACTAAGTAATGCAAACACGAGTCAATTTTGCCAGACAAGCAAACAAACTCAAAACATTACGTGAAAATCAATAACAGAACTCCTGACCTCTAAAACAGGATAACAAACAAACACCAACCTTTGCAATTAACTACAACATGCTCGGAAAATTCACCACAGAAATGGGACCCCAAGCTATACGACAGGTAAACCCCCTCTAGACCTTTAAACATTCACTTTAAACAACACTTCAGCAATCCTTTTAGCCTTTAGACACATCCAAATTTTACCTTTTAGTGATTTTGTCAATTTTACGACTCAAGGAGTGTCTTACAGTCAATTAGATCTTTTAATGCGTCCCATCCCCTGGTCACAGAAATTTGCAACTGGCTGATCCAAAATGCATCCCGATATAGAATTATTTTTTGCTGGGTCCCTGGGCATGTGGGGGTCCTGGGCAACGAGAAGGCTGATCGGCTAGCCCGCTCAGCACATTCTGTCTCTCCTGAGAACTCGGCTCTCCCTTTTAGGGACTACTTTCCTTCAATAAGAAAGTATATTTTTCAACTGTGGCAGAATGAATGGGATGACTGTTCATCATCCAAACTATACAAAATAAAAAATTCTATTCGCTCTTGGCCCTCGAGTCGTCATAGAATGCGGTCGTTGGAGGTGACCCTTTGCCCAGTTCGCATTGGCCGCACGAGACTTACTCACGGCCATCTTGTTTCGGGTGATGCTCATATCAGCCCTTGCTGTCGTTTTTGCGGTGGGGACCAATCGGTTGGCCACCTTTTATTGGATTGTAGTCATTTTACCATTCTCCGGTTGTCCTGTTTCCCGACCCTTTTAACTATTCCTCAACACACCCGTCTTCGATTCATATTGGCGGAGGAATCTTTTAACCCGTCGTTTTTAAAAATTTTCTCACAAAGTGGTCTCCTCCACCTTTTATAGATCATATTTCTCGTTTCACCCTAGCGGCCATATAGAATCCACTTGGATTGGGCAGCAACCCACCGGTAACTTATCTTAAATCTTAAACAACACTTTGATCCATGAATTATCGACACCTTTACACAAATCTTCAACCACCATCTCATAAACTATATTCCAAATGGTTGGAACTCTGCTCACAAATACAAATCCCCATGCCAAACACACCGAGCCTGCATCATATCGTCCAATCTTCCTACTCTGCACCTCGTCCAAAATCGTGGAGCGTCTAATACTGAACAAAATAAGTCCACACATCCCACTAGCACGGATTCCGCCCATTGCACTCAACAGTGCTTACCAACCCAACATCACCCAACTCATACAAGAAGAGTTCAACCAATACACACACCCACTCAGGACATTATTGGCCACATATGCAAAGCCTTTAACACTGTGCCTCCACATCTCATCAACAAAACTCTGAACAACCACACTCGACTCTTAACTATTATTAGTGGCTTTCCAATTTTCTCACAGGCGAACAGGGACAAGTAATTAGAACGAGAAGCTATCACAAACACGTCGCATACACGACCGAGTACCACAGGCATCCCTACTCTCCCCCACTCTCTTCAACCTTGTCCTTTGCGTCTCCCCTTCCTCCCTTCCACCCATGCCAACATTACACTATAGCTATGAGCACCCTAAACATACCCTTAGTTGCTCACGATCTATAAATCCACACTCCACTCCAAGGTTAGCTGCAATAGAACCAAAAGACACTGGCCTTCACAAAATCTAGCACCCCAACCAACCATTAAGACCTAGGGACAAAAGTCGTTGTACTAAAACACCATCTCGACCTCTGAGGAACAAAATTACTCCTTGGTACAAGAAAGCCAAGCTACCCATGACATTACATGCAAGTCCCATACCACTCTTTTAGCAACATGTGCACAACTATCCACATAACGCAACAAGGCCACTAATCTCTGGGTCTCTTCAATTCCATTCCACCCGACATCAACTCAGAGGAAAGATACCTCCCAAATCACAAATGGGTCGTCCTGGCAAAGCTCCGGCGTGGTCACCACCCAAAACTAAACATATAAAGACTGCACCGCCCTGACCCACAGAGACATCCTCTCCCGCTGACACCAGAAACCAGATACAGCTCAACACATTCACAACATGCCCAACATCTAAGATAAAAACTACACAGATACACAGGAGTGTGGGATTTCTGGGAGAATTTGTTTTAAAATTGCGTTGTGTTTCAGAGCCGCTGGGCTTTCCAGCCTTCCGATGGCTCTGAACATGCCGAGGTCGTGACTATGTGTTGTGCCATTAAGCCCCTCACCGGATGGCATGTTTTGAACACATCCACCGTCTGCCGGGAGCGCTGCGGAGGACAGGGGTACCTCTCGTGTAACAGGTAAATCTTACTCGTTTTCTTCACTCTTATCCTTTTAATCATTTGTGGTGGGTATTGGCAACTTAACTAGGAGACCCAAATGGGTAGTTCTGATTCGTTATGGGGTCTTTTCGTTGGTTTTATGTTGGATATAGAATCGAATTTTTAAGAAACGCTTCAGTATTTGTAAGTCCTATTATTTCATCTGCAAGAAGTTGGGTCACCATTGTGCTGAAATTGGTTCCTTTGGATAGTTGTAGATTTCACCTTTTCTTACCCTCAATGGGGCAAAAAGTAGGAACTTTCTGATGGATACTTTTAGGTCACAATTGATCCTTGCATACTTCCAGGTTAATCTATGCAGATTTATTTACATGGAATTATTTTTTTTTTTTCCCTGCAAATACTCTTCATTTATAGTATAGTGATTTTTGTGAGCTTCTTGATATCTCTACTCACTGTTAATTTCTGATAATTCATGTGAAAGGTTCGGGACGTCAATATCCTCCGCCCACTCGGCCTGCACTGCAGAAGGTGACAACAGTGTCTTGATGCAGAAAGTAGCCAAAGAGCGACTGTCGAAATTCCAGCCATTGTCCATGGATACCGACCTTCCCGAAGACGTCTCCAATGTCAAGTTCTTGGCCGATTTACTGAACCGCCGCGAAAACCTCCTCTTCATGGTTAGTTTTGGGTTCCCACGCGTCTGCCTCTATTTTTCATCCTTCGGGTGGTCTCAAATCTTCCCCTTTTCAAGTCCTTTGTATATGCATGTCTGAAGTTTATATCAGCATATTTTTGTGTGGACAAAGTTACCAGGTAACATTCACGTTTCTGCGCTCTCTCACCACGTCATTGATGGTTGGTTTAAATAATCAAAGAATACAGTGGATATGTATAGACTGATGGTGCCAGAATTGAATATATACATCTCTCAGGTTACCCTTGGCTTAGGTTCATCCTCTAGGACAGCAGCAACGAACTCCGCCCACTGGGTGGGGTTCTCCCCCAAAGCCATCAGTCCTTGAAACTCTAGTTTTTTTTTTGTCTGAGGTTTATCTGGTTCCTGGTGGCAGTGGATGGAGATGCCTGTGTCGATCAGGCAGTGGCGTGTTTGCATGTTAGTTTTGGATGGTGACCGTGTCGGAGCCTTGCCGGGGTGGCCCGCTTTTAACATTGGGTTTCTTTTGAGTTGTCTGGCAGGGGGCATTTACAAGCAAGATTGGATGGCTTGTTGTCTCATGTGTGTGTAGATTTTATGTGAAGATGACCTGGTATTTAGGTTGGTAGGATTTCCTGGTATATTTTTTAGTACTGTAACCCTGGGGCTTTTCGTTTTGCGACGGTCGGTTACGGGTCCCCCATCTAGTGGCAGAGGTGTATCTGGTTTGGTGTGGTGCTACGAAATTGCCAGGTGTTTTATGGACACTACTGCAATCCATGTGTAGGAGATTAATTAGAGCGCTACTAACAGATCCCGTGCAGGGCCTAGTGCCTTTTGTATTTTCATAATATGTATAGTTGCGAGATCGGAGAACCAGGCCATATTGACGAAGTGTAGGGGGAGTGTACTGTTTCTAGTTGTGCTGGACTCATTGGATTGCCCAAAAGATGTGGTTATAGCAGCTCAGTAACTTTCTTTTTGTCCCTGCGTTGTGTTGCCTGACTGTCTTATGACCAGGGTGATAGGGAACACATTTGGCGTTTTTTTTAATGGGACCAGAAGGTTTTAGAATGTGGTGTATGTTTTCATCCTCTAATTGCTAGGTTGTGCAAAAGAGTTGAAGATTTTGAGTGAGAGAGTGTCATTAAGGTTTTGCAACTAAAGACAATCCTGTGATGGAAGGTGGTAGGTTTATAACTACTTGTTAATATTCTTAGTATTGGACGAGTAGGGATTGATGTAATCTTGGTGTATAGTGTAAAGTTGGGATTGCAAGGAAGTAGGCTTTGGAAGAAGAAAGTGGGGGCGAGAATAGCTCCTTGTGGAATTCAGTTGTGAAGGTGAAATGTTCTTGATGTCTTGACATGGTATATTACATATCGGCTTATAATAAAATTGGCAAGCCATAGTTTGTAGTTTTGTGGTATATGGTGCTGAGTACGTTTCGTGTTTGATTATAATATTGTCTTGGGTTCAAGTGGTTGTTTAGGTCTTTTTGACCCATCTCGAGTCTCCATTCTCTCCAGATTTAGTGAAATGTCATGCTAGAAGGAATCACATCTATGCATTTTTATCCGGTATTGGTTTATGTGTCGTTTTTTTTTACTCTAACCAATCAATTCAGTCATTTCCTGTTGAATGTTCTAATTTCATCCATTTTTGGTGACAGACGCTGGGAGCGAAGCTTCAGGAGGCCGGGAGAGAAGGTCTGTTCGAGTCGTGGATGATGCAGGAATCTGATCTCGTTCAAGCTGCCGCCAAAGCCTATGGAGAAAGAGTCGTCTCCGAACAGGTAGGTAGTCTCTGGAATGGAGTAGATACATTGGCCAGAAAGTATGTTTGTTGTTTTAGCATGTCCCTCTCTCGCTGTGGGCCTGCAATTGGACATGTTCCGAACCACACTTCGCTAAAACAAAGATCTCAATAAAGGCCCTGAGATCTTAATGGATCCCTCAGGTTGTCGTTCCTATCCTTGGAAAGTTTGAATCCTGATGAGAGCCACAAAAAGGTAGAGTTCTGACTTTTGAGTTTCTTCTCTGCTCAATCCATCCTTGGCTTCCAGCTGAATATTCACACCCCCAATGTTCTACCAGACTGTCCTGAGGGACCAAGTTAGAGTGGAGGGAGGCTGTTGCATGCTGTGGGAATTTTATGGAAGACCCTCACCTCCTATGCTAGTGGTCCATACAGCAGGAAGTGTGCGTTAAATTGTAGCTTAACCCCGCGCAGAATGCCTCCAAGTGGATGGTCCTACCCAAGGATAGCTTCCAGGAGGGATGGTTGTGTCATATCCACTTGGAAATGACTGACAGCCTTGACTGCTGGGTGTGCTTCCTGCCGAAGCAGCACACTTATGCACCCGACAACCGCGGCAGGGCTGGGGTTATTGGGGCACAACCGATCTTACCATTAATCTTGCCCCTACTCCCAGGTCCTCTCGAGTCCTGGTCTCTTGCAATCTGCGGGCGTTGTTTAGGGTATTTCTGAAGCCTCTCTTCTGACACAGCTTGAGGTAGCTGGTCAGGTCCTTAAACCTAGACAAAGGGTTTAGGGAGATGAGGAGAGTTGGTGCAGAAAGGCAGAAAGATGTTAGCTGAAGAAGGAGGAGAGGCTAAGTTTGCGCTTGACGGCGGCCAGGAAAACATCGCCGTGCTCCTTATGGGCTCTAACGGAAGTTATCAATCATAATTTGCTCTAAAACCACCGCAAAACTGCTCAATTTATAAAATGTAAACATTGCCAAAATTATCAAGGACAAAAGAAATGAGAAAACAAAACATTTAATCCATTAACTAATCCATTAGTTGGTTTCTATTTCCCCGCCCATTAAAGACCACTGGCATTTCCTGTGCTGCTCCCAGCCTCTTAGATCTATTTGACGGGTGTCCCTCCGTAGATGTTGCCGACTACTGCAAGAATCCATAACCATTGCTAGTGGCATTCCTTGATGACGCCGGCCATTGTTCTCCATGTTTCCACCTACGGTTTGCCCCAGCGATGACTCCCCCCCCCCTTCCCTCCAACACGTTCCCTACAATGCTCGTCTGCGGCATCTATGATGTGTGATGGTGTCTCGGTGATCCTATTTTTCAGCATTCCTCTCTCAAGTTTTTCATACATACCAGAGCAGCACGCCATCTGGGAGACCGCCGCCAAAATGACTATTGCAAATTGGTTTGTCACCTGGTAAAACGGCTTCTCATTAAACTTCTCATCGGCTACTGGGCCTCGTCTTTCCATCGCTCCCACCATAACGAGGTGCTGCTGATCCACCGCCCTTGGGTGATACCAGCTTAACCCACGGCCCCAATTCCCTCTCTCACCAAACTCACCTTGTCTCGCCTGCTCGTTTACCTCGACTCAAGGCACTAGCGTTTCTTTCCAGTCGAAGGCCCCGAGTTCTCCCCAGTCTTTTCCCCTTCCTCTCTGCCACTCGTCTTTCTGATATAATTGCTACCGTGTTCTCACTCCCCCATTTTCCTACTCGTAGTTGGGACACACCTTCGGTAATCGGCAGTTGTCCTCCTCTTCCATTTAAAAACCCGCCACCCTGTTCCATGTTGCTTGAAACCCGCTGTCTAGGAACCATTAATTTATGGTCGGAATCCTGGTGTCATTCTCTACTGCAGCTCCCTATTCTATTTAGTTCGCATCCACCCTATGTCCTGATTGGATTACACTGTTTATTGAACAATAGTTCTGTCATTTGCGTTTGTTTCTATGTCTAGGCCTGAATTTGTCTTGTTGCTGGCTACTCTTTTAGCAATAAATCCCTTGATTTAACCGTGTTGGATGTGCTCGTTAAGTGCTCCGTGTACTTCATCCTTCATCCCTGATGCTTTCCTTTTCTCTGTTTAATCTTGGCCGATGGTCCCTTGTTCTGCATCAATAATCTCTTCTTCCTATCTGCCACTGACACCTCCCCTTAATATCATTCCTTATTCGTTCTCCTCCTGCTCTCCCTCCCCCCTTACCCTTTCCCCACCCCTTGACATTGAAAAGTCTCGCTGAGTAGGACGCATATTCGTCAATTGGCAGTCAAACCTACTTCCATTAAAAAAAAAACTTTAACTCGCCAAGTGTCTATTTCCATGGGAGTTAGGGAAATAAAGTTAAAAGGCGAGAAGGAATCTTTTCCTCCATTTCTAATTAGTCTGATATTTCTCCTCTAAACTCTATAGATAGGTTAGTCTCATAACCACCAGTCTTGTACCCTCTTCTAATCTGACCTGACATCTGGAGGACCGGTACGCCTTCTTAGCCCCAATGCCCTGGTCTTTGAAACTATTGTTGCTAGCTGTTTGTTTTGTTGGTTTTTTTTCTAGACATCTTCACTTCACTCTCACACTTTTGCTTACAAGCCACTTCTAGCCATTTTGGGGCCAGCGGCTCCCTTTGCAGTCTAGTCGACAACTATGTTTCTTCCTGCTGTCTACGCCAGGCTTCGACACGTGAGTGAGCGAGGTCTGGCCTTCATGTTAGTTTTGTTCAATAGGATTTGGTTGAAGGGTATCCCCCCAGAATCCTGGTTAATGATCACTGTGGTCAATGGAGGTCACCGTCTCCTACATAGGGTCGCTTCCGTAAGTTCCATTCCACTTCACATGCTCTACTCCGTCTAGAAAGTGTTATCTGCGAGGCCTTTTGTTGATAGCACTTCAAAGAATATTACGATCCCGCTTGACCATGAGGTCTCATGGAAATCCGTCATGCTATGGGGGCAAGGGAATGCTTCCCAATGTTTTTGTCCGAGTTCTTTCGAGATCATCTGATAGACGTAAGGTGTGTGGGGAAGCACTCTCCGGTTCAATAGGACAGGCAAGAGGGTGTCCTTAGTATCACCTCGGTGCTGCTGGAAGATGTTCTCCCTACGCTCTATGTAGACGAATTTTCCTTCGCCTCGGAGGGGGGTTTACCCTGTGTATCCTATTGTACTTGGAGGAGCTTCACATCCTCCCGGCCTGAGTGCAAATTAAGGAAGCCCCGTCACTTGTGTTAACATGAACACTTTGAGGCCTGGGAAAGTTGTTGGTGCGCATCCCTCTCCCTCCCTCCCTCTCACGCTGCTTTTTTAAAATTTTTACTCTAGGTAGACCTTTTGTCTATCTACACTTGGTACCAGGAGAAAGTGATCTCATCCGGACAGAGTGCGAATATGAGACGCACAGTCACTGGGTTGAATTGAATTCTTTGACGGGGCCGGGGAGTTGTTGTTGTGCTTCCTCCTCACTCTCTTCAGCATTCCTTTTACTCTACGACTATCCATCAACCTTGTCTAGGCTTATGGACCTGACTAGCTACCTCATTCCGTATCAGCAGAAAGGCTTTTGGAACCTCTATAAATAACGCCTGCAGGTAGCAAGAGACCAGGCCTTCAGGCGACCTGGGTGTTGGTGCGAGATTAATGGGAAGATCTGTTTTGCCCCAATAACCACTTCCCTGCGTGTAATGGGCCATTCTCGGGTGTATAAGGCTATACTGCCTGTGGTAGGTGGGCTTAACTGCATTATTGGCTACTATGCAAACTAAAAGTCTCAGATCCCGTCTCTGGGTCTTCCACAACAGATCTTGGCCCTCCTGTCGTGGATTACTACGTCCTACTAAGGATATCTGCCCTGTTGGGAGCTGCGACCTTTGGAGAACGAGCAGCCACTGGGTAACAACTAGTCGGTGTGCGTCGCTGTCCTAGGTTCCGAACACCATTCTTTAATGGACCCGTGCCGCAAACCCAAGACATGATATGCAGGAACGGATAGACGCAAGATACAGCCCACCGATCTCCTTCTTTTTTTCTTTAATGGTCAAAGGCCTAGGAAATTACCGTGCGTTGGCGAGCTTTTCCACAGTCTTCAACAGTTCTTCGTCGCCATTTCGGACTACGCCCCTCTCTCAATTCTCGCCCTACCTTGATGTTAAGGTGATCGAGGAACTAAAAGAGGAGATCCCCTCCTACCTTCTGAATGTGGCAACGGGGTTTACCCTTTGCCATTTTCGAGCCCTCCCCCCGGCAGCTCCACCCCTTTGATTTAGTAGGTGCCACCCCCTGTGCTTTTTCAGGGGCCCCTCCAAAACTTATAAGGAGAAGGCCCTTCTTCCTCTTCATTTTGACGTTCGGGGGTTTCCTCTTACCCCCCCCCCCTTTTTATAGTTGCCCCAGGCGACTCTCAACTTGCGGCGTGTTCCTCCCTTTGATTTCTCAGGGACACGGAAAGACACAAGATGCGCCGCCTCGGTTCCCGCCCCCTCCCGTTCGGGTCAGGTTACCCACTCGAACTCTCTTAGAGGGGTAAGGGGTGGCATTCTCCCCTGGACCTTGTCGACTCGCCTCGTAAACCTGATATTCTTCACGTTAGTTGGAGAAGACATGCCCACTCCCCCTATCTACCTAATGCGGGTCGGCATGCCGGCTCCAGTAACGGGCCATAGGCCCTGTGAGTTACAGGTCGGGATACCAGACACCTTGGGCTTGGGCGTGTCCAGTTGGAGGCCCCTCCTGAAGTGGTGGAGATGGTCCCGGAGGTCACCCGATGGCAAAGTCTTCCAAAGGGGCGAACCTTCGCTCGGTGCCAGACACCGAACCTGAGTTCGCCCCTCTCAAGGGGCACGGGCTCCAGAAGAGGGACCTGCTCGCTCGCCCCTAGTGCTTCCTTGACGGCGAAGATTTTTCCTTCTCGGGGAAAGATCTGACCGAGGCTGATCTGTCCCCTTTGGGCCACTTCCAGTGAAGGGAAAGAAGTGAGTTCACTCCCCTTCTTTCTCTCGAAAGAAGAGGAATAAATAAAAAAGGACAAGGGATTTCTCTCCTCCCGCGTGGCTTCCTGGGACGTCCGGCCCCGCTCACCGCAAGTGCGGTGAGCGGATCTTGATTACGTCGGAACCCTTCATTCAGAGATTACATGACGTTTCAGCCCGCTGGCTATTCGCTCCACTGATGGCTGCATGATTCATCAAAAGAGAACTTTAGCTAAATTATGACCCATTTCTCGGACGTGAGCCTTCTGGCGAATGCGGCCGACCCTTCCGAGGTGGCAATTATTAGTGACTTTCGGACACCTGATGGCTCGCCGGTTAGTGTGACACCGCACTCTACTATGAATTTCCTGGACGGAGTAGTTTATGCGAGGGAACTCGTGGACTACTCCTTAGATGCCATTACCGAAGAGCTGGCTGACTAAAGAGAGCCATTCGATCCATCACTCGTCTTCGCATGGTGACCGGTGCCTTCTGCACGTCCCCCATTGAGACCATTGAGAGCCTCGTTATCGATGATGGGGAGATGCCACTCGCTTAACTTCGGGGGATTAAGGGTCGTGCCCTGTTCGGAGCATTCATGACTCCATGGCTGCCCTTCGAGAGGGTCTTCTACTGGGCTCCTGGTGAATGACATGTTAACGACTGCCTGGCATTTTCCCCTTCCCCACTCTGACTACATGGCAGGAATCAGACCAGTCCTTCCAGCTCCCTGGCAGAGAAGATGGGAGACGGCCGACGGTAATTTAAAGTTGCATGCCATTATACCCCGACCATTCCCTTGGTTCTAACCCACAATGAATAGTGCCAGGTCATTTTTGTTGACTCCGAATCGGACATACGAGGAGCGGTCAATAAGTTTTGCAATTCGGATAGGAAAAATGTTTTATTATTTTTCAATACCACTACCCTCGACTTCAATGCACTTGCTCCACTTGTTCCTGAGGCTTCGAATTCAGAACAACCACAAATCTCCCGACTGCTGTTCAATCCACTCCTGGACGGCGAACTGGACATCTTCATCGTCCCCAAACCGGCGTCCACGCAGTGCAGCCTTGAACTGGCGGAATAAAAAGTAGTCGCTAGGGGCCAGATCTGGACTGTAGGGGGGATGGTTGAGCTCCTCGAATCCGCACTCGGGCATGGCAGCTTGTGCAACTCTGGCCTTGTGGACAGGGGCATTGTCGTGGAGGAGCAGGACACCACGTGTCAACTTACCGCGCCGCTTCTGACGGATGCACTTCTTCAACCCAGCCAGTTCCTCGGCCTAATATTGGCCTGTGATGATCCTTATAAGAGGCGCATAGTCCACCATCAACACTCCCTCAGAATCCCAGAAGATGGTGGCCATGATCTTCCCGGCTGAGGGTTGGGTCCGGAACTTGATGGGGATCGGAGAACCCCTGTGCTTCCAGGCCATGCTTTCGAGCTTGGTCTCGGGATCCCAGTGATGGACCCAAGTTTCATCACCTCTCACTATGCGTGACTCGAATCTCACCGGGTCTTAGTTGTACAGGAGCAGCAGCTCCTCCGAACTTTGACGACGTTGAAGTCGATCATGGGGCGTGAGGTTTCTAGGGACTCAACGGGCACAGACCTTGGTCATGGCCAAATTTTCGAGGATGATGTTGATAACACTTCTATGTGATATTCCAAGTTCTCGCTTGGTTTATTCGACCTTCACCCGTCGATTTTCGAGGATCATGCTCTCCACACGGGCCACATTGTCCTCGTTGGTCACGTCTGACGGGCGTCCTGGGCGGCGGTCATTTTCAAGAGACTCACGACCATAGCGGAACTCCCTATTCCAGCGTTCAATGGTTGCATAGGAAGGGGCGGTGTCGCTTTACACTGCAACCATGCATTCATGGATCTCTTTTGCATTCTTGCCTTCCTTGGTCAAAAATTTGATCACTGCGCGGTGCTCAACCTTCTCCATTGTGGAAAAATTTGTGACTGACGATCTGCGATCAGCTACTGCTTCTTAAATTGACGAGGCAGGGGCGTGCGGCTGCAGGTCCTGACTCCCCATAACTTGTCCTAACACCCCCACAAACAGCTGCCCCCCTTCCTCTGTTTTGCCCTACCGATTCGCAAAACTTATTGACCGCCCCTCGTACTTGCGAGACATTTGATGGTTCGCTTCTCTGAAGCTTCCTGGCAAGATTGCTTCGTCCCCCAGACGGCAAGACACCTTTTAGTTGAATGTCTTCTTATGTTGGGGGGGAGGGGCACTTCTTGCGCGCTACTTATCCCAGTTCCGTGTCTGGCGAGGTCGCTGCCTCTTGTCCTGAGATCCCTTGGGAGGGACTCTTCACCGAACTGTGCTGCGACTGAGATTTTGGAGGGGGGCGACCCCTCAGCCAGTCGGGCCTCCCTCCGACACTTGAGCGTTTCTTGTAGGTATTTGCCCGTTGTTTTTGTTTTTCTTAAGTTTCGATTTTTATTAACCCTGTCTATAGCTATTTTTTGCGCCTGTACCCTGTAAAAATATGTACAGGCATACCTTTCAAGGCCTAAATGGGTCATCAGCCCCTCCCTCTTGGCTCCCGTGGGTGGGTATTTAACATGTCTGCTTCCTTCCTACCCTTTTTCCCCTTCTACTTCCCCAATATTTCTTCTTTGTTACTATCCTCTGCTAGGGAAATCAGGGTACCAGGCGTTCCATGGATACCATGCTGCAGCTGGCATCTTGAGGGTTGCGTGCCCTTCCTCTAACTTCACTATTTTCTTTACATCTTTCCTTGTAAAATTTTCTGCGGGAGGTGCCCTCGTTGGATTTCGCTTTAAATTTTCAGGGGGATGGAGAATCTTGTCTTCCCGTCATCACTCTACATTGTGCGTTGGTAGGGGGTCGGTACCATAGGATGGTAATGGAGTGTAATATCCGGGAACCATATACCCATACCCTCCCCTAGATCTCGGCTCGATCGTTTCCATGGCAGTCGGTACCCTTTTTTCTCAGGGGTTTATCACCGGAAAGCTAGGGCTCCGAAACACCCTCTTTCCGCTACCCTGTAGCCCCCTCCCCCCCCTTGTTGCAGGGATACAGCTTATCTTCTCCGGCATCACAGACATAATATTTTTCTTCGTCAGTTTGCAGCAGTTTTGGATACGTGCGAAGAGAGTCTGAAGCCCGTCCTCACCAGCCTATACAAGCTCTATCTTCTCGACATTGTTGAGCAGAATGCTGGCTTGTTCATCACCCGAGACTTGATATCTCCGGAACTCGGCCTCCAGGTAGATCGACGCCCTTCAGTTATATTTTTCTCTCCGGCACGACCGATTTGTTAGTTTCGGGGTTTTCGTCATGTTTTGAGACGCTCATGTTTACTGCCACATTGGTGGCCTATTTATTTATTTTTTCCTTTAGCGACGGAAGGGGACCGCTTTCAGATGAAGGACCGAGACGCTGGGTTGGGAACTCTCTTTTTATGAGATCGTATGAATTTGCTACCTTGGATCGGGTCGCAAGACGGTATTTTTGTTTGTGGTCTTATTCTAGTGGCTGCAAGGCTGTACTATTGAGCTTGCCTTCTTTGGTTGGTTTTCGTTTAGCTTTAGTTGTATTGATTTTTTAATCAATCAAGGACTTGTAAGAAGCCTCTCGTTGGATTACACTAGTTTTTCCTTGCAAAGGACCCTGCCTTCATTGCATAATGAGAAATCGTTTGAGAGAGTTGTATACCCTCCCTAAGGGCGGATCGAAGCCCACAATTTCCAACACCCGATCCGAGATCATTTAATGAATTCATAGGATTATTCTAAGAGAAAGTGTGACTCCAATGATTGGCAGCTAACGTCACACTGGTAGTAGAAGGATAATGACATGATGTTTCCGCAGGTGGAAGAGGAGAGTCGCCAGTTGTGCCGGGAACTTTCGTCCGAGTGCTTGCCTCTGGTGGAGGCCTTCGGAATCACGGATGCGATGCTGTCGGCGCCCATCTCCACTGATTGGGTCTTGTACAACGAGCGAGATAATCAGGGAGAAGTTCTCGTTTAAGTCTCTCCCTCTCTGCTTGACCGAAGAGATTTTGAAAGAACGGAGGTAATTCACCAGGAAGCAGATGCTTATTGAGACAACAATGAAAGTTGAAATAAGTTGACCTTTTTGTTTCTCAGGTTTACTGAATCTTGAGCAAGTCAAATGATTTCGTTATTGTAAATTCAGAGTAAAAGGTGCTGTTTTGTGGATTGTAAATATTACGAGTGGTTTCATTCTACACCATTATGGGAATGTAAAAGTATAGACATTGCTGTAAATAATTGTATATCTTTTCGTGGTGGCGTAGTCCTGTCATTCTTCTAGACCCCTTTTTTTATATCAATCCAAAGTCTTAGGACCTTAAGGACTAGTATTAAGGCAGAGGTCCTTATTGGGAATTTATAGTTAATCTTTAATCTGATAATTTCCATTTTGAATCCTAAGATCATCGATGACTCGCTAATTTTTATCGCTTTCTCAATAATCAGGGTGAAGTGCAAGATGTATGAGCGAAAGAAGAGGGAATTTTCCATATTGATAAGCATTCTATATTTTATCTCCGCTCTTTCACTTCGCTCCCAAAGTCATTTGACAAGCAGATTGTCCAAGCAAATTCATTTAGTTTTATAGGAAACTATTTTTTTTTTAGAGTTTCAGTAATCTGGTAAATTATCAAACTATAAATTTTGTTTATTAATTTTATTAATGAAATTTTGTATATAATTTTATAGTGGTTCAATCATTGCTAATAAAAGTACCTGTTATCACTTTTGCCAACTGATCAATGCAATTTACTCTAGTAATAAAGTATTCTTGTAGAACCCTTTTGTTTTCCAATTTAAACTGATATGAGAAGGTATTGAAACTAAAATATTGTGTAGTTTTACTGGGATAGTTACGAATTGTCTAATACAAAATGATTATACGTCTGCTTTAGTAAGAATAATACAAAAATAATCAAAACTTAAGTAAACCTAGAGGGGAAGGGGGGTCAAAGTAATACAAAATGCCACAAACTACTCACTAAAAACCTGTTGTTTGGGATTTAGCTTTTAACGCGATCTGTTCAGAACTATTTTAAAATCACAAGCGCAAACCACTGCGTCAGTAAGATACCAGTTTCTCTCGAAATGTCAACAGTTGCCTTAAAAATACGTGACTTCAACTGTCGATACACTAACCCCAATCACACCATAACAACTTAACCAAATTTGATTGACCTCGAGAATCCTTTTTTTTGTGAAAGTTTGTGTGTAAAATTTACTCCCTAACCTTTGGTTGGAGCTCTCGCACGCTAGTGGACAAGCCGCTGGATTTCCACGCCTAGGTACCAGGTTTAATTCCAGTGAGAGCGAACACAAAAAAGATTTGGGCTTTCGTATGGAGCTAGACCCTTTTTGGTGGCGGGCTGAATATAAGCGTATGCGCACGTAGCTCCATCTATACGCGTCATCATACAAAATCACAATGCCTCTCTTCACATCTTCGCACACATAACTGTTCCGTCCCGGAACCTGCCGATGGGTTCCCCCTGTCCACACTCCCCATGACGCGGGTGAGCATTCCTTGGGCCATAGAAGGCTCGCTGGTTGGTGACATAACATTACTGTTCCTACACCCTACCCCCAACAAGGACCGGTCGCTGGTGCCTCTGGGCTTGCCAGCGAGTGGTCATTCTAATCTTAAGACATTTCATTATCCAGTTGAGGGGGGAAGGGGGCTGGTCCACGATTGAAAATGGCTGGGTGGTGCAATTAAGTATCATTTGGTTTGTCTGTGCCTGAAGAAGTCATAATTCTATCTAAATGCTCCTAGAATTTTCGATTTTGTCTTCCTTTTGGTCATATTGAGTTATTTCAAGGAAAATATATTCCTAAAAGTTTCCATTTCAACCCCTACTCTTGTAAAGAAGAAAATAAATCACATCAATCATGCTCTTCTTAAGTAAAACAACAACTGTCATTTCATATTTGAGTAAAAAATAAAATTTGCAACATCAATCCTACTTTTCTTACGCAAGACAAAAATGACCTGTATTATGCTTGCTATTTGTAACGAAACAGAAACTTTGCCATATCCATCATACCTTCAATTAAAAAAAAACAAGAAAACTGCCACACCATTCATACTCTTCTTAACTAAAAAAAAACGCATTGCCACATTAATCCTACTCTTCTTCAGTATTAAAAAACAACTGCCATATTATGCCGCTATTTTTAAATAAAAAGAAACTTTACCATATCCATCCTACTCAACTAAAAAAAATCAACAAAAACTGCCATATCAATCCTACTCATAAGTAAAAAAAACAACAACATTGACTCACCAATCTTACTCTTCGTAAGTAAAGAAAAATATAACCAAATCAAAAACAAACATTGCCACACTAATCCTACTCTTCTTAAGCAAAAAAAAAAAATGCCACACTAATCCTACTCTTAACCAAAAAACAAAACATTGCCACACCAATCCTAATCTTCTTAGGTATAAAACAAACTACCACATCAATCCTACTCTTCTTTAGTTAAAAGGGGGACATCGACCTACTGTAAACCGCAAGAATTCATGACCTTTTACTTATCTTGATTTTAGATGATTGAGTCCTGGCCAAAGTTTTGACCCAATTGACACTCTCCTGTCTAGAAAAAAATACTTCCGGATATCCTAGAATCTACGTCACCTAATTGAAAAATGTTCTATGTCCTAGAGCCTATCTCACTGATCCCTGCTCCAGGGACATAGGAAACCATACAACAAGGAGGACTCAATTGTCTTCGTGAGCGGTAACTTCAGTGCCACTTTTACTCAAGTACAGAAAGTGGGCGAAATATCTGAATAATAGTGCGTTTGAATGATTTTTTTTAAAGATGATTGGAGTGGTGTAAACTTTTGGATCTTGTAAAGATGCATCCTAAGTTTTTGACCTTGATAGAACTTAACCTAACCTAGATTAGGTTTAGTGAGGTTATATTAAGGTTGAAAATAAATCTTAGGATGCCTCATCTTTACAAGATTCAACTTATTTAATGGACAAATGGAGGCACTTGGTAGTAGCCATTTTGCGCGTTCGCAACACCTAATACCATTAACCTTTTATTTTACTACCACTACATTTCATGGTTGTCTGTGAGGCGGGAAGAACATCCATACCGTATTCCACCACTGCCATAAAACGCGACTAAGTCCGGATATGGGCCTCGCATACGTCATGACAATGGGTGGGGTCCAGATATGCTAATAGTGGCGTTGATGTCTGCCAACCTCACCATGACTTACCACACATTTCCACAATTTTTTCAAAATTTCGTGTTTATTTAATTTTCAATTCAAAATAGACAACCAAGGAGGGCATTTTCATTTAGCCTAGTAAGAGTGAAGGTAAAAAAGTGGCGAAGTAAAAAGAAGAGAAATAGCAAAAAGGGTGACGTTGAAATCGGGTACGAGTTGGAGTATCATTGACCTTGATAAGGTCTCATGAGAGAGCACAGGTGTCCGAAAGAACGAACTCATGAACGTCTTTTGATCGAATCGCACCTGAAAAGTCGTACACATGAAATCTACGATATGGATTTAAAGTGAAAACCAACGAGAGCATCTCCCGCTTAAAGTTTTTGCAATGAGAAATCGGCAAAGAAATGGAAGGTATCGCCACAGATCTCCCTGCGTGTTTTTGGGGTTGTAAGGGCACGCAAAACTCGAGACGTCAACTACATTATGGTTGGACCTAATACCCTTGCAGGAATCTGGATGGGCGAAGGTTTTGTTACAGTTTCTTCCAATACAGTTGTAACTGAAATCAGGGCTACTACACTGCAATGAGAAACCGTTTCCAAATAACGATAAACACAAGATAACGTAAATATTAACGTCAATTTATAAATGTACGAGTCATTATAAATAACCCATTCGATTATCTGCTAAAGTTTCTTCGTTCTTTATGTATACATTGGAGCCACATTAAATGGTACGATGAAATGTGTATATACTTTTGAAACAACTCACGATGCAATTCTCATGTATACATTAAGACTTCATTGTACATAATACGTTGCGATGAAATCTGTATACATTCAAGTCCCGGCAAAATTTCCACTACAGAGTAGTCCCAACACTGCTGTAAATCAGGGAAAGGAATGGAAGTTGAGTATAAAATTCCCCCATCCTATAGTAGAGGTCCTAGCAGTGCGTCGAAGAAAAGGGCACTAAATTTGACTACTAGGAATATTATTGATTAATAATCCTATGGATGCGTTAATAACCTTGGATTAGATCGTGGAATTCGTCGGCTCCGACTCGCCTTTGGACAGTTTTCTATCTCAAAGTTTGTCATATTTCCACCCTATTCTTAAGCATTGACAGAGGGCCAACCCCGAGTCATTGGAGAGAGTGGTTAAGATACAAAAATATAATAGCCACAATTTCACAACAGAATTTTTAGGTGAGAAAGAATTTCTTGATGTGGCACTCAAGCGCACAAAGTCACCTGGTCTCCCGACAATAGCGGACCATTTCCCTTAGGTGAAAATTAAACAGCTAAATTAGGGACAACGGATTAGGATTCGCTATAAAGAACTGCTGTGGTGAAAAGACGAATTAATAATCAAGGCGGCCATAACATTAAATGCTAAAGAATCTGAATTTCGATAACGCGGGATAAAGAACGAGCCGTTTTAATGAAGGGTATAAATAGTAACAATGGAAAGAGAGGCCGAATCACGAGGTACTTCCGATGGTGCAGTTGTAAATAGTCAAGGATGACAGTCTGAATTAAAAAATGCAAGGAAGCGCTGACGAAAATGCCTCAAACCTTGAGAAATATTAAGTACAAATGGCGTGCTTAAAACTCAATGAAATTATGTATAAAAGATCTGTAGTATAAATGTTTCGTAATATGAAATAAATAAAAGATATTGGGTCTTTTGAGGTAATTTTAAAAGACCTTATCTCCCCAAATAATGCTAATTTTCATCAATGCCCTTTACTAATAATACTAGTGACGAATCACCAGATGGGTGAAAGACTTATATGACTGGTATAAGAAAAGTCTCTTTTATAGTTACACTATGGAAAAGCCTATCATTTTTACAAGCCGACCTGAAAGGTGTGTAAAATGCTGTTCATTTGAAATTCACTGTAGAATTTCAATGATTACCATAATATTCTTTCTAATTTCTTATAGCAAAAGCATTGCAATTTTGTGCTGCAAGAATCTGTAATTAATTATTGGCACAAATATTTACTTTACTTTGTCGTGAGCAAACTAGTTTTTGAACGGACACCAACACATATATACAATAGACAAATGTGAATTTTTTTAGCTTAACGTACTTGTATACACAGCCAAAAATACCTACAACTAGATTATCTTGTCTATAAATAAAATGACTTTTTCTTAATAATAAGAGCATTTCCTAACTTTCATAGAAGTTAAACGACATAAATTAAATTTAACATTAAATCATTAACAATTTTAAATTTAACGAATCATAATCAATACTTTTGGTAAAATCTCCATTACATGGATAACGAATTAACAATTTTCCTATTACTCTGATAAATTTAATCTATTATTTTAAGCATCAATTAGTATAATCTTCTTTGATTAACAAAAACGAAATAAATCTTGATCCTAATAACCGCCTTAGGCTAACGTCCGCTGCTCAGCCTTGACCTTTCTGAGATTCGGCTTCTTTTTGGTGTGTGTATTATTCTACGTTTTGATCCATGACTTTCGGACCTCCTCTCATTTTGCCCCTTTCCTTTGACCTCTAATTTTTGTCTGGGTGGTGGCGGGAGGGGGGGTCTAAGAGGGCGAGAATCGCTTTTGGAGGGTTTGGGCCGGGGATCTAACCTAGGATCTAGGGAGAGGAAACTTAACAATGCTTGTTGAATGAGATCTTGATCTGCTCCATCGATGGCCTCGTAGCGAACCCCACTCAAGCTGCCGGTATTTGGGTCTAAAACAACGTAATCCCCATTAATGGAACCATCGGGTTTCTTTACTTGAACGTGATAACGCTCCTCTTTCACCTCATCCTTAGGCCCATTAGTAGAATTGAGAGTTTGATTTCCTTTGTGATCGGAAAGCTGGATTGATATCTCTAGAGCAGAAGATGTATTTGTTTGTTTTGTATTATTGTAACCGAGGGGGCTGAGGCCGTATGGAGATAAACCAAATGGGGCTATCCCTTGTGGGTGAAGACCAAATGGAGTAATTCCAGAGGGGTGAATACCATGTGGATTAAATCCGAGCTGAGAAGTAACCTGTCTTGAAACGAGAAAACTGGCTTGTTTTCCTTTTTTTAAAGTTCTTGGCCGAGTCCTTGACAGAGAGAGATTTCTAGAATTTGACAAAGGGGAGCGTCGTTGAGAAATATTTCCTCTGTTTGCTACTGTTCTCGGGGAAACTGACCTCGATGTACTTGTCTCGGGCGAAAGAGCAATATTTTCCGTAGTTGCATATAAGTTTTCGTCTAATGATAATTCTGACACTAAAGGAGGAATTGTATTCATCATAGATGTAGCTTTAATCTTAGGGGTTAGTGTTGTTCTCTTTGTACTTGTGATTGTAGTTGTTGCTATGGTTTGGGGAGCTAATGGGGTACTTTCTGAAATGGGATCCTTCACTTCGTCTACTCGTTTTGATGAAACAGTTGTGATTTGTGTGTCAGTTGTAGTTTTTTCCGTGGACATCACGCCGGGCTTCAGGTCTATGACTTTGGGTGTAGCGCTCACCTCCAGTTCTAAAACTTCACGGAGTCTCATATTGTTCCTGTTTCGAATATTCTGCACATGGTTTTTGTTAAGAGTCGCTTTTTGAAATGGTGGTTCTGAGGTTCTTCCGAAGTACGGACGAGGAATTTGAGATTCCTTTTGATGAGAAGACTCCACCCTGACTTCGACAGAAACGGAAGATTCAGCTTTCCATCCTGTTGTTATATGGTGATCATTTAATGAAGAATTCGAACTACTCTTGTTAGTAAATTCCTCTGGAGAATTGACGGTCGTCTCCGGCTTCTGAGTTTGGATCTCTTGTTTGATAGAAATAGGGCGTAAAAGAGTAGGTAAAGAAGTTTTTACACGCTTTGGCTCTTTAAAAGAATTCTTCCTCTTTAAAGCGGGAGATGTCGTGGTGTATCTGAAAGGGCGATCAATCTTTAGTCTTGGCAATTTGCCTCCCATTGACTGCCATTGAAAACGTAGTTGTTTAATTAGTTCTTTCCTTTCATCACTCATGGTCCTCGGATTTAAAAGCAACTCGTTATTTAGTAGTTTTCCTCGTCGCAGTGACTCCTTGGCAGAGGATTCTTCCTTTGGTCGAGAGTTGTTGGCCTTCGTCTCATTCCCAAGGTTAAGGAAGTCAAGGTCATAGAGGAAAGTCAAATAGTCGTAATCATAGTTATAATTTAGCACATCATCGATAAGTGGTGAAGAAGTCGTGTTATTTTCCCCCGCGACAACTTTTTCTGTTGTGAGAATGATCTTGGTGCCAGGGGTTGTTACAGTAGATGCTACATTTATGGGAAACTGGACCACATTTTTCACGGAATTCAATGCTACTCGCCTTGGATTCCGAGTGGTTGCGGTAGCAATAGATGATACGGTAGGGGGTGTTGATGAGGGAGGAGAGGTAGTGGTACGGCGACTTCTTGTGGCGACAGCGTTGAGAAACTTGGTGTCCGAGCGAGGTCTGCGTTGTGGCAAAGGTCCAGTAGAAACGAGCCAAACGAACGTCGTCACCTGAAAGGAAGAAAACGATCAATAAAATGGCAACTCCGACCTCATCTGTTACAAATTTAATCTCTGTCTTCGACCATGAGTTTATAGAAATTGATAATATGGTATAACGTAGTAGCTAATTAATAGTTTATATTTCCTCGAACGAATACCGCCCCCTCCCCATCCCAAATGAGTCCACTTTGAGTTTCAGAAATAAAGGCGAATGCGAGACATCAGCGATCGATCCCGGAGGCAAATTCCGCCACGATGGGGGCGTGGATGGTCCAAATATTCTCTCACGATGAACGGTATATTCGAAATGTCAGTCCAAAGAAATATAACTAATGAGTCATCTTTCTGAAGGTTACAGCCTACTCTAGTTGCGTAGGTTAGGACTAGACTCGTTGACTTATTGATAATAAAAAGGACATAAGCAATTACCAAATGCAGATATTGCACGTAGGCAATGGATAAGGGAAGAGTACAGACACAAGATAAAGCAAATACAAACAATTTTGTATATCGGGTGTAACACATTTAAGGACGGAATGAGACAATCATTTTTCTAAGTCGTGTTTGTGAAACTTGGAAATTCCATTTCAAGACGTAAATAACTTCGTATTAAAGAGAAAAAAACTCAAAGATTCGATGGAGACCCTCTCCATCGTGCGGCTAAATAGGTACATTGCAAAAGATGGGTCTCAGTGCCTAAGTAATTAGACTATGTTCTATCTCTCTCACTATATGTCCGACTGTCTCGCACACACAAAACATGGAAGGGAAAGCTATTAACCTGTCTTTCCATAACTTGTACAAATATTTTCCACTTATAATTTAATCGTTACATTTCAATCGAATTTCATCTCCACTGTGGTTTTCATCATTTAGTACACTTCAATTTTAATAGTAAATTGTTTATCTGCCGATAACTCTCGTTTAAAGCGAGGAATCCGAAAATAGTTCGAGAACTTTGGGAAATTCTTCAAGATGAATGGACAAAAGTGTGGACATTTGGTTCGCTCTTGTGCCAGATGTCAAAGCCCCATCTAGAATAAAGCCTATCCACATTAATTACTTATAAATTATACAAATGTTTTCCACTGATAATTTAATCGTTACTCGTATATTCATATACAAATTTGTCCATGCTGTCGTTTGGATCATTTAGGACACTTCCATTTTTTGAGGTAAATTTCTTATCTACTGAGAACTTTCGTTTTATTAATGAAAAATTGAGTAGCCTCTACCTATACGTAGTTTAGATCTGTAAGTTATGGTAGACCAATTTTGGAAACCTTAGATTTTTTTTGTGGCAAAAGTTATGGAAGATGTGATAGAAATACAAGAGTTCCGATCTTTTTGAACAGTACTGTAGTTCTTAAATCCCAGAGAATCTCGACTGCGTTTGAATGGAGACCAATTCTACTAATACAACCAAGCAATTTTTTATTATTACATATTTCCTTAAACTCAGAAGCGAAAACCAACAGGGGCATATCCGCCATAACATTTATTAAGACTTGTAAAGAAGTGCCGAGTATGACGGAAGCGAGTGTGCAAAAGGTCCACAGTCCGAGTAATCTCAACTGGAGACTGATTTGGGTGCTCGTGGTCAGAAAAAGTTCCCAATTCTCCCAAACCTGTCGAACCTACGCAATTTTGGCAGATCCTGCTCCGATCGTTGAGGGAGGGAGGGCACGCAATTTTCCCCATCTCAGAAATGGTTAAAAATGACTCCAATGGCGTTGGCTTTGATAGGGGACCTAAAACGCTCGGATTTCAGAATGAGTCTTCCGTCCCTCTACAAGTCCCACCCACTCCTCAAGCGAGAGAGGAAGAAACAATGAAACAAATATTATGAATGGCCATAATTGGGGTGACAACACATGGGAACCTTAAATGGGGAAATGGACTTGAAGGACCTTGGACTTAGTTCTTAAAAAGAACAATAGGACTCGAGGGTAAAAATATTAGCCCTCAAGAGGAGGTCTTCGGGCCTTTGCAAATCTAATTAATAATGGAATACAGCCAGAGCCGTAGAAACCGACCCCCGACCACACAACCGGGGGGGGGGGGTCTTGAAGCGGCCTCACCCTGTTCGAATACCCATTTTCTGTAAGTATTCCGCAGCATTGGCACTGCTGAGAATAGTATTTGTCGTTCCTGGCACTACTTGTAAATATATGATATATTGTTATGTGGGCCCCACAATCTTGATTGAGGGAGGGAAGGGGGCACTAGACATTGCTATGGCTCTGAATACAGCATATCCATAATAGCCACCTTTGGGAATCTATTAATTAGCTCGGTCAATAGACATTTTATTCTCTATTCTGTCGAATGCAAATCTAATTTAAATGTAAAACGTCCATCTTTATTTATCATCGACATTTCAAAGTCTAACTTCATCTTCAGGATATTGTCCGTTGAAAAATAACTCTGTCACAGAGTAAAAGATTTCAAATTCTAAATGATGTTGTTATTAATAGTTCTCCAGGAGCAGATGATACCCCCCCATCCCTACTGTTTGGGAGATCAAGGAAGAGAGCTTTGATTTTACAGCCTGTATTGTAGGTTCCCCGCCAACGTCCCTGCAATTAATTGGGGCCGCGCTTCCTGTGTGACTGTCCTGAGGGGACCAGGTTAGAATGTAGGGGGGTTGTTGCATGTTATGGTAATTTTATAGCACCCCCATCCCCCCTGTGGTAGCGATCCATACAAGAAGTAGGAAGTGTGAGTTCACTTGTAACTTAACCTCAAGCGTGGTGGTCCCACTCGAGCATTGCCTACAAGTGGTTGTGTCATTTCCACTTGGAAATGACTGACCACCCTACAACTCCTTCAAATTATAAAACACTAAAATACAGGGTGTCCCAAAAGTCACGCATTATAGGAGAATTAGGTAAGTTTCTCCTATGGTGCGTCACTTTTCGGACACACTGTATTTTCGGCTAGATATTAGACCACAACCAAAGTTTTATCATCAACAAAGTTGCCATTTTATTCTTTATTTCAATAGTGATACTCGTGTCGATGATGAGTCAACAAACGTAATATCTCGGGGTGGTATGGCTCGTTGCCAAGGCGACCGCGGGGACATCAAAGTCAACAAACTTAATATTTTGAGGAGAAATTTCTAAATCGCCTCAATCTTTTGTTGCACTGGTATATACTCTGGTTGTGGTTTAATATCTAGCCGAAAATACAGTGTGTCCGAAAAGTGACGCATCATAGGAGAAATTTACCTAATTCTCCTATGGTGCGTGACTTTAAGTGTCTCCATAGGGTCTGTTTTGCAACTCAGGAATGAGCTTTGTCGCCCTTCGCTGCACTCTCTCTCCAATGCATCGATTTTCCTTTGCAGAAAAGGATACCAGAACTGGGCGGTATGTTTCAGCTGTGGACGTACGACTGATTTGAATAATGGGACTACTATTTCTCTAATAAAGAGAAACAGAAGCGGGCTTGGTGAATATATCTAAATAAGCGGTAAGAGGCTTGTTAATAAAGCACTAAATGAGTTTCAGGGGATATCTCTATCACTGAATAATTGCTTAACAGATTTCAATGTCAAAGCCTACTGGGAATGGTCGATGTTAAGAGATGTGGGCATACTCCTCGGAAATGCACAATGGAGGTTTTAGGTGGAGACCAGTTGGCGTAGGCCTCGGGTCGTAGGTTATTCAGGTTATTTTCCTTGATAGATAGCCTGGCAAGGCTAATTAGCCCCATCTGACCGGGTTTGAAATCAGCGTTACCCTCCTCTTAGGCTGGCTGACAGCCAAGTCTGATTCCTAAAGATGAAATATGAGGTAGAGACTGAATTATTTATGAAGGGATTAAAATTGTTTACGAGTAAAATTGTAGAAATCGTCTGTCGAGAACATAATCTGAATACATACTTGAATAGTTTCTTGTAACTAAAATACTTATGAATAGGTTATTTACATCAAAATTGGCCATAAGTAATTTATTAGAATCAGACATAGCTTTAAATTTTGCCAAGTAGAAGTATTAATGGCGGCAAATATAACACAATGGCCTCCCAAAATATTTGGCTAATGAATCTTGGGCACCCTTAAAATATACCATAGGAAGAACCAGAAGTAAGGAGTTAGTTGTGTCTTAATCCATAACAATAACTTTGAATTAGGAAAGCGGTTAATTTTAACAAATTGAGTACTATCTGGCCTAGATATTATTATTTATTTGAGAACGTTTAACGCCCTCTTTCACCCATGGTTGGGTCTATGCAGGCGTGGAAAAAAATCGAGATCTAAAAGAGGGGCGAAAGACGAACCAAGAGAGAACATTAATTTCTCTTTTGGTACTGAGGTGGGTAGGGCACGTCACTCATATGTTTCATTTGAAGCAGATGCTTTATACTACTGTTATGTCATCCTCCCATTATTTAAAACATGAATTTTGTTATTGTGAAATATAAAAGAGAAAACTCTAAGGGGTGAAGTTCTAGAAGTGTTTGTAAGCTAAAGATTGAATGATAAAAAATAGGGGAAATTGAGTTTGTATTCCAGCAAAGAAAAGTCACGAACAAAGTCTAGTATCAGGTCATCCAAAATGTTCCTAGAGTTTCTGAAGGATGGAAATGAAATAAATTTATTCGTATTACAATAATTTTAATTCATTAAAGTAGACTTAATTTTTGTTAATGACCAGGACATCTATTCGGCAAGTTCATAATTACATCCGACTAGAACTGGGTTGTCTTGGAGGAAATAAAGTCTTCCAGGTGTTTTTTGGCAACATCTAAATCAATAAATGATTTTCCATTTAAAGAATTTTGCCGGGACCTAAACAAATGAAAGTTAGATGGTGAAATGTCTGGATAGTACAGTGGAGGATGTGATAAGAGATTCCATCTAAGCGCATGCAACTTTGTGCAGGTAGCTAAAGACAAACGTCTGGCGTTGTCTTGTTGGAACACAACCTCTTTCTTTTGGCCAATTTTGGCCTCATTTGGCGATTTTTTTTATTAAATTTCTCCAGCTGGAGGCAGTAAACATCATTACTGGTCTGATTGTATGGAAGTATCTCATAAATATTGCTTTTTTAAATCCCACCAGACACGCATAATTACTTTGCATAAATATTCCACTTCGGTAGCTGTTTTGGTGAATTATTACACAAATCCCGGGATCGTTTCAACCCTATGTTATCATAGACAATCCATTTTTCATCCCTACTCACCAATTGCTTCAAAAAATGTTTAGTTTTATTTCGCCGATGAAATATCGGTCCATGCAGTATTTCTCCGAAATGTTGTGATTGATCCATACATCATGCCGGGAAATGTACCCAAGTTTCACTGTGTTCATGAACAGTACTTTTTGGAACTTCCAACATCTCTGAAAGCCCCTTGTGATTTTCCGGGTGGCTTCAATGTTTATCTTCAAAAGATCGTCGTCCATCTCCGAAGGTCTTCCAGAGGTCTTCTGGATTTTTAGCTTAGAATCTAAGCTGAATCTCCGCTTTTAAATTTTGCAAACCATCTCAAAGCCGTTGATTTACATACACTATCTTAACCATAAACATTACAAATGGGCTTACACGGTGTCTACGGCATGTTCGCTCTTTTTAAAGAAGAAAACATTACGTGCCAAAAATTCAAATTTTGGTTATCTATGTTTGTACCTTGATAATGAGTGACAAAAATAAAAGATTTACTGATTTCTGTCGGGAAACGTAGCTAGTTATTACTTGCTGCAAGTGATGCCAACATATCGATCTTACCAACATTACAGCTGTAATATAAAGAGTTCAAAGACAACATTTGAAATTGCTCATAACTTTCCGAACGCCCTGATAAGAAAAAAACCTCGAAGTGTACTGAAAAGGTTTTGCCTTTCCGGGATAACATGTTTTAAGATCATTATCTACTTCACCTGTAAAATGCAGATACCAACTTGGTCACAACAAAAGCGAGAAGAAACAGAATTCAAACAAAGAGGTAACTTTTCGAACATAATTTATTATCGGCAACACGTTATGAGAGGCTATTTAGAGCAATGTCCTTTAAGTTTAGTTCAAGATTTAGTACTTTTGATAGCCATTTTGGGTAAAATTTATAGGATAGAAAACATTTACAGTATTGCTTAAGTCATTAAAATTTTGGGGACTGGAGGAACTAGTGTTATAAGAAGGGAATATCGACCTTGCATCGCGCATTGAGTGCATAGACAAGGAAACCATCAATATAAAAACTAGAGAACAAAAGCACAATACCAACGGGGTAATATCACCCAGAAAGTGTGTAAGATCTGTAACGAAAGTGGTCAAGCTTAAGTGACAATGTGAGGAAGATATATATCCGCAGATATATGCAGGTATTGGGGATGTGAGGGCACGCAATCTTACAGATGTAAGCTGCAACACGGTTCTCCTGTTTCACCTGACACCCCCTTGTAGGGGATAGTAAGAGAAAAGAAATAAGTAAAAGGGTGGGGAGAATGCATGTATGTTAAATATCCACCACCACCGGAGCCTAAAGAGAGAGGATAACCCTACTTTCCTTTCCAGACAGGGAATACGTAGACGAAAGCTGGTCGGTGACTAGCCTGCAAAATAAACTACTGTCTAAGACAAATACGGTGACAATGGGCTTGCAAAGAAAATGGGAAAACACCCGGCTAAAATGGCGGTGTCTAGAAGTGAAAAATCCAAGCTACAGTACCGTCCAAAATTACAGAACAAAATTCTAAAATCTAACTTTATTGAAAAAGACTCATTTAATTTCCAGAAAAATTCAAAAGAATATCCTTTGAAAGTGGCCTGCTGATGGTGTCCATTTTCATTTAATCAACAGCGTATAAAAAAAAGTTACGTTGAAAGTCATACATCTTTGAAGAAGAGATGCGACAACCTGACGAAGACCCGCGGTATAGGTGCTAAACTCATTCAGAGCAGGTGCCTACATACTTCTTATCATTATTTTGTGTGTCTATGAGATAATTATGTTGTTTTATGGTTATGGCTGCATTTATACTTATTGTTCTCTAGTTTGGGATTCATTCTTTCTTCAGATATTACTTTCCTCAAACTTGGACACACTCAGAGGCAAATTTCAAAATATGTTATATGCAATTTTCAGGAAAATTAAAAGAGTATTTTCAGAATATAGATTTAGGTATTTTGTTCTCAAGTTTTGGACAGTACTATAGTTTCAATCCAGTTTAAGAATACCGGGGGCAATAGGGCTTGGAGGGCGTGTCTCTCCCCCAGGTGCCAAGTATAAGTCTACCATTTCAGGGAATGGGTTCGTATAGCTCTCTTCATGTCGCCCGTATACCATGAAAAAGCCTTCGATTCAGTTGTAAGAGCAAGAAATTAATATGACTTACATTACCCTATTAACACACACACACACACACACACACACACACATATATATATATATATATATATATATATATATATATATATATATATATATATATATATATATATATATTATAGTCATGAACCTTCTTCACTTAGACATTAATTAAAAAAATACAAATAAAAAAGTTCTAAGTTTGTAACGGCGAACCATTTATCGTAAACGGGTTACAGCAGTGATTGCGGTTTTCAGGACATTGGACTCGAAACAAAAATGAATTATTATTGAAATAAAAATAATTCTCAATCCTCTTTCGATTTATTAACGATATCGTATAATTTTCATAAAATTCTGAAGAATTACAGGTAATTATAATTGAATTATAATAAGTCACTCCCACATTAGGACTAAAAATGAACTCTTCTATGACAAATGTAACGAACAATTGTTTACTTGTGCAGTCTTAAATAGTACCTAATTCTAGCTAATGGTTAATTTTATTCATATTCAAATAAACAAATTCATATTAAAGAGTGATATTATTCTAGCAAGTGAAGTAGAGACTAATTCACAAATAAAGAAAATTATCCGTGCAACAGTTGCTCAATTAATTTTTGCTGCTAAAAAGTCCTGTTCTGCAAGATGGCGGTCCTGCGGAGTAATTGTTTAACCCTTCCTTACAATGACCATCCTAACTAAATTATTGAAATATTTTAATGTTATTTTGGCAATGATTACATTTTTAAAAACTTACTAATTAGAAATTCTTCAACAAACAAAGCAACTTATAATTATAGGGCCCCCTTGTAAATTGTGTGGTAGTTTTTACATAGGACAAACCACTTAAAGATTCGAAAATAGCATAGATCGGTGCGACTTTAATTTTTTCAGGTGCGACTTTGACGCCGGATCTGGTGCGACTGCGACTTGCGACTCTATTTTTAGGCCCCCCATCCCTCCAGTACGACTTTCAAAAAAGTCGTCTTTGTTCCTGTTCAAAGTCGCGGAAAATTGGCGGTGCGACTTTGATAAGTCTGACTTTTTCAAAACGTTTACGACTTTAGACATTGCAACTTCAAAATTTACAGTGCGGCAAAGTTGCATCTCGTTGCCGCAACGCCCAGTCCTGGAAAATATAATCATATAACATAAATGAAGATGAATGATCGGCTTAAATCATCAAAACGATTGGTCTAACGCAAAATCACTTATTTTCCGTTCATATTGAAAGAAATTTAATTGAGTTCGGATCATTAAATCCTTGCACTCAATTTCAATTTGAGTGAAGGTATATTTAAATTAGAAAACTTTGCAATTAATCTTTTAACAATATAAACTTTATCACTCTAGTCTCTTTTAAGAAAATTATTTCCTATTTTTTTTTTCTGCTTGCGTGTGTTCATACTTTATTCTGACTTAATGTTTGTTTCTTCGTCGGTTTGAGTGACATTATACAGGTATTTTCCTTCAAAACTTTGTCTTTCTGTCTCTTGCTATGTCTTCCTTTGGCCCCTGAAGATGTAAAGACGAAAACGCATGGTTTTAATTGTGCTATTTTCCTTTCGAATATTTCGGGACACACACACACAATCATTCTCTCTCTCTCTCTCTCTCTCTCTCTCTCTGTCTCTCTCTCTCTCTCTCTCTCTCTCTCTCTATATATATATATATATATATATATATATATATATATATATATATATATATATATATATATATATATATATATATATATATATATATCCATAACCCTATATTTTAAGAAAGAGATTTTTTGAAGGTGTTTGAATAAGATTTTTTCTTTTAGTTCGGTTGTAACCTTAGTAGTAGTAGAAGAAGAAGAAGAAGAAGAAAAAGAAGAAGGTGTTCAGGGTGTTCAAATAAAAAGTCTATAAAGGGGATTAAAAAAGGCGGTTAAGATTAGCAAATAAGGTCGTAGGCCACACCCCGCAGGGGTGCCTGTGTAACCAAGCTCTTCCTGTTAAGGAAGAGAACAGTGGCTTGTATATATATATATATATATATATATATATATATATATATATATATATATATATATATATATATATATCGAGGGGATTTCTTGGGGAACTTAGCGGGTACGCAACTCCCCAATACCTGACTCGATATACACCGAAGACAGAATAATTCGTGCGAAAAGAAAAGAAAATTATGTAACCAACAGAGGCATTTTTACTCACTAACAAAAAAATCGAGAAAATAAAGATGATTAATTAAAGTTAAATTATGATTCTCATTCGAAGCGTCCAGTCACAAAGGCTATTAATCATCTGCGCTTTTCAATACCAACGGCAAACGAGTTTAAATAAAAAAAGCTGTCTTGGAAGACCAAACTCATTTTCCTTATGCGAACATTCAATCACAAATTAGTGTGAGGGGGGGGGGGTAAACTCTTTTGGGGATCAGTTGGTTGTTATGGGTCACCCTGGATATTGCGGCTTTTAAGTGTTATAATTAATTAGTAAAGGTAGGTAGGTAGCGGCATCCCTCCTTCACATCGTGGACGAGATCCTTTGACCGGATAATGAAATGTACATTAAGATCAGAACGAAAATCACGAGTCCGTAGACACCAGGGGTCGGGCAGCGATTGTGGAATCTTTCGTGAATTCGGGGGAGATACTCGTTCCGCGTCAGTGGGTATATGCCCATAAGGGGCACTAGTCTCCATCGGCAGGGTTTCAGAACATAGTGGGTATGTTGTGCTGTGAAGGCGATAAGGGAAATGATAGCGGTGCTAGAATTGACTATCTGCATGGTGATGCGTGAGGGGCTACTTAATGCCTAGGGGGCAAGAATTAGCGTATCCGCTAATGGGCGGACAGCTCATGCCCTCGTTGAGAGGTTTGTGTCCCGTCCTCCTTGGAACTGAACTCCTGCCTCGACGTCAGAAATCCAACTCCGTATCCACTCAGCTAATAAATGCTTCAGTTTTGTCCTATTCTGATTCTTTGGTCTTTGTATTTTAATTAGTTTTAATCTACATTAGTTAACTATCGTTTATTAGTTAAACTTAAACCCAGCGTGGATTCTTTCTTCGAGGTGGACGTGTGTGAAAGAACCGGAAGTCACGGATCTAAATTGAGGAAGAGGAGATTTGAGACAAGAGCAAAAATTACTTTACGGATCGAGGGTCTAATTACTCAAATCGCTTCTCAATTAACGTCATAAAGTATTCCTCTATAAATTAATTAAAAAATTGTTTGGTTTCCCACTTCAAACGTATTAGAATATTCTAAAACAGACCGGCCTAGAAATGGATCCCAGGGTCTTTTGCTAACTCCCTTCTCTTATAATTTTATAGAAAATAATCACCAAATCGTAGTAGGAGAAGTGATCCTTAAAAGTCAACTCATCCGTCTTTTGCTCTCACTTTTCGAATTTGTTTCCGTTTTCAGCCAAGCCACGAAAAAGCACCGGGTTTTGTTACGAAATGGGGCCAGATTTACGAGAATTCATGTTCACAGGGTCCCTAAACCCATTGATTTCCTCTTTCGACTATTGGATTATCTTACACATAATTTCTCTTCCTCCTACTTAAATCTAATATGAACATTTATCGAAAACTGTGGTTGATGTTGTGGTTGGTTTTGCTTCAAAAGAGTCGAGGGTAAATTGCTCCAGTACCAAAGGTCTGAATGTCTCCATTAATGCTTTAACACTTAGGTGTGACATCTAACTACACACTAATAAATATTTTTGAAAGTAACCATGTACCAAATCTGTGTCATTCTGTTTTCCTTATGATCTGACGTCCTTGACCATCTACAATTTCCATTTTGTAATTATATTTTCTCGGAAATCTAAAGGCAAACACTAATTCGACTCTGTACCCAATAATTCCCCATGCACGGCCTTAGAGAACAGTTGAACGATAGACGTACACAAACTTTCTGACATATAAACAAAACCACTAAGCCATCGTTAAATAGTCTACGTGCTAATAAATCATATGGAAATAAACTAAATGGTCAGTCTTCTCCTTAAAGGGTCGTTTTGAAAACAAATACGATCTTTCGCTTAGCTTTCCTCGGCGGAAGTTAATCGGCCGCAATGTTGCGTGATTATAGGGCTGAGTACAATTATTATCCAACAGTCGCAAAATGGTCATCAAATTCGGGCAAATAGAAAATAAATTGCAAATTAGAGAGACGTCTGAACACCTCTACTCAAAAGGCATGACTTCGCCTCTAATTAATATTCTACTCTATGTTGGTGCTGCAATTAGACCAGTTCCATAAATGGCTAAAAGCTAATATAATTTTTAAAAAATTAACGCATTTGACTATCTAATTTTAATCATTTGCCTAGAAGAAGTTAACAAGGAGTGTTTGAAAATTGCTAGCGGCGGGATAGCACCACTATTACAAAGACTATACATTACATACATTGCATTCAAATTTCGCGGTGTTTGGTTGTGTGTGTATGTATATATTTTGTATTGGAAATGAGCGTTATTTTGTATGGTATACATAATTTTATGAGTTTAGTTTTCTTTACGCGCACATCGCTCTGCGTGATCATAATTTTTGTTAGTGCATTGTTTTATTGTTTGTGTAGATGAATTTTTGTGTGTATTGTGTGGCCTATGTCTTATGGAGTTTTAGGAGTGTGATTTATGCTTATGGTGGGGGGAGGGGGGCGTATCCTGTTGTTTAAAAGTATGTGTATTTTCGATGTTTTGTTTTGGTGTAAATGTGTTTGTATTCAGTTGCAGTGTGAAAAGGGAGAGAAGTTAGGACTATAGCGATCAATTTAAACCATGTAGAGAAAAGCTAACACACAGTAGCACTCTTTCCAGACATGAACATAAAAACACTCGAGCCAAATAATTAATAAAATATTAATAAACTAAATCAGATTGATCATCTTTTCTTGCTAAAAAAAATCAATCTACTTTAAAATAAATGCGAATATAAAGAAATCTATTTTATTAAGCAAAACGAAAGATCCGTGCACAAATATGCATATAATTGGTAATTAAATGGACTTGCATGTTCCAATATATGTATTTGTGTAAATTGTCACATCATAAAATACACACCCGCTGTGTCACTACACTGAATTCGTGGTACCAGAATGAATCAATTTGGAAACGCGTTTCCCCCCTCCCCCCCCCCCCCGAAAGAAAAATTTACTCATATTTAATTGGAAGTGTCTCTAAATAACAACTCTCGAATAGAGTTAAATAGGAACGTAATGTCCTGGTTTATTTTCGGGACTTTTTTGTTTACATTGGGAAATTTTATATTGCAAAGTTTTTCTTAAGGAATACAAAAATGAACAAACTAATTGAGACAATTCTATTTGTGTTGCGATGATGTACGCAGTCAGGAGAGAACCCAAAGGGGACCCCAAGGGGGATTGAGCTGACTACAGAGCTATGTTTTTTTATGAACTAACAAGGGCAAAGAATCGTAGATAGGATTTGTTTTTATCAGGAAAAGTTATTTTTAGTCACGTGTAAGTTACTATGTCGGTCCATAGGTCGTCGGTCTGATGGTAACCGCTTTTCTTTTCAATGAGTATTTTTGGCAATAACATCGTAACTATTCGGTCGATTCTAACGAAATTTGAAACCCTTAGGTTGTTTTACATTCTCTTCCAAATGATATAATTGCTAAGGTCCTCCCAAGGTTAGTCCTGGAATTATTGGAAGATTTGAGGGTCGTAAAGTCATAAGTCAGAATTATTGAGAGCACGCGACTTAGGTCTGTTGCCTTTGTTTAAGGAAACTTTGACCAACTTTGAACAACGAGCCCTTTTATACGAAAGGAGGAGTAGACTAATCCTGGAAAAGGATGGTTGCATAGAAAGATGTCAATAATGGCAGTATAAACTTTAACCTTAAATTCTGGGAAGGAGGAGGACTTAATGGCTCCAGAATAAGTTCTCACTAAGAGCGAAGGCTTTGAAAAGTTCGAACTGAACCCCAGGGCGATTGTGGTACAAACCATCTTGACGGACTACCAAATTAATAGACCAAGTCGGAAACTGAAAGGCGGATGGGAAGAACACATCATACACAACCATCTTCTACCAATCCGACTCCGTATGAGCTTGGGGGGATCAACCATGTAAAAGCTGACAACTGGAGCATTGCGTGGCCTCACTGCCCCATGGCGGCAGGTCAATCTATAGCTATATCTCCTTAGAAACCTTTTTACTGATGCCCTCGATGGTTATCGCTTCTTAGTTTTAAGTAATAATAATAATAGGAGTTTTTATCAGCTTTGATTTCAATATATTGTTTTTATTTCCGCTTCTAATTTGGCAAGTGCATTTTTCGCGTTGAATTCTAGTGTATTTTTGAGATAAATAAAGTCAAATATTTCACTATAGAATTATTGAATTACGAACCAGTAAAGAGTCTAATTTCAAGGGAAGGGAAGAAGTTAAAGTCCGAGGTAAAGTATTCGTATAAGACGGTATGCAAACGGAATTATTTTTACAGTTTTTAAATGCTATATTTTAAAGTAGTATTTATATATTCTATTCTTTAACACATTTATAGAAGCGATTTCAACTACCTGGCATTGCCAAACTGTCCGTTTAGTATTTTGTTAACTTCATAAGTTGGCTGCGCATATGCCGCTCATACTAAAGAAGATTCCTCATTCTCTCTTCATACGATTTATTTCTAAGCTCAAGAATTAATTTCGTCGCTCGACGCTGGGCTTGTTTTAATTTTACATTATCCGATTCTATATAGAGAGAGCATAGTTTTTCGACATGTAATGCATTGTATTTGTATTCTAACATATTTAACGAAATATAATACAAATACAATGCATTACATAGTGAAAGAATTGAGTTAATTTCTTTCAAAATTAAATATAAACTAGAATTCAACGCGAAAAATATATTCATGATATTAAAAGCGGAAGTATAAAATGTAATAATTATATTAAGGAATATTTTTTACTCATTTTCTGTTGCCTGGGATTTTTCAACTGATTTAATGTATTTTAAAGACTGATTTCAAATCTATAATCGGTTTTTGTCTGTATACTTACTCTAGTTTTCATGCATTTGAAATATATGATTTTTCTGAAATTAACCTTATTCATGTTTTGGATCAAATCTAATGATGGCTTTTTCAAGTAGAAATAAATGCATATATGATCCTAAACCATTATATTATACATGTGGCTGCTATACACTTGTTCGTTAAGTGATAATCTAACAAGGTTTGTGTACCGTGCCTATAAGGCCTATTTTGACTATGTGTCATAAATGCGAGATAAATCTTTGTGACTGAAAAGGAAAAACGAAAAGATCTACCATTTGGAATCCCCATGGTTTGGAGAGAACCAAAGGACTAATAACTGACTGCTATTTTTGACTGATCAACACTAAAAGTGTTAGCAAGAAAAACCGGCATAATATCTCCAATCCAAGTATTTCCTCTGCAATTTAACTTACTCAACACTCTGAGGAAGTTTCAGTTTTAGTTTTTAATGGTTATTCCTCCTCTGAAGATGAAAGCAGTAAATCTGATCAGGAGTTTCAAGACACAGTCTCAGATTCCGAAGACTCCTCATCTAATGCGAAGCAGTCATCAGTCCCTCAACATTTTACTTAGGCGGAACTGAATGACTTAGAACGTGATATGGCAGTGTAAATTAAAACAAAAACTTAACAGCTCTACACAAGTTTCATATTTCGGAACACGGGACCAGATTTTTGTGAAATTTTTTCGGAAGACAATTTGTTTACTGACATGATATCTCAGGTCTTCTTATAACCCTGCAAAATGTAGTTTGCCTTTGGATAGTCCTAAGCGCAGCTTTAACTATGGTCTCTTAGATAATGGCAGTATTTTTTAGTGCAGTTTCCAGTTACTCGTTGCATTTGCGAGAAATCCATGGTGACATAAAAATTGTCATCGGCTTACTTAAATATTAAGAGCAAAACTGGACTATTTGTGTAAACCTAAAAATGGTCAACTACCTCCTTAGCTCACAGAAATGTTTCAGTAATTTGTGGGAAATTTAAGCTTAGCAGACACTGGTTGCTAAAATGCTGTTAGCTTTTCGTGATCTTGGATGCAACATGAGTAGCCAAGCCTCATTCACTAAATAGTCACCTTCATAATTTCCCTAATAAACGTGGAACTGTAAGTGATGAACAGGGAGAACGCTTCTACCAATACCTCATGGCGATGGAACAGACATATGATGGCAGACTATTGCTGAAGTGTCAAACGAGATGATCACGACAAAGTCTTCAAACGTAAGAGCTACAAACGCAAATTCTTGCCATGCTAGAAACAATTAGTTTTTCTTTTTTATTTCATGGGTCATTTTGAATCGCATCGGTATACATTGATATTTGGATGTAATTGATACAGGCTTCAAATTTGACTAGTAGTAATACATATTTTCATGTTTCATATTTGGTTTATTTTGCCTTTATTTCAAATTCTAATATGCATTGTGATGAATATACACGCTGTTGAGAAAAGAAATACAGATTCTTTGACTAAACGCTTGTTTCAAGCCTAATTTTAACATCGTATGATAATAAATTGCGTAGATAGAACATGACCTTAGGAGAAAGGTGTAAAAATTTTGCCAAAAATGAAAAAGCTGAATTGCAAAAAATCTTTAGCTTATAGAAAAAAAAATCTGTCTTCAGCTTGGAATTCAACACATCCATATTAGCTAAGAACAAATAGCATTATAATTGCAGCACAATTTTGTTCTCCAATGTAATCCTTTAATCTGATAATTAAGGTCAATTCAGTGCGCAGAATCTAAAACTTGCCGAAATATGTAAGTTCGCGCCTTAATCTATTGAACTTTAACCGTATGAACTCAAGGCGTAGGAACTTTAGAAGTATGAACTTGAGGCGTATGAACTTGAGTGGTATGAACTTGAGTCGTTTTAAACTTGAAGCGTATGAACTTGAGTCGTATGAACTTGAGTCATATGAACTTAAGGCGTATGACCTTGAGACGTATGAACTTCAGTCGTTTGAACTTGAGGCGTATGAACTTGAGAAGTGCTGCTATCCCCCTAAAAAATGCTGAGATAGGTTCGTCTGTACTGGCGTCCCGTCAAATGACCAGAAACAACAGGGTGTACAAGTAAACTACGAAATATCAGGCTATTTGTACTACCTCGCGCTGCTCTCTAATTAATTGAAGACTAAAGAAGACCAATAGGAATTATTTATTTCTGAATTAAAAAGCGAAACCAACGTGGGGATCACCGCAAAGAAAAGTTTATTAATAGAAGTTCGAAAGAAAGGTGAAGTTAGCGCAGGTTGAAAAATAAGAAGATATATAAGTTGGTGGTTATAATAGGAGTCTACTTATGGCACTAGTGGTGGGAGGGCGCAACTCTCCTAACCCTGCCTCTCCTGACGAACGACGAGGGGGGGGGGGCAATAACGGAGTATAATCAGTATTTTTTGAAGAGAGATGTGGATAAAATGTTGAAGTTGGTGGATGCGGAAACGTGTATTAGATAGGCTGACGATCTCCTGCACTAGTAACTGAGAGGTCGCGAAATTCTCCCTCCCTCGTCTTCAACACCGACAACAGGTTTCCTTGAAGGGGGAGTAAAAAGTTCAGCCATCCTTTGAATCACCTCAAAATCACAAATACAACCACCTGCCTGAGAACAAGTGTATACAAGCCATACATTACATTAAAGCATAAGAAAAGAAGGAGTTTTGCCTATGCGAGTAAGCTCCCGTTTGTATTACCCAGTTTGGTCCCACCTAGAACCCTCATCCTTAAATCTATCCAGTCTATTCTTAAAACTCCCCATGGAAGACGTTTCTATCATATAACTACAAAGCCTATTCTATTCATCTACCACCGAATTTATAAACCAATTTCTACTAATCTCTTTCCTAAACCTTAACTTAACCAGCTTAAAACCATCGCCGCAGGCCATATCCTGTTCACTAGAAATATGGACATTACCTTTGTCTTTCCTATTTTAACCTCTTACCCATTTGAAGATCTCAATCAAGTCCCTTTGTTTACATTTTTCCTGAATATTTAATTAAAGGGATTTGAAAAGTGTTCTTCGTTTACTTAAAGTGAATAAAGAATAAAGGATTTAAGGTCTGTTTTTGTTTGTTTTTGAATTAGTTTTTCTATTCACAGTTGTTTTTGTGAGAAATGGCTGAATGCATGGAATTGTTGCCTGGACATGAAATTGTTGGCGTTTGGAATGTTTGTGGTGTTATAGCATATGGGAATACATGTGGATTGTGTGAGTGGATTGTTGATTTAGAGAGGATGAGAGATATGAGGGGCTTGTTTCTGACTGTTTTAGTTGTGATTACATACGAAAGAGTGAATGATGTTAAGAAAGTCGGTACATGTTTCACATCTAAATATGTAATTCAATAAAGCAGGAAGAAGTTGAGTCACTGCAGATAGATATTAGGGCCAGTAAAAATAGGATGCTATACTTGGCAGCCTTTTAAACACCACTTGGACAAAATGATGATAAAGATGATCTAATGATAAAGGAAGTAAGTAAAGGATGTGAAGCAGATACGATTTTTCTAGGTGACTTTAATTTAAGCTCTGTGGATTGGGAAAATATGGTAGGAAGAGATAGAGCAAGTTGTAACCTTATACAAAGATTTGAGGATATTTTTATTAGTCAATTTGTTAATATACCAACAAGAGGTACTAGGATATTAAATCTAGTACTTACAAATGATGATAATTTAGGTTAGGAATTGGCTGTCGGTGAAGCATTGGGGAATAGTGATGATTCAGATAGGTCGTTTTAATTTGGCAAAAGTGAAAGGTAGAACATCAACAAACACTACTAAAACTACAAATTTTCCTAGTGGGGAATTATGTAAAACTTAGCAACTTGGTGAATCAGATTAACTGGGAGATAGAATTTACTGGTAAGAATACTTGCGAGATAAAGAATACTTTCAAGACTATATTAAATTTATAACTTTATATATATATATATATATATATATATATATATATATATATATATATATATATATATATATATATATACATAAATATATATATATATATATATATATATATATATATATATATATATATATATATATATATATATATATATATATATATATATATATATGAAGAAAGAGCAAATACAAGTTTTGCCGATGATAACAACCACCACAGGGCTCTCGCCATATTTATTTTCTGTCTTTCAAAACAATTTTAAAGACAGAAAGAAAGATGCAGAAACCTTCTGTCTTCTCGTTAAAGGATCGCCTTCACTTTGCTGCCCTCTGCTCTCTTTGATTCTAGTCTTCTTCTAATGTCCCTTTCTTTAGCCTCTAAAAAACTCCTGTTTCTCGTCTCATTGCTCATTCGTGGCGTCAAATTTCTCTTTCTCCCTCTCTTATATATATATATATATATATATATATATATATATATATATATATATATATATATATATATATATATATATCCTTAGCGGGGCCGTGAAGTTCAGGGTTCAATTTAATCATCTTCGAGTATGTGTGCGTGATTTACTCGTGCCAGCTTCACGCATCCTTCTGTACGTACACAGCTGCATGGTGCTTACATGGATTTCCGCGTTTACGTGGCTATAAACGAGTATAGGTCATTAAGATAATTGTTGTTTACATGATTTTGTTACCTGGAGTGGGAGAGCAGTAGAAGGGGAAAAGGATCCCCAACCGGATCCAAGAGGGAAGGGGTCCAGCTCCCCTTCCCCTCCCTGGCACCAACCATGGATGGACGAAGGTCAGTCGGCGACTAGCCTACGAAAGCAGCCGTCGTCCATGGTAAGGGGGGAGGAGGAGGCTTGCAAAGGAAGTGGCAAATAGGGTATTATATATAGTAGAAATGAAGCCCAGGTAGTCTGATTCTAGTTAGAGATTGTTGCTAGAGGTGAGGACGCTATAAATGGGGTCCTATATGCGTACCTCACCCTAACATCGTACATGTGCATGAGTGTGGATGCGTTAAACTCAGAGGTGTATTTGTGTGTAAGTCTTCCTGAATGTGTGTGCGCAACCCTCAACAGCCATATTAATTATTATTATCCTTTCCCTTTAGCGAGGTGACCTGCCCGGGTAATGTAATTCGCATAATGATCAATAAAACAATAGTGAGGGAGCCCCTGAGCATTAGGGGCTAATTTCCATTATGGGAATGGGGCACGGAGAACAGTAGTACTTATATTTGCTACCAGGCAGCGAAGGATGAGAACTTGTTCTGGCTCAAGGGAAAGCCACCCGAATCACATGGGGAAGTGTGGATGATGAACGCCCTGGAAAGGGTAACGTGGACGGAAGAGTGATGTGTTATGTATGAGAAGGAAGGATGTGAAAGAGAGAGAGAGAGAGAGAGAGAGAGAGAGAGAGAGAGAGAGAGAGAGAGAGAGAGAGAGAGAGAGAGAGAGAGAGAGAGAGAGAGAGAGAGAGAGAGAGAGAGAGAGAGAGAGCATGAGAGCAGTGTTGTGAATGGATGTATATGTGTATAATGACGTACATAGAACTGTTGGGAATCAAATCAGGCTCCGAGGGGTGGAAATCAAGTTTATCCTCCACTGATCTATGAGAGCACCTATGGAATTAAATTCTAGACTAGTTAACCCTTTTAATTAAAAGAAGGATAGGAAGGAAATGCATTAAAAAGTACGAAAGAAGAATTTAAGGAATTACAATAATAAATTGAAGGCTAATTACTCTCCCTTCCCAAATAAACGTTCATTCTTGCGTGGAATCTGTTTTGATGGCAATCAAATTACCCCAAAATCTTCACTCCATTTTCCTCACTCGGCAACTGAAAATATCCAAAGCGTTTGGAACTTAAAATAGGATCGATTTTCATTTATTTTTTTATTTTTTTTGTACAAATTATAGATGACAAAAAGCAAAAATAAAAAGGTTGTTTAAGTGATCTCAACGCGGGAAAAATAATGATCCAAATTTTCTTTATTTTAGTACTCAAGTCAACACCACAGGCCGGAAATAACTCCATCAGCCCACATAACCCGTTAATATATGTTGGTTTAGTTGCTCGGACGCCGTGGGTGCTCAGGGGTGGGGTAGTCTCTGCGCATGAATGAGTGTCGATATAACTTAAAATCAATTCAAGAACGTTTTTTTGGGCCGTTTTGCAGATTCCGATTGAAGTTAGGGAAGGTTGAAAAATAAGAAGATATATAACTTAGTCGTTGTAATAGAAGTCTACTTATGGCACTAGTGGTGGGAGTGCACAACTCTCCCAATCCTGCCTTCCCTAACGAACGGCAAGGAGGGGGGGCAATAACGAGTTTATTCGAATTAAAATATCTTGATACCATTTGTCTTAAATTGAAATTCCTGCTTTTTTTTTAAACCGTTCTAATTTTAAGAGCATTTTGGACAGACTGATTTTTTTAAGGATTTAGTCGTTATCAGGAATTGGGTAAATGTGATGACCAAGAACCAGTTTGTTATAAAAAGCTCTGGTACTCTGTTAAACCATTTCTTCTCTTGGGAAATGGAATGGAAGCTCAACGGGGAGATGTATCTGGATCGTATATTCTCGCTTATAGGTATAAAAATAAATTGAGTGAAGATAGGATAAACAAAAAAATGGTTTGGGAAGGACGCTAAAGAATTTAGTTCTTGCCATAGTTGTTTTACCAGTTATCTATGGTAGTTCACAGCATCTGAGGAACAACGATGTAAAGGTTTTTAGAGCCGAAGTACCGTTCTCCTATTTATGTCGATTTTTTTTTATAAAACCACTCTAGTATTTTTCCACAGGTAGAAATCTCAAATTTCTCCATGCAGAAATTCCATATTTACACACGTAGAAATAATAAATTTCCACATGCAGAAATTCCAAATTTCCACAAGTAGAAATCTCAAATTTACACTTACAGAAATTCTAAATTTCCACACGTAGAAATAAAAAGTTTATACGGTTAGAAATCTCAAAATTCTACTTGCAAAATTTCGAAATTTCTACAGGTAGAAACCTCAAATTTCCTCTTGCAGAAATTCAACATTTACATACGTAGAAAAAACAATCCCCTGTAGAAATTCCAAATTTTCACACATATAAATCCCAAATTTCTACATGTAGAAATACCAAATTTCCACATGCATAAATTCCAAATATACATATAGAAATCCCAAATTTCCACATGGAGAACTTCCAAAACTCCCACATGCAGAAATTCCAAATTTCTACACGTAGAAATCCCAGATTTCCTCATGCAGAAATTCCAATTTCCACATAGATAAATTCCAAATTTCCATACGTAGAAATCCCCAAATTTCATAGAGTTTAGTGATTAGAATTAAGTAAATCTTAGTTTCATAATGAACTTCGAATTTTTAAACCTCACTATCCATCTTAGATCCAAATTTAATTTCAGAGAGATTAATTTCTGGAATTGATTTGGACCTTGAATTCGGAAAGAAATTTAGAGAACTTGATTTCTGGAACTTCCATTTTCTCCTCTCCGGGCCCAATTGCGACTTAGAATCCTTAACCAGTCCGGATTATTTTGAAGGTCGTCAAGATCGGTGGAATAAATGGACACTCGAATAAAAAATAATGAACAGAAGGATTTTTCGAATAATGGGGCGGGGGGGGGGGGTGTAACCGAAAAAATCGTTCTAAAGAGAATCGTAGAGAAAGTGATGAGTTAGGGGGGAGTGAGAGTGCGTAGAAATTGGGTATGTGTGGAAAGTATATGACGAGACTACTTAGTGTGCAATGGGTAGGGAAGGAGTGGGCAACCATTTGTCCATTCCCTGATTGGTTTATGTTTATACTCTGCCCTTGTTCATTGTTGCTCCGGTCAAGGGACCTGCCTTTGTTGCAGGATTTGGGAAGGCTCGGGAGAGTTCGAGGGGCTCATTTTTTTTGTTAAGTATAAAGCTCAATAGCAACGAAGACAGGAAGAGAGATCTGTAAAGAAAGTGGTAAAGTTGGGGGAGTGAAACTGTGCGAAAGATTTATAGTCGCAGATCCTCCTGGAGTCAGTGAGGCAAAATGCGGGTGTGGGGATCAAGAAGGGCAAAATGCGGGTGCTGAGGACGTGAGAGAAAAATATAGGTGTGGGAGCCTGGAAAGCAAATATGAGGGTGTTGTGGATAGGAGGGAAAAATGCGGGTGCTGGGGAAGGGAAGTCAAAATGAAGGTGTTAGGGCTGGGAGGGAAAAATGCGGGTGTTGGGGATGGGAGGGGGGGGGGGGAGATGTGGGTGTTGAGGCCGGGAGGGCGAAACGCGTGTGTTGGGGCCGAGAGGGCAAAATGTAGGTGTTAGGGTCGGGAGGGTCAAATGGGGGTGTTTTAGGCCCAGAAGGGCAAAATGCGGGTGTTGAGTCCGAGAGGAAAAAATGTGTGTATTGAGGTCGGGAGGGCAAAATGCGGGTGTTTTAGGCCAGAAGGGCAAAATGCGGGTGTTGAGGCCGGGAGGGGAAAATGCAGGTATTGGGCAAAATGTGGGTGTTGGGGCCGGCAGGGCAAAATGCGGATGTTAGGACGGGAAGTCAAAATGAAGGTGTTAGGGTTGGGAGAGAAAAATGCGGGTGTTGGGGATAAGAGGGGGGGGGGATGTAGGTGTTGAGGCCGGGAGGGCAAAACGCGCGTGTTGGGGCTGGAAGGGCAAAATGTAGGTGTTAGGGTAGGGAGGGTCAAATGGGGGTGTTTTAGGCCCAGAAGGGCAAAATGCGGGTGTTGAGTCCGAGAGGAGAAAATGTGGGTATTGAGGTCGGAAGGGCAAAATGCGGGTGTTTTAGGCCGGAAGGGCAAAATGCGGGTGTTGAGGCCGGAGATGAAAATTCAGGTATTGGTCAAAATGTGGGTGTTGGGGCCGGCAGGGCAAAATGCGGATGTTAGGACAGGAAGTCAAATGTGGGTGTTGGGGCCGAGAGGGCAAAATGCGGGTGTTGAGTCCGAGAGGAGAAAATGTGGATATTGAGGTCGGGAGGGCAAAATGCGGGTGTTTTAGGCCGGAAGGGAAAAATGCGGGTGTTGAGGCCGGGAGATGAAAATTCAGGTATTGGGCAAAATGTGGGTGTTGGGGCCGGGAGGGCAAAATGCGGATGTTAGGACGGAATGTCAAATGTGGGTGTTGGGGCCGAGAGGGCAAAATGCGGGCGTTGAGGCCGGGAGGTAAAATGCGGGTGTTAGGGTCGGGAGGGTCAAATGGGGGTGTTTTAGGCCCAGAAGGGCAAAATGCGGGTGTTTTAGGCCGGAAGGGCAAAATGCGGGTGTTGAGGCCGGGAGATGAAAATTCAGGTATTAGGCAAAATGCGAGCGTTGAGGCCGGGAGGTAAAATGCGGATGTTAGGGCCGGGAGGGTCAAATGGGGGTGTTTTAGGCCCAGAAGGGCAAAATGCGGGCGTTGAGGCCGGGATGGCAAAATATGGTTGTTGAGGCCGGGAGGGCAAAATGCGTGTGTTGAGGCTGGGAGGAGAAAATGTGGGTATTTAGGTCGGGATGGCAAAATGCGGGTGTTTTAGGCCGGAAGGGCAAAATGCAGGGGTTGAGGCCGATAGGAGAAAATGTGGGTATTTAGGTCGGAAGGGCAAAATGCGAGTGTTGAGGTCGGGAGGAAAAAATGCGGGTGTTGAGGGCGGGAGGGCAAAATGCGGATGTTAGGACGGGAAGTCAAATGTGGGTGTTGGGGCTGAGACGTCAAAATGCGGGCGTTGAGGCCGGGATGGAAAAATATGGATGTTGAGGCCGGGAGGGCAAAATGCGTGTGTTGAGGCTGGGAGGAGAAAATGTGGGTATTGAGGTCGGGATGGCAAAATGCGGGTGTTTTAGGCCGGAAGGGCAAAATGCAGGGGTTAAGGCCGATAGGAGAAAATGTGGGTATTTAGGTCGGAAGGGCAAAATGCGGGTGTTGAGGTCGGGAGGAAAAAATGCGGGTGTTAGGACCGGGAAGTCAAATCCGGGTGTTGGAGCCGAGAGGGCAAAATGCGGGCGTTGAGGCCGGGATGGCTACATGTGGATGTTGGGGCCAGGAGGGCAAAATGCGTGTGTTCAGGCTGAGAGGAGAAAATGTGGGTATTGAGGTCGGGAGAGTAAAATGCGGGTGTTGTGGCCGGGAGGGAGAAATGCAGGTATTGGGCAAAATGTGGGTGTTGGGGCCGGGAGGGCAAAATGCGGTTGTTAGGACCAGGAAGCTAAATGTGGGTGTTGGGGCCGAGATGGCAATATGCGGGCGTTGAGGCCGGGATGGCTAAATTTAGATGTTGGGGCCGGGAGGGAAAAATGCGTGTGTTGAAGCCGGGACCGGAAAATGCGGGTGTTGAGGCCCAGAGTGCAGAAGGGGGGGTCAGGGCCGTGAGGGCAAAATGCGGGGTTTAGGGTCGGGAGGAAAAAATGCGGGTGTTGTGGTCAGAAGTGGAAATTCTAGGTGCTAGGACTGGAAGTGGAAAATGCAGGTGCTGAGGCCGGGAGGTAAAAATGTGGCTGTTGGGGCTGGGAGGGCAAAATGCGGGATTTAGGGTCGGGGGGAAAGAATGCGGCTGTTGGAGTCGGAAGTGGAAAATCTAGGTGCTGAGGCCAGGAGGTTAAATGTGTGTGTTGAGGCTGGGAGGGGGAAATTCAGGTGTTGTGGCCGTGAGGGGAAAATGCAGCCATTGTGGCCAAGAGGGGAAAATGAGGGTGTTGGGGGCAGGAGGGTGAAATGCGGGTGTTGGGGTCGGAAGTGGAAAATGAAGGTGCTAGGACCGGTAGAGAAAAATGCGGCTGTTGGGGCAGGGGAAGAAAATGCGGGTGTTGGGCCCGGGAAGGGAAAATGCGGCTGTTGAGGCCGGGAGGAGAAATCCAGGTGTTGGTGCTGGGAGGTCAAAATGAGGGTGTTGGGCCCTGGAGGACAAAATGCGAGTGCTTGCACCGAGAGGGCAAAATGCGGGTGTTGGGGCCGGGAGGAAAAAATGATGGTGTTGGGGCCAGGAGGTCAAAATGTGGCGGATTTGGCCGGGAAAGCAAAAATGCAGGTGTTGGGGCCTGGAAGGCGAACAATCCCCGCCCCCCCTGTCAGCCAAATCACTGCTACAGGTGACATCCACTTGCGGGTCCATGTGCCCTCAAGTCGCTACCTTATGTATGTATCTCTCACACATTCACCTCCTGTAACTTTACCTTTCACCCCTTCCCTTTTGGAGCGAAATTGTGCCCGTTGGTTTTCACTTTAAAGATGAAACGATGATAACCACTTCATAATTCAGCCCCCAAATGTCCGAGAGGGAGGGGTGGGGGTTGAACCCATTTCAAAAGTCCGGGAACTAATTTATAAATAGAGGCTAAATTAAAGCCCCGCCTTATGCTGATCCGTCCGATGTGTGTGGAGAATATTGATCCCGTGGGGTGGGTGGGGGGGCTACGACTCCTCCACGCTAGGATCCGGATCCCTTTCTCGTTGGAGTGTTTTTTTACATCTCTGCTTACGAAATTTATCATTTTTGCCTTCTACTGTCGTGCCATTTATATTCTTTCCAGCAGTATTTTGTCCCTTTTATTCTTTTTACCAGTGTCCGGGCCATGATTAATCTTTGCACCCTCCTTTATGCCAAATTTATTCTCTGTAACCGCATTTATGCCAAATTTATTCTCTGTAACCGCATTTATGCCAAATTTATTCTTGCCACCCACAAAAAGTCTACATCTATTCTTGGCATTCATGGCGCATTTACGCTAACTATATTCTTTTGCCTCATTTATTCTTTCCACCATTGTTCGATGTTAATGCGCCATTTGTCCTTTCCACAGCGTTCATGCCATATTCTTGCTAAGGTCATTGTTTTCACCCGCGTTAATACCACATTTATTCCTTTAATCTCTTCTGCCAATATTTATTCTTATCACATTTATACTTTTCATCCCTGTTCATGCCGCATTTCTTCTCGCCGTCCTTGTTTATATCACAGTTATTCTCGACCATTTATTTTATCTATCCGTGTTTATGCTACATTTACTCTTACCACCCGTGTTTATAGCATATTTATTCTCACCACATTTATTCTTTCCGTTCGTGTTTATGTCCTATTTATTCATGCCACACGTGTTCTTGTCATATTTGTTATTTTAACCTGTGTTCTTCCCAAATTTTTTCTTTATACACGAGTCAATATCATTTTTTTTTCATTTCCAAACGAGATCTTGTCAAATTAATTCTTCCTACATTTATTTTTTCCACCCTAGTTCTATCTACACTTGTTCATACTAAATTTATTTTTTCCACCCTAGTTCTATCTACACTTGTTTATACTGAATTTATTTTTCCACCCTAGTTCTATCTACACTTGTTTATACTAAATTTATTTTTTTACCCTAGTTCTATCTACACTTGTTCATACTAAATTTATTTTTTCCACCCTAGTTCTATCTACACTTGTTCATACTAAATTTATTTTTTCCACCCTAGTTCTATCTACACTTGTTTATACTAAATTGATTTTTCCCACCCTAGTTCTATCTACACTTGTTGATACTAAATTTATTTTTTCCACCCTAGTTCTATCTACACTTGTTCATACTAAATTGATTTTTTCCACCCCTAGTTCTATCTACACTTGTTCATACAAAAATTTTTTCCACCCTAGTTCTATCTACACTTGTTCATACTAAATTTATTTTTTCCACCCTAGTTCTATCTACACTTGTTTATACTAAATTTATTTTTTCCACCCTAGTTCTATCTACACTTGTTCATACTAAATTTATTTTTACACCCTAGTTCTATCTACACTTATTTATACTAAATTTATTCTTTCCACCCTAGTTCTATCTACACTTGTTCATGCTAAATTTATTCTTTCCACCCTAGTTCTATCTACACTTGTTCATACTAAATTTATTTTTTCCAAACTAGTTTTATCTACACTTGTTCATACTAAATTTATTTTTTCCACCCTAGTTCTATCTACATTTGTTCATACTAAATTTATTTTTCCCCCCTAGTTCTATTTACACTTGTTCATACTAAATTTATTGTTTCCACCCTAGTTCTATCTACACTTGTTTATACTAAATTTATTTTTCCACCCTAGTTCTATCTACACTTGTTCATACTTAATTTATTCTTTTTACCCTAGTTCTATCTACACTTGTTCATACTAAATTTATTTTTGCCACCCTAGTTCTATCTACACTTGTTCATAGTAAATTTATTTTTCCACCCTAGTTCTATCTACACTTGTTCATACTAAATTTATTTTTCCACCCTAGTTCTATCTACACTTGTTCATACTAAATTTATTTTTTCCACCCTAGTTCTATCTACACTTGTTCATACTAAATTTATTTTTTCCACCCTAGTTCTATCTACACTTGTTAATACTAAATTTATTTTTTCAACCCTAGTTCTATCTACACTTGTTCATACTAAATTTATTTTTTACACCCTAGTTCTATCTACACTTATTCATACTAAATTTATTTTTTCCACCCTAGTTCTATCTACACTTGTTCATACTAAATTTATTTTTTCCACCCTAGTTCTATCTACACTTGTTCATACTAAATTTATTTTTCCACCCTAGTTCTATCTACACTTGTTCATACTAAATTTATTGTTTCCACCCTAGTTCTATCTACACTTGTTCATACTAAATTTATTGTTTCCACCCTAGTTCTATCTACACTTGTTCATACTAAATTTATTTTTTCCACCCTAGTTCTATCTACACTTGTTCATACTAAATTTATTTTTCCACCCTAGTTCTATCTACACTTGTTCATACTAAATTTATTTTTTCCACCCTAGTTCTATCTACACTTGTTCATACTAAATTTATTTTTTCCACCCTAGTTCTATCTACACTTGTTCATACTAAATTTATTTTTTCCACACTAGTTTTATCTATACTTGTTCATACTAAATTTATTTTTCCACCCTAGTTTTATCTACACTTGTTCATACAAAATTTATTTTTCCACCCTAGTTCTATCTACACTTGTTCATAATAAATTTATTTTTTCCACCCTAGTTTTATCTACACTTGTTCATACTAAATTTATTTTTCCACCCTAGTTCTATCTACACTTGTTCATACTAAATTTATTTTTTCCACCCTAGTTCTATTTGCACTTGTTCTTACCAAATTTATTTTTTCCACCCAAGTTCTATCTACACTTGTTCATACTAAATTTATTTTTTCCACCCTTGTTCTATCTACACTTGTTCATACTAAATTTATTTTTTCCACCCTTGTTCTATCCACACTTGTTTATACTAAATTGATTTTTTCCACCGTAGTTCTATCTACACTTGTTCATACTAAATTTATTTTTCCACCCTAGTTCTATCTACACTTGTTCATACTAAATTTATTTTTTCCACCCTAGTTCTATCTACACTTGTTCATACTAAATTTATTTTTTCCAAACTAGTTTTATCTACACTTGTTCATACTAAATTTATTTTTCCACCCTAGTTCTATCTACATTTGTTCATACTAAATTTATTTTTCCCCCTAGTTCTATTTACACTTGTTCATACTAAATTTATTGTTTCCACCCTAGTTCTATCTACACTTGTTTATACTAAATTTATTTTTCCACCCTAGTTCTATCTACACTTGTTCATACTTAATTTATTCTTTTCACCCTAGTTCTATCTACACTTGTTCATACTAAACTTATTTTTTCCACCCTAGTTCTATCTACACTTGTTCATACTAAATTTATTTTTTCCACCCTAGTTTTATCTACACTTGTTCATACTAAATTTATTTTTCCACCCTAGTTCTATCTACACTTGTTCATACTAAATTTATTTTTTCCACCCTAGTTCTATCTACACTTGTTCATACTAAATTTATTTTTTCCACCCTAGTTCTATCTACACTTGTTCATACTAAATTTATTTTTTCCACCTTAGTTCTATCTACACTTGTTCATACTAAATTTATTTTTTCACCCTAGTTCTATCTACACTTGTTCATCCTTAATTGATTTTTTCCACCCTAGTTCTATCTACACTTGTTCATACTAAATTTATTTTTCCACCCTAGTTCTATCTACACTTGTTCATACTAAAATTATTTTTCCCCCCTAGTTTTATCTACACTTGTTCATAGTAAATTTATTTTTTCCACCCTAGTTCTATCCACACTTGTTCATACTAAATTTATTTTTTCCACCCTTGTTCTATCTACACTTGTTCATACTAAATTTATTTTTTCCACCCTAGTTCTATCTACACTTGTTTATACTAAATTGATTTTTTCCATTCTAGTTCTATCTACACTTGTTTATACTAAATTTATTTTTTCCACCCTAGTTCTATCTACACTTGTTAATACTAAATTTATTTTTTCAACCCTAGTTCTATCTACACTTGTTCATACTAAATTTATTTTTTCCACCCTAGTTCTATCTACACTTATTCATACTAAATTTATTTTTTCCACCCTAGTTCTATCTACACTTGTTCATACTAAATTTATTTTTTCCACCCTAGTTCTATCTACACTTGTTCATACTAAATTTATTTTTCCACCCTAGTTCTATCTACACTTGTTCATACTAAATTTATTGTTTCCACCCTAGTTCTATCTACACTTGTTCATACTAAATTTATTGTTTCCACCCTAGTTCTATCTACACTGGTTCATACTAAATTTATTTTTTCCACCCTAGTTCTATCTACACTTGTTCATACTAAATTTATTTTTCCACCCTAGTTCTATCTACACTTGTTCATACTAAATTTATTTTTTCCACCCTAGTTCTATCTACACTTGTTCATACTAAATTTATTTTTTCCACCCTAGTTTTATCTATACTTGTTCATACTAAATTTATTTTTCCACCCTAGTTTTATCTACACTTGTTCATACAAAATTTATTTTTCCACCCTAGTTCTATCTACACTTGTTCATACTAAATTTATTTTTTCCACCCTAGTTTTATCTACACTTGTTCATACTAAATTTATTTTTCCACCCTAGTTCTATCTACACTTGTTCATACTAAATTTATTTTTTCCACCCTAGTTCTATTTGCACTTGTTCTTACCAAATTTATTTTTTCCACCCAAGTTCTATCTACACTTGTTCATACTAAATTTATTTTTTCCACCCTTGTTCTATCTACACTTGTTCATACTAAATTTATTTTTTCCACCCTTGTTCTATCCACACTTGTTTATACTAAATTGATTTTTTCCACCCTAGTTCTATCTACACTTGTTCATACTAAATTTATTTTTCCACCCTAGTTCTATCTACACTTGTTCATACTAAATTTATTTTTTCCACCCTAGTTCTATCTACACTTGTTCATACTAAATTTATTTTTTCCAAACTAGTTTTATCTACACTTGTTCATACTAAATTTATTTTTCCACCCTAGTTCTATCTACATTTGTTCATACTAAATTTATTTTCCCCCTAGTTCTATTTACACTTGTTCATACTAAATTTATTGTTTCCACCCTAGTTCTATCTACACTTGTTTATACTAAATTTATTTTTCCACCCTAGTTCTATCTACACTTGTTCATACTTAATTTATTCTTTTCACCCTAGTTCTATCTACACTTGTTCATACTAAATTTATTTTTTCCACCCTAGTTCTATCTACACTTGTTCATACTAAATTTATTTTTTCCACCCTAGTTTTATCTACACTTGTTCATACTAAATTTATTTTTCCACCCTAGTTCTATCTACACTTGTTCATACTAAATTTATTTTTTCCACCCTAGTTCTATCTACACTTGTTCATACTAAATTTATTTTTCCACCCTAGTTCTATCTACACTTGTTCATACTAAATTTATTTTTTCCACCTTAGTTCTATCTACACTTGTTCATACTAAATTTATTTTTTCACCCTAGTTCTATCTACACTTGTTCATCCTTAATTGATTTTTTCCACCCTAGTTCTATCTACACTTGTTCATACTAAATTTATTTTTCCACCCTAGTTCTATCTACACTTGTTCATACTAAAATTATTTTTCCCCCCTAGTTTTATCTACACTTGTTCATAGTAAATTTATTTTTTCCACCCTAGTTCTATCCACACTTGTTCATATTAAATTTATTTTTTCCACCCTTGTTCTATCTACACTTGTTCATACTAAATTTATTTTTTCCACCCTAGTTCTATCTACACTTGTTTATACTAAATTGATTTTTTCCACCCTAGTTCTATCTACACTTGTTCATACTAAATTTATTTTTTCCACCCTAGTTCTATCTACACTTGTTCATACTAAATTTATTTTTTCCACCCTAGTTCTATCTACACTTGTTAATACTAAATTTATTTTTTCAACCCTAGTTCTATCTACACTTGTTCATACTAAATTTATTTTTTACACCCTAGTTCTATCTACACTTATTCATACTAAATTTATTTTTTCCACCCTAGTTCTATCTACACTTGTTCATACTAAATTTATTTTTTCCACCCTAGTTCTATCTACACTTGTTCATACTAAATTTATTTTTCCACCCTAGTTCTATCTACACTTGTTCATACTAAATTTATTGTTTCCACCCTAGTTCTATCTACACTTGTTCATACTAAATTTATTGTTTCCACCCTAGTTCTATCTACACTTGTTCATACTAAATTTATTTTTTCCACCCTAGTTCTATCTACACTTGTTCATACTAAATTTATTTTTCCACCCTAGTTCTATCTACACTTGTTCATACTAAATTTATTTTTTCCACCCTAGTTCTATCTACACTTGTTCATACTAAATTTATTTTTTCCACCCTAGTTCTATCTACACTTGTTCATACTAAATTTATTTTTTCCACCCTAGTTTTATCTATACTTGTTCATACTAAATTTATTTTTCCACCCTAGTTTTATCTACACTTGTTCATACAAAATTTATTTTTCCACCCTAGTTCTATCTACACTTGTTCATAATAAATTTATTTTTTCCACCCTAGTTTTATCTACACTTGTTCATACTAAATTTATTTTTCCACCCTAGTTCTATCTACACTTGTTCATACTAAATTTATTTTTTCCACCCTAGTTCTATTTGCACTTGTTCTTACCAAATTTATTTTTTCCACCCAAGTTCTATCTACACTTGTTCATACTAAATTTATTTTTTCCACCCTTGTTCTATCTACACTTGTTCATACTAAATTTATTTTTTCCACCCTTGTTCTATCCACACTTGTTTATACTAAATTGATTTTTTCCACCGTAGTTCTATCTACACTTGTTCATACTAAATTTATTTTTCCACCCTAGTTCTATCTACACTTGTTCATACTAAATTTATTTTTTCCACCCTAGTTCTATCTACACTTGTTCATACTAAATTTATTTTTTCCAAACTAGTTTTATCTACACTTGTTCATACTAAATTTATTTTTCCACCCTAGTTCTATCTACATTTGTTCATACTAAATTTATTTTTCCCCCTAGTTCTATTTACACTTGTTCATACTAAATTTATTGTTTCCACCCTAGTTCTATCTACACTTGTTTATACTAAATTTATTTTTCCACCCTAGTTCTATCTACACTTGTTCATACTTAATTTATTCTTTTCACCCTAGTTCTATCTACACTTGTTCATACTAAACTTATTTTTTCCACCCTAGTTCTATCTACACTTGTTCATACTAAATTTATTTTTTCCACCCTAGTTTTATCTACACTTGTTCATACTAAATTTATTTTTCCACCCTAGTTCTATCTACACTTGTTCATACTAAATTTATTTTTTCCACCCTAGTTCTATCTACACTTGTTCATACTAAATTTATTTTTTCCACCCTAGTTCTATCTACACTTGTTCATACTAAATTTATTTTTTCCACCTTAGTTCTATCTACACTTGTTCATACTAAATTTATTTTTTCACCCTAGTTCTATCTACACTTGTTCATCCTTAATTGATTTTTTCCACCCTAGTTCTATCTACACTTGTTCATACTAAATTTATTTTTCCACCCTAGTTCTATCTACACTTGTTCATACTAAAATTATTTTTCCCCCCTAGTTTTATCTACACTTGTTCATAGTAAATTTATTTTTTCCACCCTAGTTCTATCCACACTTGTTCATACTAAATTTATTTTTTCCACCCTTGTTCTATCTACACTTGTTCATACTAAATTTATTTTTTCCACCCTAGTTCTATCTACACTTGTTTATACTAAATTGATTTTTTCCACCCTAGTTCTATCTACACTTGTTTATACTAAATTTATTTTTTCCACCCTAGTTCTATCTACACTTGTTAATACTAAATTTATTTTTTCAACCCTAGTTCTATCTACACTTGTTCATACTAAATTTATTTTTTCCACCCTAGTTCTATCTACACTTATTCATACTAAATTTATTTTTTCCACCCTAGTTCTATCTACACTTGTTCATACTAAATTTATTTTTTCCACCCTAGTTCTATCTACACTTGTTCATACTAAATTTATTTTTCCACCCTAGTTCTATCTACACTTGTTCATACTAAATTTATTGTTTCCACCCTAGTTCTATCTACACTTGTTCATACTAAATTTATTGTTTCCACCCTAGTTCTATCTACACTGGTTCATACTAAATTTATTTTTTCCACCCTAGTTCTATCTACACTTGTTCATACTAAATTTATTTTTCCACCCTAGTTCTATCTACACTTGTTCATACTAAATTTATTTTTTCCACCCTAGTTCTATCTACACTTGTTCATACTAAATTTATTTTTTCCACCCTAGTTTTATCTATACTTGTTCATACTAAATTTATTTTTCCACCCTAGTTTTATCTACACTTGTTCATACAAAATTTATTTTTCCACCCTAGTTCTATCTACACTTGTTCATACTAAATTTATTTTTTCCACCCTAGTTTTATCTACACTTGTTCATACTAAATTTATTTTTCCACCCTAGTTCTATCTACACTTGTTCATACTAAATTTATTTTTTCCACCCTAGTTCTATTTGCACTTGTTCTTACCAAATTTATTTTTTCCACCCAAGTTCTATCTACACTTGTTCATACTAAATTTATTTTTTCCACCCTTGTTCTATCTACACTTGTTCATACTAAATTTATTTTTTCCACCCTTGTTCTATCCACACTTGTTTATACTAAATTGATTTTTTCCACCCTAGTTCTATCTACACTTGTTCATACTAAATTTATTTTTCCACCCTAGTTCTATCTACACTTGTTCATACTAAATTTATTTTTTCCACCCTAGTTCTATCTACACTTGTTCATACTAAATTTATTTTTTCCAAACTAGTTTTATCTACACTTGTTCATACTAAATTTATTTTTCCACCCTAGTTCTATCTACATTTGTTCATACTAAATTTATTTTTCCCCCTAGTTCTATTTACACTTGTTCATACTAAATTTATTGTTTCCACCCTAGTTCTATCTACACTTGTTTATACTAAATTTATTTTTCCACCCTAGTTCTATCTACACTTGTTCATACTTAATTTATTCTTTTCACCCTAGTTCTATCTACACTTGTTCATACTAAATTTATTTTTTCCACCCTAGTTCTATCTACACTTGTTCATACTAAATTTATTTTTTCCACCCTAGTTTTATCTACACTTGTTCATACTAAATTTATTTTTCCACCCTAGTTCTATCTACACTTGTTCATACTAAATTTATTTTTTCCACCCTAGTTCTATCTACACTTGTTCATACTAAATTTATTTTTCCACCCTAGTTCTATCTACACTTGTTCATACTAAATTTATTTTTTCCACCTTAGTTCTATCTACACTTGTTCATACTAAATTTATTTTTTCACCCTAGTTCTATCTACACTTGTTCATCCTTAATTGATTTTTTCCACCCTAGTTCTATCTACACTTGTTCATACTAAATTTATTTTTCCACCCTAGTTCTATCTACACTTGTTCATACTAAAATTATTTTTCCCCCCTAGTTTTATCTACACTTGTTCATAGTAAATTTATTTTTTCCACCCTAGTTCTATCCACACTTGTTCATACTAAATTTATTTTTTCCACCCTTGTTCTATCTACACTTGTTCATACTAAATTTATTTTTTCCACCCTAGTTCTATCTACACTTGTTTATACTAAATTGATTTTTTCCACCCTAGTTCTATCTACACTTGTTCATACTAAATTTATTTTTTCCACCCTAGTTCTATCTACACTTGTTCATACTAAATTTATTTTTTCCACTTTTGTTCTATCTACACTTGTTCATACTAAATTTATTTTTTCCACTCTAGTTCTATCCACACTTGTTCATACTAATTTTTTTTCCACCCTTGTTCTATCTACACTTGTTAATACTAAATTTATTTTTTCCACCCTAGTTCTATCTACACTTGTTTATACTAAATTTATTTTTTCCACCCTAGTTCTATCTACACTTGTTCATACTAAATTTATTTTTTCCACCCTAGTTCTATCTACACTTGTTTATACTAAATTTATTTTTTCCACCCTTGTTCTATCTACACTTGTTCATACTAAATTGATTTTTTCCACCCTAGTTGTATCTACACTTGTTCATACTAAATTGATTTTTTTCCACCCTAGTTCTATCTACACTTGTTCATACTAAATTTATTTTTCCACCCTAGTTCTATCTACACTTGTTCATACTAAATTTATTTTTTCCACCCTAGTTCTATCTACACTTGTTCATACTAAATTTATTGTTTCCACCCTAGTTCTATCTACACTTGTTCATACTAAATTTATTTTTTCCACCCTAGTTCTATCTACACTTGTTCATACTAAATTTATTTTTTCCACCCTAGTTCTATCTACACTTGTTCATACTAAATTTATTTTTTCCACCCTAGTTCTATCTACACTTGTTCATACTAAATTTATTTTTTCCACCCTAGTTCTATCTACACTTGTTCATACTAAATTTATTTTTTCCACCCTAGTTCTATTTGCACTTGTTCTTACCAAATTTATTTTTTCCACCCAAGTTCTATCTGCACTTGTTCATACTAAATTTATTTTTTCCACCCTTGTTCTATCTACACTTGTTCATACTAAATTTATTTTTCCACCCTTGTTCTATCTACACTTGTTTATACTAAATTGATTTTTTCCACCCTAGTTCTATCTAAACTTGTTCATACTAAATTTATTTTTCCACCCTAGTTCTATCTACACTTGTTCATAATAAATTTATTTTTTCCACCCTAGTTCTATCTACACTTGTTCATACTAAATTTATTTTTTCTAAACTAGTTTTATCTACACTTGTTCATACTAAATTTATTTTTCCACCCTAGTTCTATCTACATTTGTTCATACTAAATTTATTTTTTCCCCCTAGTTCTATTTACACTTGTTCATACTAAATTTATTGTTTCCACCCTAGTTCTATCTACACTTGTTTATACTAAATTTATTTTTCCACCCTAGTTCTATCTACACTTGTTCATACTTAATTTATTCTTTTCACCCTAGTTCTATCTACACTTGTTCATACTAAATTTATTTTTCCCACCCTAGTTCTATCTACACTTGTTCATAGTAAATTTATTTTTTCCACCCTAGTTCTATCTACACTTGTTCATACTAAATTTATTTTTTCCACCCTAGTTCTATCTACACTTGTTCATACTAAATTTATTTTTCCACCCTAGTTCTATCTACACTTGTTCATACTAAATTTATTTTTTCCACCCTAGTTCTATCTACACTTGTTAATACTAAATTTATTTTTTCAACCCTAGTTCTATCTACACTTGTTCATACTAAATTTATTTTTCCACCCTAGTTCTATCTACACTTATTCATACTAAATTTATTTTTCCACCCTAGTTCTATCTACACTTGTTCATACTAAATTTATTTTTTCCACCCTAGTTCTATCTACACTTGTTTATACTAAATTCATTTTTCCACCCTAGTTGTATCTACACTTGTTCATACTAAATTATTTTTTCCACCCTAGTTTTATCTACACTTGTTCATACTAAATTTATTTTTCCACCCTAGTTCTATCTACACTTGTTCATACTAAATTTATTTTTTCCACCCTAGTTCTATCTACACTTGTTCATACTAAATTTATTTTTTCCACCCTAGTTCTATCTACACTTGTTCATACTAAATTTATTTTTTCCACCCTAGTTCTATCTACACTTGTTCATACTAAATTTATTTTTTCACCCTAGTTCTATCTACACTTGTTCATCCTTAATTGATTTTTTCCACCCTAGTTCTATCTACACTTGTTCATAATAAATTTATTTTTCCACCCTAGTTCTATCTACACTTGTTCATACTAAATTGATTTTTTCCACCCCTAGTTCTATCTACACTTGTTCATACAAAAAATTTTTCCACCCTAGTTCTATCTACACTTGTTCATACTAAATTTATTTTTTCCACCCTAGTTCTATCTACACTTGTTTATACTAAATTTATTTTTTCCACCCTAGTTCTATCTACACTTGTTCATACTAAATTTATTTTTACACCCTAGTTCTATCTACACTTATTTATACTAAATTTATTCTTTCCACCCTAGTTCTATCTACACTTGTTCATGCTAAATTTATTCTTTCCACCCTAGTTCTATCTACACTTGTTCATACTAAATTTATTTTTTCCAAACTAGTTTTATCTACACTTGTTCATACTAAATTTATTTTTTCCACCCTAGTTCTATCTACATTTGTTCATACTAAATTTATTTTTCCCCCCTAGTTCTATTTACACTTGTTCATACTAAATTTATTGTTTCCACCCTAGTTCTATCTACACTTGTTTATACTAAATTTATTTTTCCACCCTAGTTCTATCTACACTTGTTCATACTTAATTTATTCTTTTTACCCTAGTTCTATCTACACTTGTTCATACTAAATTTATTTTTGCCACCCTAGTTCTATCTACACTTGTTCATAGTAAATTTATTTTTCCACCCTAGTTCTATCTACACTTGTTCATACTAAATTTATTTTTTCCACCCTAGTTCTATCTACACTTGTTCATACTAAATTTATTTTTCCACCCTAGTTCTATCTACACTTGTTCATACTAAATTTATTTTTTCCACCTTAGTTCTATCTACACTTGTTCATACTAAATTTATTTTTTCACCCTAGTTCTATCTACACTTGTTCATCCTTAATTGATTTTTTCCACCCTAGTTCTATCTACACTTGTTCATACTAAATTTATTTTTCCACCCTAGTTCTATCTACACTTGTTCATACTAAAATTATTTTTCCCCCCTAGTTTTATCTACACTTGTTCATAGTAAATTTATTTTTTCCACCCTAGTTCTATCCACACTTGTTCATACTAAATTTATTTTTTCCACCCTTGTTCTATCTACACTTGTTCATACTAAATTTATTTTTTCCACCCTAGTTCTATCTACACTTGTTTATACTAAATTGATTTTTTCCACCCTAGTTCTATCTACACTTGTTCATACTAAATTTATTTTTTCCACCCTAGTTCTATCTACACTTGTTCATACTAAATTTATTTTTTCCACTTTTGTTCTATCTACACTTGTTCATACTAAATTTATTTTTTCCACTCTAGTTCTATCCACACTTGTTCATACTAATTTTTTTTTCCACCCTTGTTCTATCTACACTTGTTAATACTAAATTTATTTTTTCCACCCTAGTTCTATCTACACTTGTTTATACTAAATTTATTTTTTCCACCCTAGTTCTATCTACACTTGTTCATACTAAATTTATTTTTTCCACCCTAGTTCTATCTACACTTGTTTATACTAAATTTATTTTTTCCACCCTTGTTCTATCTACACTTGTTCATACTAAATTGATTTTTTCCACCCTAGTTGTATCTACACTTGTTCATACTAAATTGATTTTTTTCCACCCTAGTTCTATCTACACTTGTTCATACTAAATTTATTTTTCCACCCTAGTTCTATCTACACTTGTTCATACTAAATTTATTTTTTCCACCCTAGTTCTATCTACACTTGTTCATACTAAATTTATTGTTTCCACCCTAGTTCTATCTACACTTGTTCATACTAAATTTATTTTTTCCACCCTAGTTCTATCTACACTTGTTCATACTAAATTTATTTTTTCCACCCTAGTTCTATCTACACTTGTTCATACTAAATTTATTTTTTCCACCCTAGTTCTATCTACACTTGTTCATACTAAATTTATTTTTTCCACCCTAGTTCTATCTACACTTGTTCATACTAAATTTATTTTTTCCACCCTAGTTCTATTTGCACTTGTTCTTACCAAATTTATTTTTTCCACCCAAGTTCTATCTGCACTTGTTCATACTAAATTTATTTTTTCCACCCTTGTTCTATCTACACTTGTTCATACTAAATTTATTTTTCCACCCTTGTTCTATCTACACTTGTTTATACTAAATTGATTTTTTCCACCCTAGTTCTATCTAAACTTGTTCATACTAAATTTATTTTTCCACCCTAGTTCTATCTACACTTGTTCATAATAAATTTATTTTTTCCACCCTAGTTCTATCTACACTTGTTCATACTAAATTTATTTTTTCTAAACTAGTTTTATCTACACTTGTTCATACTAAATTTATTTTTCCACCCTAGTTCTATCTACATTTGTTCATACTAAATTTATTTTTTCCCCCTAGTTCTATTTACACTTGTTCATACTAAATTTATTGTTTCCACCCTAGTTCTATCTACACTTGTTTATACTAAATTTATTTTTCCACCCTAGTTCTATCTACACTTGTTCATACTTAATTTATTCTTTTCACCCTAGTTCTATCTACACTTGTTCATACTAAATTTATTTTTCCCACCCTAGTTCTATCTACACTTGTTCATAGTAAATTTATTTTTTCCACCCTAGTTCTATCTACACTTGTTCATACTAAATTTATTTTTTCCACCCTAGTTCTATCTACACTTGTTCATACTAAATTTATTTTTCCACCCTAGTTCTATCTACACTTGTTCATACTAAATTTATTTTTTCCACCCTAGTTCTATCTACACTTGTTAATACTAAATTTATTTTTTCAACCCTAGTTCTATCTACACTTGTTCATACTAAATTTATTTTTCCACCCTAGTTCTATCTACACTTATTCATACTTAATTTATTTTTCCACCCTAGTTCTATCTACACTTGTTCATACTAAATTTATTTTTTCCACCCTAGTTCTATCTACACTTGTTTATACTAAATTCATTTTTCCACCCTAGTTGTATCTACACTTGTTCATACTAAATTATTTTTTCCACCCTAGTTTTATCTACACTTGTTCATACTAAATTTATTTTTCCACCCTAGTTCTATCTACACTTGTTCATACTAAATTTATTTTTTCCACCCTAGTTCTATCTACACTTGTTCATACTAAATTTATTTTTTCCACCCTAGTTCTATCTACACTTGTTCATACTAAATTTATTTTTTCCACCCTAGTTCTATCTACACTTGTTCATACTAAATTTATTTTTTCACCCTAGTTCTATCTACACTTGTTCATCCTTAATTGATTTTTTCCACCCTAGTTCTATCTACACTTGTTCATAATAAATTTATTTTTCCACCCTAGTTCTATCTACACTTGTTCATACTAAATTGATTTTTTCCACCCCTAGTTCTATCTACACTTGTTCATACAAAAAATTTTTCCACCCTAGTTCTATCTACACTTGTTCATACTAAATTTATTTTTTCCACCCTAGTTCTATCTACACTTGTTTATACTAAATTTATTTTTTCCACCCTAGTTCTATCTACACTTGTTCATACTAAATTTATTTTTACACCCTAGTTCTATCTACACTTATTTATACTAAATTTATTCTTTCCACCCTAGTTCTATCTACACTTGTTCATGCTAAATTTATTCTTTCCACCCTAGTTCTATCTACACTTGTTCATACTAAATTTATTTTTTCCAAACTAGTTTTATCTACACTTGTTCATACTAAATTTATTTTTTCCACCCTAGTTCTATCTACATTTGTTCATACTAAATTTATTTTTCCCCCCTAGTTCTATTTACACTTGTTCATACTAAATTTATTGTTTCCACCCTAGTTCTATCTACACTTGTTTATACTAAATTTATTTTTCCACCCTAGTTCTATCTACACTTGTTCATACTTAATTTATTCTTTTTACCCTAGTTCTATCTACACTTGTTCATACTAAATTTATTTTTGCCACCCTAGTTCTATCTACACTTGTTCATAGTAAATTTATTTTTCCACCCTAGTTCTATCTACACTTGTTCATACTAAATTTATTTTTCCACCCTAGTTCTATCTACACTTGTTCATACTAAATTTATTTTTCCACCCTAGTTCTATCTACAGTTGTTCATACTAAATTTATTTTTTCCACCCTAGTTCTATCTACACTTGTTAATACTAAATTTATTTTTTCAACCCTAGTTCTATCTACACTTGTTCATACTAAATTTATTTTTTACACCCTAGTTCTATCTACACTTATTCATACTAAATTTATTTTTTCCACCCTAGTTCTATCTACACTTGTTCATACTAAATTTATTTTTTCCACCCTAGTTCTATCTACACTTGTTCATACTAAATTTATTTTTCCACCCTAGTTCTATCTACACTTGTTCATACTAAATTTATTGTTTCCACCCTAGTTCTATCTACACTTGTTCATACTAAATTTATTGTTTCCACCCTAGTTCTATCTACACTTGTTCATACTAAATTTATTTTTTCCACCCTAGTTCTATCTACACTTGTTCATACTAAATTTATTTTTCCACCCTAGTTCTATCTACACTTGTTCATACTAAATTTATTTTTTCCACCCTAGTTCTATCTACACTTGTTCATACTAAATTTATTTTTTCCACCCTAGTTCTATCTACACTTGTTCATACTAAATTTATTTTTTCCACCCTAGTTTTATCTATACTTGTTCATACTAAATTTATTTTTCCACCCTAGTTTTATCTACACTTGTTCATACAAAATTTATTTTTCCACCCTAGTTCTATCTACACTTGTTCATAATAAATTTATTTTTTCCACCCTAGTTTTATCTACACTTGTTCATACTAAATTTATTTTTCCACCCTAGTTCTATCTACACTTGTTCATACTAAATTTATTTTTTCCACCCTAGTTCTATTTGCACTTGTTCTTACCAAATTTATTTTTTCCACCCAAGTTCTATCTACACTTGTTCATACTAAATTTATTTTTTCCACCCTTGTTCTATCTACACTTGTTCATACTAAATTTATTTTTTCCACCCTTGTTCTATCCACACTTGTTTATACTAAATTGATTTTTTCCACCGTAGTTCTATCTACACTTGTTCATACTAAATTTATTTTTCCACCCTAGTTCTATCTACACTTGTTCATACTAAATTTATTTTTTCCACCCTAGTTCTATCTACACTTGTTCATACTAAATTTATTTTTTCCAAACTAGTTTTATCTACACTTGTTCATACTAAATTTATTTTTCCACCCTAGTTCTATCTACATTTGTTCATACTAAATTTATTTTTCCCCCTAGTTCTATTTACACTTGTTCATACTAAATTTATTGTTTCCACTCTAGTTCTATCTACACTTGTTTATACTAAATTTATTTTTCCACCCTAGTTCTATCTACACTTGTTCATACTTAATTTATTCTTTTCACCCTAGTTCTATCTACACTTGTTCATACTAAATTTATTTTTTCCACCCTAGTTCTATCTACACTTGTTCATACTAAATTTATTTTTTCCACCCTAGTTTTATCTACACTTGTTCATACTAAATTTATTTTTCCACCCTAGTTCTATCTACACTTGTTCATACTAAATTTATTTTTTCCACCCTAGTTCTATCTACACTTGTTCATACTAAATTTATTTTTTCCACCTTAGTTCTATCTACACTTGTTCATACTAAATTTATTTTTTCACCCTAGTTCTATCTACACTTGTTCATCCTTAATTGATTTTTTCCACCCTAGTTCTATCTACACTTGTTCATACTAAATTTATTTTTCCACCCTAGTTCTATCTACACTTGTTCATACTAAAATTATTTTTCCCCCCTAGTTTTATCTACACTTGTTCATAGTAAATTTATTTTTTCCACCCTAGTTCTATCCACACTTGTTCATACTAAATTTATTTTTTCCACCCTTGTTCTATCTACACTTGTTCATACTAAATTTATTTTTTCCACCCTAGTTCTATCTACACTTGTTTATACTAAATTGATTTTTTCCACCCTAGTTCTATCTACACTTGTTCATACTAAATTTATTTTTTCCACCCTAGTTCTATCTACACTTGTTAATACTAAATTTATTTTTTCAACCCTAGTTCTATCTACACTTGTTCATACTAAATTTATTTTTTCCACCCTAGTTCTATCTACACTTATTCATACTAAATTTATTTTTTCCACCCTAGTTCTATCTACACTTGTTCATACTAAATTTATTTTTTCCACCCTAGTTCTATCTACACTTGTTCATACTAAATTTATTTTTCCACCCTAGTTCTATCTACACTTGTTCATACTAAATTTATTGTTTCCACCCTAGTTCTATCTACACTTGTTCATACTAAATTTATTGTTTCCACCCTAGTTCTATCTACACTGGTTCATACTAAATTTATTTTTTCCACCCTAGTTCTATCTACACTTGTTCATACTAAATTTATTTTTCCACCCTAGTTCTATCTACACTTGTTCATACTAAATTTATTTTTTCCACCCTAGTTCTATCTACACTTGTTCATACTAAATTTATTTTTTCCACCCTAGTTCTATCTACACTTGTTCATACTAAATTTATTTTTTCCACCCTAGTTTTATCTATACTTGTTCATACTAAATTTATTTTTCCACCCTAGTTTTATCTACACTTGTTCATACAAAATTTATTTTTCCACCCTAGTTCTATCTACACTTGTTCATACTAAATTTATTTTTTCCACCCTAGTTTTATCTACACTTGTTCATACTAAATTTATTTTTCCACCCTAGTTCTATCTACACTTGTTCATACTAAATTTATTTTTTCCACCCTAGTTCTATTTGCACTTGTTCTTACCAAATTTATTTTTTCCACCCAAGTTCTATCTACACTTGTTCATACTAAATTTATTTTTTCCACCCTTGTTCTATCTACACTTGTTCATACTAAATTTATTTTTTCCACCCTTGTTCTATCCACACTTGTTTATACTAAATTGATTTTTTCCACCCTAGTTCTATCTACACTTGTTCATACTAAATTTATTTTTCCACCCTAGTTCTATCTACACTTGTTCATACTAAATTTATTTTTTCCACCCTAGTTCTATCTACACTTGTTCATACTAAATTTATTTTTTCCAAACTAGTTTTATCTACACTTGTTCATACTAAATTTATTTTTCCACCCTAGTTCTATCTACATTTGTTCATACTAAATTTATTTTTCCCCTTAGTTCTATTTACACTTGTTCATACTAAATTTATTGTTTCCACCCTAGTTCTATCTACACTTGTTTATACTAAATTGATTTTTCCACCCTAGTTCTATCTACACTTGTTCATACTTAATTTATTCTTTTCACCCTAGTTCTATCTACACTTGTTCATACTAAATTTATTTTTTCCACCCTAGTTCTATCTACACTTGTTCATACTAAATTTATTTTTTCCACCCTAGTTTTATCTACACTTGTTCATACTAAATTTATTTTTCCACCCTAGTTCTATCTACACTTGTTCATACTAAATTTAAATTTTCCACCCTAGTTCTATCTACACTTGTTCATACTAAATTTATTTTTCCACCCTAGTTCTATCTACACTTGTTCATACTAAATTTATTTTTTCCACCTTAGTTCTATCTACACTTGTTCATACTAAATTTATTTTTTCACCCTAGTTCTATCTACACTTGTTCATCCTTAATTGATTTTTTCCACTCTAGTTCTATCTACACTTGTTCATACTAAATTTATTTTTCCACCCTAGTTCTATCTACACTTGTTCATACTAAAATTATTTTCCCCCCCTAGTTTTATCTACACTTGTTCATAGTAAATTTATTTTTTCCACCCTAGTTCTATCCACACTTGTTCATACTAAATTTATTTTTTCCACCCTTGTTCTATCTACACTTGTTCATACTAAATTTATTTTTTCCACCCTAGTTCTATCTACACTTGTTTATACTAAATTGATTTTTTCCACCCTAGTTCTATCTACACTTGTTCATACTAAATTTATTTTTTCCACCCTAGTTCTATCTACACTTGTTCATACTAAATTTATTTTTTCCACTTTTGTTCTATCTACACTTGTTCATACTAAATTTATTGTTTCCACCCTAGTTCTATCTACACTTGTTCATACTAAATTTATTTTTTCCACCCTAGTTCTATCTACACTTGTTCATACTAAATTTATTTTTTCCACCCTAGTTCTATCTACACTTGTTCATACTAAATTTATTTTTTCCACCCTAGTTCTATCTATACTTGTTCATACTAAATTTATTTTTCCACCCTAGTTTTATCTACACCTGTTCATACAAAATTTATTTTTCCACCCTAGTTCTATCTACACTTGTTCATAATAAATTTATTTTTTCCACCCTAGTTTTATCTACACTTGTTCATACTAAATTTATTTTTTCCACCCTAGTTCTATCTACACTTGTTCATACTAAATTTATTTTTTCCACCCTAGTTCTATTTGCACTTGTTCTTACCAAATTTATTTTTTCCACCCAAGTTCTATCTACACTTGTTCATACTAAATTTATTTTTTCCACCCTTGTTCTATCTACACTTGTTCATACTAAATTTATTTTTTCCACGCTTGTTCTATCTACACTTGTTTATACTAAATTTATTTTTTCCACCCTAGTTCTATCTACACTTGTTCATACTAAATTTATTTCTTCCACCCTAGTTCTATCTACACTTGTTCATACTAAATTTATTTTTTCCACCCTAGTTCTATCTACACTTGTTCATACTAAATTTATTTTTTCCACCCTAGTTCTATTTGCACTTGTTCTTACCAAATTTATTTTTTCCACCCAAGTTCTATCTGCACTTGTTCATACTAAATTTATTTTTTCCACCCTTGTTCTATCTACACTTGTTCATACTAAATTTATTTTTCCACCCTTGTTCTATCTACACTTGTTTATACTAAATTGATTTTTTCCACCCTAGTTCTATCTACACTTGTTCATACTAAATTTATTTTTCCACCCTAGTTCTATCTACACTTGTTCATACTAAATTTATTTTTTCCACCCTAGTTCTATCTACACTTGTTCATACTAAATTTATTTTTTCTAAACTAGTTTTATCTACACTTGTTCATACTAAATTTATTTTTCCACCCTAGTTCTATCTACATTTGTTCATACTAAATTTATTTTTTCCCCCTAGTTCTATTTACACTTGTTCATACTAAATTTATTGTTTCCACCCTAGTTCTATCTACACTTGTTTATACTAAATTTATTTTTCCACCCTAGTTCTATCTACACTTGTTCATACTTAATTTATTCTTTTCACCCTAGTTCTATCTACACTTGTTCATACTAAATTTATTTTTCCCACCCTAGTTCTATCTACACTTGTTCATAGTAAATTTATTTTTTCCACCCTAGTTCTATCTACACTTGTTCATACTAAATTTATTTTTTCCACCCTAGTTCTATCTACACTTGTTCATACTAAATTTATTTTTCCACCCTAGTTCTATCTACACTTGTTCATACTAAATTTATTTTTCCACCCTAGTTCTATCTACACTTGTTAATACTAAATTTATTTTTTCAACCCTAGTTCTATCTACACTTGTTCATACTAAATTTATTTTTCCACCCTAGTTCTATCTACACTTATTCATACTAAATTTATTTTTCCACCCTAGTTCTATCTACACTTGTTCATACTAAATTTATTTTTTCCACCCTAGTTCTATCTACACTTGTTTATACTAAATTCATTTTTCCACCCTAGTTGTATCTACACTTGTTCATACTAAATTATTTTTTCCACCCTAGTTTTATCTACACTTGTTCATACTAAATTTATTTTTCCACCCTAGTTCTATCTACACTTGTTCATACTAAATTTATTTTTTCCACCCTAGTTCTATCTACACTTGTTCATACTAAATTTATTTTTTCCACCCTAGTTCTATCTACACTTGTTCATACTAAATTTATTTTTTCCACCCTAGTTCTATCTACACTTGTTCATACTAAATTTATTTTTTCACCCTAGTTCTATCTACACTTGTTCATCCTTAATTGATTTTTTCCACCCTAGTTCTATCTACACTTGTTCATAATAAATTTATTTTTCCACCCTAGTTCTATCTACACTTGTTCATACTAAAATTATTTTTTCCCCCTAGTTTTATCTACACTTGTTCATAGTGAATTTATTTTTTCCACCCTAGTTCTATCCACACTTGTTCATACTAAATTTATTTTTTCCACCCTAGTTCTATCTACACTTGTTCATACTAAATTTATTTTTTCCACCCTAGTTCTATCTACACTTGTTTATACTAAATTTATTTTTCCACCCTAGTTCTATCTACACTTGTTCATACTTAATTTATTCTTTTTACCCTAGTTCTATCTACACTTGTTCATACTAAATTTATTTTTCCCACCCTAGTTCTATCTACACTTGTTCATAGTAAATTTATTTTTTCCACCCTAGTTCTATCTACACTTGTTCATACTAAATTTATTTTTTCCACCCTAGTTCTATCTACACTTGTTCATACTAAATTTATTTTTCCACCCTAGTTCTATCTACACTTATTCATACTAAATTTATTTTTTCCACCCTAGTTCTATCTACACTTGTTCATACTAAATTTATTTTTTCCACCCTAGTTCTATCTACACTTGTTCATACTAAATTTATTTTTCCACCCTAGTTCTATCTACACTTGTTCATACTAAATTTATTGTTTCCACCCTAGTTCTATCTACACTTGTTCATACTAAATTTATTGTTTCCACCCTAGTTCTATCTACACTGGTTCATACTAAATTTATTTTTTCCACCCTAGTTCTATCTACACTTGTTCATACTAAATTTATTTTTCCACCCTAGTTCTATCTACACTTGTTCATACTAAATTTATTTTTTCCACCCTAGTTCTATCTACACTTGTTCATACTAAATTTATTTTTTCCACCCTAGTTCTATCTACACTTGTTCATACTAAATTTATTTTTTCCACCCTAGTTTTATCTATACTTGTTCATACTAAATTTATTTTTCCACCCAGTTTTATCTACACTTGTTCATACAAAATTTATTTTTCCACCCTAGTTCTATCTACACTTGTTCATACTAAATTTATTTTTTCCACCCTAGTTTTATCTACACTTGTTCATACTAAATTTATTTTTCCACCCTAGTTCTATCTACACTTGTTCATACTAAATTTATTTTTTCCACCCTAGTTCTATTTGCACTTGTTCTTACCAAATTTATTTTTTCCACCCAAGTTCTATCTACACTTGTTCATACTAAATTTATTTTTTCCACCCTTGTTCTATCTACACTTGTTCATACTAAATTTATTTTTTCCACCCTTGTTCTATCCACACTTGTTTATACTAAATTGATTTTTTCCACCCTAGTTCTATCTACACTTGTTCATACTAAATTTATTTTTCCACCCTAGTTCTATCTACACTTGTTCATACTAAATTTATTTTTTCCACCCTAGTTCTATCTACACTTGTTCATACTAAATTTATTTTTTCCAAACTAGTTTTATCTACACTTGTTCATACTAAATTTATTTTTCCACCCTAGTTCTATCTACATTTGTTCATACTAAATTTATTTTTCCCCCTAGTTCTATTTACACTTGTTCATACTAAATTTATTGTTTCCACCCTAGTTCTATCTACACTTGTTTATACTAAATTTATTTTTCCACCCTAGTTCTATCTACACTTGTTCATACTTAATTTATTCTTTTCACCCTAGTTCTATCTACACTTGTTCATACTAAATTTATTTTTTCCACCCTAGTTCTATCTACACTTGTTCATACTAAATTTATTTTTTCCACCCTAGTTTTATCTACACTTGTTCATACTAAATTTATTTTTCCACCCTAGTTCTATCTACACTTGTTCATACTAAATTTATTTTTTCCACCCTAGTTCTATCTACACTTGTTCATACTAAATTTATTTTTCCACCCTAGTTCTATCTACACTTGTTCATACTAAATTTATTTTTTCCACCTTAGTTCTATCTACACTTGTTCATACTAAATTTATTTTTTCACCCTAGTTCTATCTACACTTGTTCATCCTTAATTGATTTTTTCCACCCTAGTTCTATCTACACTTGTTCATACTAAATTTATTTTTCCACCCTAGTTCTATCTACACTTGTTCATACTAAAATTATTTTTCCCCCCTAGTTTTATCTACACTTGTTCATAGTAAATTTATTTTTTCCACCCTAGTTCTATCCACACTTGTTCATACTAAATTTATTTTTTCCACCCTTGTTCTATCTACACTTGTTCATACTAAATTTATTTTTTCCACCCTAGTTCTATCTACACTTGTTTATACTAAATTGATTTTTTCCACCCTAGTTCTATCTACACTTGTTCATACTAAATTTATTTTTTCCACCCTAGTTCTATCTACACTTGTTCATACTAAATTTATTTTTTCCACTTGTGTTCTATCTACACTTGTTCATACTAAATTTATTTTTTCCACCCTAGTTCTATCCACACTTGTTCATACTAATTTTTTTTTCCACCCTTGTTCTATCTACACTTGTTAATACTAAATTTATTTTTTTCCACCCTAGTTCTATCTACACTTGTTTATACTAAATTTATTTTTTCCACCCTAGTTCTATCTACACTTGTTTATACTAAATTTATTTTTTCCACCCTTGTTCTATCTACACTTGTTCATACTAAATTGATTTTTTCCACCCTAGTTGTATCTACACTTGTTCATACTAAATTGATTTTTTTCCACCCTAGTTCTATCTACACTTGTTCATACTAAATTTATTTTTCCACCCTAGTTCTATCTACACTTGTTCATACTAAATTTATTTTTTCCACCCTAGTTCTATCTACACTTGTTCATACTAAATTTATTGTTTCCACCCTAGTTCTATCTACACTTGTTCATACTAAATTTATTTTTTCCACCCTAGTTCTATCTACACTTGTTCATACTAAATTTATTTTTTCCACCCTAGTTCTATCTACACTTGTTCATACTAAATTTATTTTTTCCACCCTAGTTCTATCTACACTTGTTCATACTAAATTTATTTTTTCCACCCTAGTTCTATCTACACTTGTTCATACTAAATTTATTTTTTCCACCCTAGTTCTATTTGCACTTGTTCTTACCAAATTTATTTTTTCCACCCAAGTTCTATCTGCACTTGTTCATACTAAATTTATTTTTTCCACCCTTGTTCTATCTACACTTGTTCATACTAAATTTATTTTTCCACCCTTGTTCTATCTACACTTGTTTATACTAAATTGATTTTTTCCACCCTAGTTCTATCTACACTTGTTCATACTAAATTTATTTTTCCACCCTAGTTCTATCTACACTTGTTCATACTAAATTTATTTTTTCCACCCTAGTTCTATCTACACTTGTTCATACTAAATTTATTTTTTCCAAACTAGTTTTATCTACACTTGTTCATACTAAATTTATTTTTCCACCCTAGTTCTATCTACATTTGTTCATACTAAATTTATTTTTTCCCCCTAGTTCTATTTACACTTGTTCATACTAAATTTATTGTTTCCACCCTAGTTCTATCTACACTTGTTTATACTAAATTTATTTTTCCACCCTAGTTCTATCTACACTTGTTCATACTTAATTTATTCTTTTCACCCTAGTTCTATCTACACTTGTTCATACTAAATTTATTTTTCCCACCCTAGTTCTATCTACACTTGTTCATAGTAAATTTATTTTTTCCACCCTAGTTCTATCTACACTTGTTCATACTAAATTTATTTTTTCCACCCTAGTTCTATCTACACTTGTTCATACTAAATTTATTTTTCCACCCTAGTTCTATCTACACTTGTTCATACTAAATTTATTTTTTCCACCCTAGTTCTATCTACACTTGTTAATACTAAATTTATTTTTTCAACCCTAGTTCTATCTACACTTGTTCATACTAAATTTATTTTTCCACCCTAGTTCTATCTACACTTATTCATACTAAATTTATTTTTTCCACCCTAGTTCTATCTACACTTGTTCATACTAAATTTATTTTTTCCACCCTAGTTCTATCTACACTTGTTTATACTAAATTCATTTTTCCACCCTAGTTGTATCTACACTTGTTCATACTAAATTATTTTTTCCACCCTAGTTTTATCTACACTTGTTCATACTAAATTTATTTTTCCACCCTAGTTCTATCTACACTTGTTCATACTAAATTTATTTTTTCCACCCTAGTTCTATCTACACTTGTTCATACTAAATTTATTTTTTCCACCCTAGTTCTATCTACACTTGTTCATACTAAATTTATTTTTTCCACCCTAGTTCTATCTACACTTGTTCATACTAAATTTATTTTTTCACCCTAGTTCTATCTACACTTGTTCATCCTTAATTGATTTTTTTCACCCTAGTTCTATCTACACTTGTTCATAATAAATTTATTTTTCCACCCTAGTTCTATCTACACTTGTTCATACTAAAATTATTTTTTCCCCCTAGTTTTATCTACACTTGTTCATAGTGAATTTATTTTTTCCACCCTAGTTCTATCCACACTTGTTCATACTAAATTTATTTTTTCCACCCTAGTTCTATCTACACTTGTTCATACTAAATTTATTTTTTCCACCCTAGTTCTATCTACACTTGTTTATACTAAATTTATTTTTCCACCCTAGTTCTATCTACACTTGTTCATACTTAATTTATTCTTTTCACCCTAGTTCTATCTACACTTGTTCATACTAAATTTATTTTTCCCACCCTAGTTCTATCTACACTTGTTCATAGTAAATTTATTTTTTCCACCCTAGTTCTATCTACACTTGTTCATACTAAATTTATTTTTTCCACCCTAGTTCTATCTACACTTGTTCATACTAAATTTATTTTTCCACCCTAGTTCTATCTACACTTGTTCATACTAAATTTATTTTTTCCACCCTAGTTCTATCTACACTTGTTAATACTAAATTTATTTTTTCAACCCTAGTTCTATCTACACTTGTTCATACTAAATTTATTTTTCTACCCTAGTTCTATCTACACTTATTCATACTAAATTTATTTTTTCCACCCTAGTTCTATCTACACTTGTTCATACTAAATTTATTTTTTCCACCCTAGTTCTATCTACACTTGTTTATACTAAATTCATTTTTCCACCCTAGTTGTATCTACACTTGTTCATACTAAATTATTTTTTCCACCCTAGTTTTATCTACACTTGTTCATACTAAATTTATTTTTCCACCCTAGTTCTATCTACACTTGTTCATACTAAATTTATTTTTTCCACCCTAGTTCTATCTACACTTGTTCATACTAAATTTATTTTTTCCACCCTAGTTCTATCTACACTTGTTCATACTAAATTTATTTTTTCCACCCTAGTTCTATCTACACTTGTTCATACTAAATTTATTTTTTCACCCTAGTTCTATCTACACTTGTTCATCCTTAATTGATTTTTTCCACCCTAGTTCTATCTACACTTGTTCATAATAAATTTATTTTTCCACCCTAGTTCTATCTACACTTGTTCATACTAAAATTATTTTTTTCCCCCTAGTTTTATCTACACTTGTTCATAGTGAATTTATTTTTTCCACCCTAGTTCTATCCACACTTGTTCATACTAAATTTATTTTTTTTCACCCTTGTTCTATCTACACTTGTTCATACTAAATTTATTTTTTCCACCCTAGTTCTATCTACACTTGTTTATACTAAATTGATTTTTTCCACCCTAGTTCTATCTACACTTGTTCATACAAAATTTATTTTTTCCACCCTAGTTCTATCTACACTTGTTTATACTAAATTTATTTTTCCACCCTTGTTCTATCTACACTTGTTCATACTAAATTTATTTTTTCCACCCTAGTTCTATCCACACTTGTTCATACTAATTTTTTTTCCACCCTTGTTCTATCTACACTTGTTAATACTAAATTTATTTTTTCCACCCTAGTTCTATCTACACTTGTTTATACTAAATTGATTTTTTCCACCCTAGTTCTATCTACACTTGTTCATACTAAATTTATTTTTTCCACCCTAGTTCTATCTACACTTGTTTATACTAAATTTATTTTTTCCACCCTTGTTCTATCTACACTTGTTCATACTAAATTGATTTTTTCCACCCTAGTTGTATCTACACTTGTTCATACTAAATTGATTTTTTTCCACCCTAGTTCTATCTACACTTGTTCATACTAAATTTATTTTTCCACCCTAGTTCTATCTACACTTGTTCATACTAAATTTATTTTTCCACCCTAGTTATATCTACACTTGTTCATACTAAATTTATTGTTTCCACCCTAGTTCTATCTACACTTGTTCATACTAAATTTATTTTTTCCACCCTAGTTCTATCTACACTTGTTCATACTAAATTTATTTTTTCCACCCTAGTTCTATCTACACTTGTTCATACTAAATTTATTTTTTCCACCCTAGTTCTATCTATACTTGTTCATACTAAATTTATTTTTCCACCCTAGTTTTATCTACACTTGTTCATACAAAATTTATTTTTCCACCCTAGTTCTATCTACACTTGTTCATAATAAATTTATTTTTTCCACCCTAGTTTTATCTACACTTGTTCATACTAAATTTATTTTTTCCACCCTAGTTCTATCTACACTTGTTCATACTAAATTTATTTTTTCCACCCTAGTTCTATTTGCACTTGTTCTTACCAAATTTATTTTTTCCACCCAAGTTCTATCTACACTTGTTCATACTAAATTTATTTTTTCCACCCTTGTTCTATCTACACTTGTTCATACTAAATTTATTTTTTCCACGCTTGTTCTATCTACACTTGTTTATACTAAATTGATTTTTTCCACCCTAGTTCTATCTACACTTGTTCATACTAAATTTATTTTTCCACCCTAGTTCTATCTACACTTGTTCATACTAAATTTATTTTTTCCACCCTAGTTCTATCTACACTTGTTCATACTAAATTTATTTTTTCCAAACTAGTTTTATCTACACTTGTTCATACTAAATTTATTTTTCCACCCTAGTTCTATCTACATTTGTTCATACTAAATTTATTTTTTCCCCCCTAGTTCTATTTACACTTGTTCATACTAAATTTATTGTTTCCACCCTAGTTCTATCTACACTTGTTTATACTAAATTTATTTTTCCACCCTAGTTCTATCTACACTTGTTCATACTTAATTTATTCTTTTCACCCTAGTTCTATCTACACTTGTTCATACTAAATTTATTTTTCCCACCCTAGTTCTATCTACACTTGTTCATAGTAAATTTATTTTTTCCACCCTAGTTCTATCTACACTTGTTCATACTAAATTTATTTTTCCACCCTAGTTCTATCTACACTTGTTCATACTAAATTTATTTTTTCCACCTTAGTTCTATCTACACTTGTTCATACTAAATTTATTTTTTCACCCTAGTTCTATCTACACTTGTTCATCCTTAATTGATTTTTTCCACCCTAGTTCTATCTACACTTGTTCATACTAAATTTATTTTTCCACCCTAGTTCTATCTACACTTGTTCATACTAAAATTATTTTTCCCCCCTAGTTTTATCTACACTTGTTCATAGTAAATTTATTTTTTCCACCCTAGTTCTATCCACACTTGTTCATACTAAATTTATTTTTTCCACCCTTGTTCTATCTACACTTGTTCATACTAAATTTATTTTTTCCACCCTAGTTCTATCTACACTTGTTTATACTAAATTGATTTTTTCCACCCTAGTTCTATCTACACTTGTTCATACTAAATTTATTTTTTCCACCCTAGTTCTATCTACACTTGTTCATACTAAATTTATTTTTTCCACTTGTGTTCTATCTACACTTGTTCATACTAAATTTATTTTTTCCACCCTAGTTCTATCCACACTTGTTCATACTAATTTTTTTTTCCACCCTTGTTCTATCTACACTTGTTAATACTAAATTTATTTTTTTCCACCCTAGTTCTATCTACACTTGTTTATACTAAATTTATTTTTTCCACCCTAGTTCTATCTACACTTGTTTATACTAAATTTATTTTTTCCACCCTTGTTCTATCTACACTTGTTCATACTAAATTGATTTTTTCCACCCTAGTTGTATCTACACTTGTTCATACTAAATTGATTTTTTTCCACCCTAGTTCTATCTACACTTGTTCATACTAAATTTATTTTTCCACCCTAGTTCTATCTACACTTGTTCATACTAAATTTATTTTTTCCACCCTAGTTCTATCTACACTTGTTCATACTAAATTTATTGTTTCCACCCTAGTTCTATCTACACTTGTTCATACTAAATTTATTTTTTCCACCCTAGTTCTATCTACACTTGTTCATACTAAATTTATTTTTTCCACCCTAGTTCTATCTACACTTGTTCATACTAAATTTATTTTTTCCACCCTAGTTCTATCTACACTTGTTCATACTAAATTTATTTTTTCCACCCTAGTTCTATCTACACTTGTTCATACTAAATTTATTTTTTCCACCCTAGTTCTATTTGCACTTGTTCTTACCAAATTTATTTTTTCCACCCAAGTTCTATCTGCACTTGTTCATACTAAATTTATTTTTTCCACCCTTGTTCTATCTACACTTGTTCATACTAAATTTATTTTTCCACCCTTGTTCTATCTACACTTGTTTATACTAAATTGATTTTTTCCACCCTAGTTCTATCTACACTTGTTCATACTAAATTTATTTTTCCACCCTAGTTCTATCTACACTTGTTCATACTAAATTTATTTTTTCCACCCTAGTTCTATCTACACTTGTTCATACTAAATTTATTTTTTCCAAACTAGTTTTATCTACACTTGTTCATATTAAATTTATTTTTCCACCCTAGTTCTATCTACATTTGTTCATACTAAATTTATTTTTTCCCCCTAGTTCTATTTACACTTGTTCATACTAAATTTATTGTTTCCACCCTAGTTCTATCTACACTTGTTTATACTAAATTTATTTTTCCACCCTAGTTCTATCTACACTTGTTCATACTTAATTTATTCTTTTCACCCTAGTTCTATCTACACTTGTTCATACTAAATTTATTTTTCCCACCCTAGTTCTATCTACACTTGTTCATAGTAAATTTATTTTTTCCACCCTAGTTCTATCTACACTTGTTCATACTAAATTTATTTTTTCCACCCTAGTTCTATCTACACTTGTTCATACTAAATTTATTTTTCCACCCTAGTTCTATCTACACTTGTTCATACTAAATTTATTTTTTCCACCCTAGTTCTATCTACACTTGTTAATACTAAATTTATTTTTTCAACCCTAGTTCTATCTACACTTGTTCATACTAAATTTATTTTTCCACCCTAGTTCTATCTACACTTATTCATACTAAATTTATTTTTTCCACCCTAGTTCTATCTACACTTGTTCATACTAAATTTATTTTTTCCACCCTAGTTCTATCTACACTTGTTTATACTAAATTCATTTTTCCACCCTAGTTGTATCTACACTTGTTCATACTAAATTATTTTTTCCACCCTAGTTTTATCTACACTTGTTCATACTAAATTTATTTTTCCACCCTAGTTCTATCTACACTTGTTCATACTAAATTTATTTTTTCCACCCTAGTTCTATCTACACTTGTTCATACTAAATTTATTTTTTCCACCCTAGTTCTATCTACACTTGTTCATACTAAATTTATTTTTTCCACCCTAGTTCTATCTACACTTGTTCATACTAAATTTATTTTTTCCACCCTAGTTCTATCTACACTTGTTCATACTAAATTTATTTTTCCACCCTAGTTCTATCTACACTTGTTCATACTAAATTTATTTTTTCCACCCTAGTTCTATCTACACTTGTTCATACTAAATTTATTTTTTCCACCCTAGTTCTATCTACACTTGTTCATACTAAATTTATTTTTTCCACCCTAGTTTTATCTATACTTGTTCATACTAAATTTATTTTTCCACCCTAGTTTTATCTACACTTGTTCATACAAAATTTATTTTTCCACCCTAGTTCTATCTACACTTGTTCATAATAAATTTATTTTTTCCACCCTAGTTTTATCTACACTTGTTCATACTAAATTTATTTTTCCACCCTAGTTCTATCTACACTTGTTCATACTAAATTTATTTTTTCCACCCTAGTTCTATTTGCACTTGTTCTTACCAAATTTATTTTTTCCACCCAAGTTCTATCTACACTTGTTCATACTAAATTTATTTTTTCCACCCTTGTTCTATCTACACTTGTTCATACTAAATTTATTTTTTACACCCTTGTTCTATCCACACTTGTTTATACTAAATTGATTTTTTCCACCGTAGTTCTATCTACACTTGTTCATACTAAATTTATTTTTCCACCCTAGTTCTATCTACACTTGTTCATACTAAATTTATTTTTTCCACCCTAGTTCTATCTACACTTGTTCATACTAAATTTATTTTTTCCAAACTAGTTTTATCTACACTTGTTCATACTAAATTTATTTTTCCACCCTAGTTCTATCTACATTTGTTCATACTAAATTTATTTTACCCCCTAGTTCTATTTACACTTGTTCATACTAAATTTATTGTTTCCACCCTAGTTCTATCTACACTTGTTTATACTAAATTTATTTTTCCACCCTAGTTCTATCTACACTTGTTCATACTTAATTTATTCTTTTCACCCTAGTTCTATCTACACTTGTTCATACTAAATTTATTTTTTCCACCCTAGTTCTATCTACACTTGTTCATACTAAATTTATTTTTTCCACCCTAGTTTTATCTACACTTGTTCATACTAAATTTATTTTTCCACCCTAGTTCTATCTACACTTGTTCATACTAAATTTATTTTTTCCACCCTAGTTCTATCTACACTTGTTCATACTAAATTTATTTTTTCCACCTTAGTTCTATCTACACTTGTTCATACTAAATTTATTTTTTCACCCTAGTTCTATCTACACTTGTTCATCCTTAATTGATTTTTTCCACCCTAGTTCTATCTACACTTGTTCATACTAAATTTATTTTTCCACCCTAGTTCTATCTACACTTGTTCATACTAAAATTATTTTTCCCCCCTAGTTTTATCTACACTTGTTCATAGTAAATTTATTTTTTCCACCCTAGTTCTATCCACACTTGTTCATACTAAATTTATTTTTTCCACCCTTGTTCTATCTACACTTGTTCATACTAAATTTATTTTTTCCACCCTAGTTCTATCTACACTTGTTTATACTAAATTGATTTTTTCCACCCTAGTTCTATCTACACTTGTTCATACTAAATTTATTTTTTCCACCCTAATTCTATCTACACTTGTTAATACTAAATTTATTTTTTCAACCCTAGTTCTATCTACACTTGTTCATACTAAATTTATTTTTTCCACCCTAGTTCTATCTACACTTATTCATACTAAATTTATTTTTTCCACCCTAGTTCTATCTACACTTGTTCATACTAAATTTATTTTTTCCACCCTAGTTCTATCTACACTTGTTCATACTAAATTTATTTTTCCACCCTAGTTCTATCTACACTTGTTCATACTAAATTTATTGTTTCCACCCTAGTTCTATCTACACTTGTTCATACTAAATTTATTGTTTCCACCCTAGTTCTATCTACACTGGTTCATACTAAATTTATTTTTTCCACCCTAGTTCTATCTACACTTGTTCATACTAAATTTATTTTTCCACCCTAGTTCTATCTACACTTGTTCATACTAAATTTATTTTTTCCACCCTAGTTCTATCTACACTTGTTCATACTAAATTTATTTTTTCCACCCTAGTTCTATCTACACTTGTTCATACTAAATTTATTTTTTCCACCCTAGTTTTATCTATACTTGTTCATACTAAATTGATTTTTCCACCCTAGTTTTATCTACACTTGTTCATACAAAATTTATTTTTCCACCCTAGTTCTATCTACACTTGTTCATACTAAATTTATTTTTTCCACCCTAGTTTTATCTACACTTGTTCATACTAAATTTATTTTTCCACCCTAGTTCTATCTACACTTGTTCATACTAAATTTATTTTTTCCACCCTAGTTCTATTTGCACTTGTTCTTACCAAATTTATTTTTTCCACCCAAGTTCTATCTACACTTGTTCATACTAAATTTATTTTTTCCACCCTTGTTCTATCTACACTTGTTCATACTAAATTTATTTTTTCCACCCTTGTTCTATCCACACTTGTTTATACTAAATTGATTTTTTCCACCCTAGTTCTATCTACACTTGTTCATACTAAATTTATTTTTCCACCCTAGTTCTATCTACACTTGTTCATACTAAATTTATTTTTTCCACCCTAGTTCTATCTACACTTGTTCATACTAAATTTATTTTTTCCAAACTAGTTTTATCTACACTTGTTCATACTAAATTTATTTTTCCACCCTAGTTCTATCTACATTTGTTCATACTAAATTTATTTTTCCCCTTAGTTCTATTTACACTTGTTCATACTAAATTTATTGTTTCCACCCTAGTTCTATCTACACTTGTTTATACTAAATTGATTTTTCCACCCTAGTTCTATCTACACTTGTTCATACTTAATTTATTCTTTTCATCCTAGTTCTATCTACACTTGTTCATACTAAATTTATTTTTTCCACCCTAGTTCTATCTACACTTGTTCATACTAAATTTATTTTTTCCACCCTAGTTTTATCTACACTTGTTCATACTAAATTTATTTTTCCACCCTAGTTCTATCTACACTTGTTCATACTAAATTTATTTTTTCCACCCTAGTTCTATCTACACTTGTTCATACTTAATTTATTTTTCCACCCTAGTTCTATCTACACTTGTTCATACTAAATTTATTTTTTCCACCTTAGTTCTATCTACACTTGTTCATACTAAATTTATTTTTTCACCCTAGTTCTATCTACACTTGTTCATCCTTAATTGATTTTTTCCACTCTAGTTCTATCTACACTTGTTCATACTAAATTTATTTTTCCACCCTAGTTCTATCTACACTTGTTCATACTAAAATTATTTTTCCCCCCTAGTTTTATCTACACTTGTTCATAGTAAATTTATTTTTTCCACCCTAGTTCTATCCACACTTGTTCATACTAAATTTATTTTTTCCACCCTTGTTCTATCTACACTTGTTCATACTAAATTTATTTTTTCCACCCTAGTTCTATCTACACTTGTTTATACTAAATTGATTTTTTCCACCCTAGTTCTATCTACACTTGTTCATACTAAATTTATTTTTTCCACCCTAGTTCTATCTACACTTGTTCATACCAAATTTATTTTTTCCACTTTTGTTCTATCTACACTTGTTCATACTAAATTTATTTTTTCCACCCTAGTTCTATCCACACTTGTTCATACTAATTTTTTTTTCCACCCTTGTTCTATCTACACTTGTTAATACTAAATTTATTTTTTCCACCCTAGTTCTATCTACACTTGTTTATACTAAATTTATTTTTTCCACCCTAGTTCTATCTACACTTGTTCATACTAAATTTATTTTTTCCACCCTAGTTCTATCTACACTTGTTTATACTAAATTTATTTTTTCCACCCTTGTTCTATCTACACTTGTTCATACTAAATTGATTTTTTCCACCCTAGTTGTATCTACACTTGTTCATACTAAATTGATTTTTTTCCACCCTAGTTCTATCTACACTTGTTCATACTAAATTTATTTTTCCACCCTAGTTCTATCTACACTTGTTCATACTAAATTTATTTTTTCCACCCTAGTTCTATCTACACTTGTTCATACTAAATTTATTGTTTCCACCCTAGTTCTATCTACACTTGTTCATACTAAATTTATTTTTTCCACCCTAGTTCTATCTACACTTGTTCATACTAAATTTATTTTTTCCACCCTAGTTCTATCTACACTTGTTCATACTAAATTTATTTTTTCCACCCTAGTTCTATCTACACTTGTTCATACTAAATTTATTTTTTCCACCCTAGTTCTATCTACACTTGTTCATACTAAATTTATTTTTTCCACCCTAGTTCTATTTGCACTTGTTCTTACCAAATTTATTTTTTCCACCCAAGTTCTATCTGCACTTGTTCATACTAAATTTATTTTTTCCACCCTTGTTCTATCTACACTTGTTCATACTAAATTTATTTTTCCACCCTTGTTCTATCTACACTTGTTTATACTAAATTGATTTTTTCCACCCTAGTTCTATCTACACTTGTTCATACTAAATTTATTTTTCCACCCTAGTTCTATCTACACTTGTTCATACTAAATTTATTTTTTCCACCCTAGTTCTATCTACACTTGTTCATACTAAATTTATTTTTCCACCCTAGTTCTATCTACACTTGTTCATACTAAATTTATTTTTTCCACCTTAGTTCTATCTACACTTGTTCATACTAAATTTATTTTTTCACCCTAGTTCTATCTACACTTGTTCATCCTTAATTGATTTTTTCCACCCTAGTTCTATCTACACTTGTTCATACTAAATTTATTTTTCCACCCTAGTTCTATCTACACTTGTTCATACTAAAATTATTTTTCCCCCCTAGTTTTATCTACACTTGTTCATAGTAAATTTATTTTTTCCACCCTAGTTCTATCCACACTTGTTCATACTAAATTTATTTTTTCCACCCTTGTTCTATCTACACTTGTTCATACTAAATTTATTTTTTCCACCCTAGTTCTATCTACACTTGTTTATACTAAATTGATTTTTTCCACCCTAGTTCTATCTACACTTGTTCATACTAAATTTATTTTTTCCACCCTAGTTCTATCTACACTTGTTCATACTAAATTTATTTTTTCCACTTGTGTTCTATCTACACTTGTTCATACTAAATTTATTTTTTCCACCCTAGTTCTATCCACACTTGTTCATACTAATTTTTTTTTCCACCCTTGTTCTATCTACACTTGTTAATACTAAATTTATTTTTTTCCACCCTAGTTCTATCTACACTTGTTTATACTAAATTTATTTTTTCCACCCTAGTTCTATCTACACTTGTTTATACTAAATTTATTTTTTCCACCCTTGTTCTATCTACACTTGTTCATACTAAATTGATTTTTTCCACCCTAGTTGTATCTACACTTGTTCATACTAAATTGATTTTTTTCCACCCTAGTTCTATCTACACTTGTTCATACTAAATTTATTTTTCCACCCTAGTTCTATCTACACTTGTTCATACTAAATTTATTTTTTCCACCCTAGTTCTATCTACACTTGTTCATACTAAATTTATTGTTTCCACCCTAGTTCTATCTACACTTGTTCATACTAAATTTATTTTTTCCACCCTAGTTCTATCTACACTTGTTCATACTAAATTTATTTTTTCCACCCTAGTTCTATCTACACTTGTTCATACTAAATTTATTTTTTCCACCCTAGTTCTATCTACACTTGTTCATACTAAATTTATTTTTTCCACCCTAGTTCTATCTACACTTGTTCATACTAAATTTATTTTTTCCACCCTAGTTCTATTTGCACTTGTTCTTACCAAATTTATTTTTTCCACCCAAGTTCTATCTGCACTTGTTCATACTAAATTTATTTTTTCCACCCTTGTTCTATCTACACTTGTTCATACTAAATTTATTTTTCCACCCTTGTTCTATCTACACTTGTTTATACTAAATTGATTTTTTCCACCCTAGTTCTATCTACACTTGTTCATACTAAATTTATTTTTCCACCCTAGTTCTATCTACACTTGTTCATACTAAATTTATTTTTTCCACCCTAGTTCTATCTACACTTGTTCATACTAAATTTATTTTTTCCAAACTAGTTTTATCTACACTTGTTCATACTAAATTTATTTTTCCACCCTAGTTCTATCTACATTTGTTCATACTAAATTTATTTTTTCCCCCTAGTTCTATTTACACTTGTTCATACTAAATTTATTGTTTCCACCCTAGTTCTATCTACACTTGTTTATACTAAATTTATTTTTCCACCCTAGTTCTATCTACACTTGTTCATACTTAATTTATTCTTTTCACCCTAGTTCTATCTACACTTGTTCATACTAAATTTATTTTTCCCACCCTAGTTCTATCTACACTTGTTCATAGTAAATTTATTTTTTCCACCCTAGTTCTATCTACACTTGTTCATACTAAATTTATTTTTTCCACCCTAGTTCTATCTACACTTGTTCATACTAAATTTATTTTTCCACCCTAGTTCTATCTACACTTGTTCATACTAAATTTATTTTTTCCACCCTAGTTCTATCTACACTTGTTAATACTAAATTTATTTTTTCAACCCTAGTTCTATCTACACTTGTTCATACTAAATTTATTTTTCCACCCTAGTTCTATCTACACTTATTCATACTAAATTTATTTTTTCCACCCTAGTTCTATCTACACTTGTTCATACTAAATTTATTTTTTCCACCCTAGTTCTATCTACACTTGTTTATACTAAATTCATTTTTCCACCCTAGTTGTATCTACACTTGTTCATACTAAATTATTTTTTCCACCCTAGTTTTATCTACACTTGTTCATACTAAATTTATTTTTCCACCCTAGTTCTATCTACACTTGTTCATACTAAATTTATTTTTTCCACCCTAGTTCTATCTACACTTGTTCATACTAAATTTATTTTTTCCACCCTAGTTCTATCTACACTTGTTCATACTAAATTTATTTTTTCCACCCTAGTTCTATCTACACTTGTTCATACTAAATTTATTTTTTCACCCTAGTTCTATCTACACTTGTTCATCCTTAATTGATTTTTTTCACCCTAGTTCTATCTACACTTGTTCATAATAAATTTATTTTTCCACCCTAGTTCTATCTACACTTGTTCATACTAAAATTATTTTTTCCCCCTAGTTTTATCTACACTTGTTCATAGTGAATTTATTTTTTCCACCCTAGTTCTATCCACACTTGTTCATACTAAATTTATTTTTTCCACCCTAGTTCTATCTACACTTGTTCATACTAAATTTATTTTTTCCACCCTAGTTCTATCTACACTTGTTTATACTAAATTTATTTTTCCACCCTAGTTCTATCTACACTTGTTCATACTTAATTTATTCTTTTCACCCTAGTTCTATCTACACTTGTTCATACTAAATTTATTTTTCCCACCCTAGTTCTATCTACACTTGTTCATAGTAAATTTATTTTTTCCACCCTAGTTCTATCTACACTTGTTCATACTAAATTTATTTTTTCCACCCTAGTTCTATCTACACTTGTTCATACTAAATTTATTTTTCCACCCTAGTTCTATCTACACTTGTTCATACTAAATTTATTTTTTCCACCCTAGTTCTATCTACACTTGTTAATACTAAATTTATTTTTTCAACCCTAGTTCTATCTACACTTGTTTATACTAAATTTATTTTTCTACCCTAGTTCTATCTACACTTATTCATACTAAATTTATTTTTTCCACCCTAGTTCTATCTACACTTGTTCATACTAAATTTATTTTTTCCACCCTAGTTCTATCTACACTTGTTTATACTAAATTCATTTTTCCACCCTAGTTGTATCTACACTTGTTCATACTAAATTATTTTTTCCACCCTAGTTTTATCTACACTTGTTCATACTAAATTTATTTTTCCACCCTAGTTCTATCTACACTTGTTCATACTAAATTTATTTTTTCCACCCTAGTTCTATCTACACTTGTTCATACTAAATTTATTTTTTCCACCCTAGTTCTATCTACACTTGTTCATACTAAATTTATTTTTTCCACCCTAGTTCTATCTACACTTGTTCATACTAAATTTATTTTTTCACCCTAGTTCTATCTACACTTGTTCATCCTTAATTGATTTTTTCCACCCTAGTTCTATCTACACTTGTTCATAATAAATTTATTTTTCCACCCTAGTTCTATCTACACTTGTTCATACTAAAATTATTTTTTTCCCCCTAGTTTTATCTACACTTGTTCATAGTGAATTTATTTTTTCCACCCTAGTTCTATCCACACTTGTTCATACTAAATTTATTTTTTTTCACCCTTGTTCTATCTACACTTGTTCATACTAAATTTATTTTTTCCACCCTAGTTCTATCTACACTTGTTTATACTAAATTGATTTTTTCCACCCTAGTTCTATCTACACTTGTTCATACTAAATTTATTTTTTCCACCCTAGTTCTATCTACACTTGTTTATACTAAATTTATTTTTCCACCCTTGTTCTATCTACACTTGTTCATACTAAATTTATTTTTTCCACCCTAGTTCTATCCACACTTGTTCATACTAATTTTTTTTCCACCCTTGTTCTATCTACACTTGTTAATACTAAATTTATTTTTTCCACCCTAGTTCTATCTACACTTGTTTATACTAAATTGATTTTTTCCACCCTAGTTCTATCTACACTTGTTCATACTAAATTTATTTTTTCCACCCTAGTTCTATCTACACTTGTTTATACTAAATTTATTTTTTCCACCCTTGTTCTATCTACACTTGTTCATACTAAATTGATTTTTTCCACCCTAGTTGTATCTACACTTGTTCATACTAAATTGATTTTTTTCCACCCTAGTTCTATCTACACTTGTTCATACTAAATTTATTTTTCCACCCTAGTTCTATCTACACTTGTTCATACTAAATTTATTTTTCCACCCTAGTTATATCTACACTTGTTCATACTAAATTTATTGTTTCCACCCTAGTTCTATCTACACTTGTTCATACTAAATTTATTTTTTCCACCCTAGTTCTATCTACACTTGTTCATACTAAATTTATTTTTTCCACCCTATTTCTATCTACACTTGTTCATACTAAATTTATTTTTTCCACCCTAGTTCTATCTATACTTGTTCATACTAAATTTATTTTTCCACCCTAGTTTTATCTACACTTGTTCATACAAAATTTATTTTTCCACCCTAGTTCTATCTACACTTGTTCATAATAAATTTATTTTTTCCACCCTAGTTTTATCTACACTTGTTCATACTAAATTTATTTTTTCCACCCTAGTTCTATCTACACTTGTTCATACTAAATTTATTTTTTCCACCCTAGTTCTATTTGCACTTGTTCTTACCAAATTTATTTTTTCCACCCAAGTTCTATCTACACTTGTTCATACTAAATTTATTTTTTCCACCCTTGTTCTATCTACACTTGTTCATACTAAATTTATTTTTTCCACGCTTGTTCTATCTACACTTGTTTATACTAAATTGATTTTTTCCACCCTAGTTCTATCTACACTTGTTCATACTAAATTTATTTTTCCACCCTAGTTCTATCTACACTTGTTCATACTAAATTTATTTTTTCCACCCTAGTTCTATCTACACTTGTTCATACTAAATTTATTTTTTCCAAACTAGTTTTATCTACACTTGTTCATACTAAATTTATTTTTCCACCCTAGTTCTATCTACATTTGTTCATACTAAATTTATTTTTTCCCCCCTAGTTCTATTTACACTTGTTCATACTAAATTTATTGTTTCCACCCTAGTTCTATCTACACTTGTTTATACTAAATTTATTTTTCCACCCTAGTTCTATCTACACTTGTTCATACTTAATTTATTCTTTTCACCCTAGTTCTATCTACACTTGTTCATACTAAATTTATTTTTCCCACCCTAGTTCTATCTACACTTGTTCATAGTAAATTTATTTTTTCCACCCTAGTTCTATCTACACTTGTTCATACTAAATTTATTTTTCCACCCTAGTTCTATCTACACTTGTTCATACTAAATTTATTTTTTCCACCTTAGTTCTATCTACACTTGTTCATACTAAATTTATTTTTTCACCCTAGTTCTATCTACACTTGTTCATCCTTAATTGATTTTTTCCACCCTAGTTCTATCTACACTTGTTCATACTAAATTTATTTTTCCACCCTAGTTCTATCTACACTTGTTCATACTAAAATTATTTTTCCCCCCTAGTTTTATCTACACTTGTTCATAGTAAATTTATTTTTTCCACCCTAGTTCTATCCACACTTGTTCATACTAAATTTATTTTTTCCACCCTTGTTCTATCTACACTTGTTCATACTAAATTTATTTTTTCCACCCTAGTTCTATCTACACTTGTTTATACTAAATTGATTTTTTCCACCCTAGTTCTATCTACACTTGTTCATACTAAATTTATTTTTTCCACCCTAGTTCTATCTACACTTGTTCATACTAAATTTATTTTTTCCACTTGTGTTCTATCTACACTTGTTCATACTAAATTTATTTTTTCCACCCTAGTTCTATCCACACTTGTTCATACTAATTTTTTTTTCCACCCTTGTTCTATCTACACTTGTTAATACTAAATTTATTTTTTTCCACCCTAGTTCTATCTACACTTGTTTATACTAAATTTATTTTTTCCACCCTAGTTCTATCTACACTTGTTTATACTAAATTTATTTTTTCCACCCTTGTTCTATCTACACTTGTTCATACTAAATTGATTTTTTCCACCCTAGTTGTATCTACACTTGTTCATACTAAATTGATTTTTTTCCACCCTAGTTCTATCTACACTTGTTCATACTAAATTTATTTTTCCACCCTAGTTCTATCTACACTTGTTCATACTAAATTTATTTTTTCCACCCTAGTTCTATCTACACTTGTTCATACTAAATTTATTGTTTCCACCCTAGTTCTATCTACACTTGTTCATACTAAATTTATTTTTTCCACCCTAGTTCTATCTACACTTGTTCATACTAAATTTATTTTTTCCACCCTAGTTCTATCTACACTTGTTCATACTAAATTTATTTTTTCCACCCTAGTTCTATCTACACTTGTTCATACTAAATTTATTTTTTCCACCCTAGTTCTATCTACACTTGTTCATACTAAATTTATTTTTTCCACCCTAGTTCTATTTGCACTTGTTCTTACCAAATTTATTTTTTCCACCCAAGTTCTATCTGCACTTGTTCATACTAAATTTATTTTTTCCACCCTTGTTCTATCTACACTTGTTCATACTAAATTTATTTTTCCACCCTTGTTCTATCTACACTTGTTTATACTAAATTGATTTTTTCCACCCTAGTTCTATCTACACTTGTTCATACTAAATTTATTTTTCCACCCTAGTTCTATCTACACTTGTTCATACTAAATTTATTTTTTCCACCCTAGTTCTATCTACACTTGTTCATACTAAATTTATTTTTTCCAAACTAGTTTTATCTACACTTGTTCATATTAAATTTATTTTTCCCCCCTAGTTCTATCTACATTTGTTCATACTAAATTTATTTTTTCCCCCTAGTTCTATTTACACTTGTTCATACTAAATTTATTGTTTCCACCCTAGTTCTATCTACACTTGTTTATACTAAATTTATTTTTCCACCCTAGTTCTATCTACACTTGTTCATACTTAATTTATTCTTTTCACCCTAGTTCTATCTACACTTGTTCATACTAAATTTATTTTTCCCACCCTAGTTCTATCTACACTTGTTCATAGTAAATTTATTTTTTCCACCCTAGTTCTATCTACACTTGTTCATACTAAATTTATTTTTTCCACCCTAGTTCTATCTACACTTGTTCATACTAAATTTATTTTTCCACCCTAGTTCTATCTACACTTGTTCATACTAAATTTATTTTTTCCACCCTAGTTCTATCTACACTTGTTAATACTAAATTTATTTTTTCAACCCTAGTTCTATCTACACTTGTTCATACTAAATTTATTTTTCCACCCTAGTTCTATCTACACTTATTCATACTAAATTTATTTTTTCCACCCTAGTTCTATCTACACTTGTTCATACTAAATTTATTTTTTCCACCCTAGTTCTATCTACACTTGTTTATACTAAATTCATTTTTCCACCCTAGTTGTATCTACACTTGTTCATACTAAATTATTTTTTCCACCCTAGTTTTATCTACACTTGTTCATACTAAATTTATTTTTCCACCCTAGTTCTATCTACACTTGTTCATACTAAATTTATTTTTTCCACCCTAGTTCTATCTACACTTGTTCATACTAAATTTATTTTTTCCACCCTAGTTCTATCTACACTTGTTCATACTAAATTTATTTTTTCCACCCTAGTTCTATCTACACTTGTTCATACTAAATTTATTTTTTCCACCCTAGTTCTATCTACACTTGTTCATACTAAATTTATTTTTCCACCCTAGTTCTATCTACACTTGTTCATACTAAATTTATTTTTTCCACCCTAGTTCTATCTACACTTGTTCATACTAAATTTATTTTTTCCACCCTAGTTCTATCTACACTTGTTCATACTAAATTTATTTTTTCCACCCTAGTTTTATCTATACTTGTTCATACTAAATTTATTTTTCCACCCTAGTTTTATCTACACTTGTTCATACAAAATTTATTTTTCCACGTTAGTTCTATCTACACTTGTTCATAATAAATTTATTTTTTCCACCCTAGTTTTATCTACACTTGTTCATACTAAATTTATTTTTCCACCCTAGTTCTATCTACACTTGTTCATACTAAATTTATTTTTTCCACCCTAGTTCTATTTGCACTTGTTCTTACCAAATTTATTTTTTCCACCCAAGTTCTATCTACACTTGTTCATACTAAATTTATTTTTTCCACCCTTGTTCTATCTACACTTGTTCATACTAAATTTATTTTTTCCACCCTTGTTCTATCCACACTTGTTTATACTAAATTGATTTTTTCCACCGTAGTTCTATCTACACTTGTTCATACTAAATTTATTTTTCCACCCTAGTTCTATCTACACTTGTTCATACTAAATTTATTTTTTCCACCCTAGTTCTATCTACACTTGTTCATACTAAATTTATTTTTTCCAAACTAGTTTTATCTACACTTGTTCATACTAAATTTATTTTTCCACCCTAGTTCTATCTACATTTGTTCATACTAAATTTATTTTTCCCCCTAGTTCTATTTACACTTGTTCATACTAAATTTATTGTTTCCACCCTAGTTCTATCTACACTTGTTTATACTAAATTTATTTTTCCACCCTAGTTCTATCTACACTTGTTCATACTTAATTTATTCTTTTCACCCTAGTTCTATCTACACTTGTTCATACTAAATTTATTTTTTCCACCCTAGTTCTATCTACACTTGTTCATACTAAATTTATTTTTTCCACCCTAGTTTTATCTACACTTGTTCATACTAAATTTATTTTTCCACCCTAGTTCTATCTACACTTGTTCATACTAAATTTATTTTTTCCACCCTAGTTCTATCTACACTTGTTCATACTAAATTTATTTTTTCCACCTTAGTTCTATCTACACTTGTTCATACTAAATTTATTTTTTCACCCTAGTTCTATCTACACTTGTTCATCCTTAATTGATTTTTTCCACCCTAGTTCTATCTACACTTGTTCATACTAAATTTATTTTTCCACCCTAGTTCTATCTACACTTGTTCATACTAAAATTATTTTTCCCCCCTAGTTTTATCTACACTTGTTCATAGTAAATTTATTTTTTCCACCCTAGTTCTATCCACACTTGTTCATACTAAATTTATTTTTCCACCCTTGTTCTATCTACACTTGTTCATACTAAATTTATTTTTTCCACCCTAGTTCTATCTACACTTGTTTATACTAAATTGATTTTTTCCACCCTAGTTCTATCTACACTTGTTCATACTAAATTTATTTTTTCCACCCTAGTTCTATCTACACTTGTTAATACTAAATTTATTTTTTCAACCCTAGTTCTATCTACACTTGTTCATACTAAATTTATTTTTTCCACCCTAGTTCTATCTACACTTATTCATACTAAATTTATTTTTTCCACCCTAGTTCTATCTACACTTGTTCATACTAAATTTATTTTTTCCACCCTAGTTCTATCTACACTTGTTCATACTAAATTTATTTTTCCACCCTAGTTCTATCTACACTTGTTCATACTAAATTTATTGTTTCCACCCTAGTTCTATCTACACTTGTTCATACTAAATTTATTGTTTCCACCCTAGTTCTATATACACTGGTTCATACTAAATTTATTTTTTCCACCCTAGTTCTATCTACACTTGTTCATACTAAATTTATTTTTCCACCCTAGTTCTATCTACACTTGTTCATACTAAATTTATTTTTTCCACCCTAGTTCTATCTACACTTGTTCATACTAAATTTATTTTTTCCACCCTAGTTCTATCTACACTTGTTCATACTAAATTTATTTTTTCCACCCTAGTTTTATCTATACTTGTTCATACTAAATTTATTTTTCCACCCTAGTTTTATCTACACTTGTTCATACAAAATTTATTTTTCCACCCTAGTTCTATCTACACTTGTTCATACTAAATTTATTTTTTCCACCCTAGTTTTATCTACACTTGTTCATACTAAATTTATTTTTCCACCCTAGTTCTATCTACACTTGTTCATACTAAATTTATTTTTTCCACCCTAGTTCTATTTGCACTTGTTCTTACCAAATTTATTTTTTCCACCCAAGTTCTATCTACACTTGTTCATACTAAATTTATTTTTTCCACCCTTGTTCTATCTACACTTGTTCATACTAAATTTATTTTTTCCACCCTTGTTCTATCCACACTTGTTTATACTAAATTGATTTTTTCCACCCTAGTTCTATCTACACTTGTTCATACTAAATTTATTTTTCCACCCTAGTTCTATCTACACTTGTTCATACTAAATTTATTTTTTCCACCCTAGTTCTATCTACACTTGTTCATACTAAATTTATTTTTTCCAAACTAGTTTTATCTACACTTGTTCATACTAAATTTATTTTTCCACCCTAGTTCTATCTACATTTGTTCATACTAAATTTATTTTTCCCCTTAGTTCTATTTACACTTGTTCATACTAAATTTATTGTTTCCACCCTAGTTCTATCTACACTTGTTTATACTAAATTGATTTTTCCACCCTAGTTCTATCTACACTTGTTCATACTTAATTTATTCTTTTCACCCTAGTTCTATCTACACTTGTTCATACTAAATTTATTTTTTCCACCCTAGTTCTATCTACACTTGTTCATACTAAATTTATTTTTTCCACCCTAGTTTTATCTACACTTGTTCATACTAAATTTATTTTTCCACCCTAGTTCTATCTACACTTGTTCATACTAAATTTATTTTTTCCACCCTAGTTCTATCTACACTTGTTCATACTAAATTTATTTTTCCACCCTAGTTCTATCTACACTTGTTCATACTAAATTTATTTTTTCCACCTTAGTTCTATCTACACTTGTTCATACTAAATTTATTTTTTCACCCTAGTTCTATCTACACTTGTTCATCCTTAATTGATTTTTTCCACTCTAGTTCTATCTACACTTGTTCATACTAAATTTATTTTTCCACCCTAGTTCTATCTACACTTGTTCATACTAAAATTATTTTTCCCCCCTAGTTTTATCTACACTTGTTCATAGTAAATTTATTTTTTCCACCCTAGTTCTATCCACACTTGTTCATACTAAATTTATTTTTTCCACCCTTGTTCTATCTACACTTGTTCATACTAAATTTATTTTTTCCACCCTAGTTCTATCTACACTTGTTTATACTAAATTGATTTTTTCCACCCTAGTTCTATCTACACTTGTTCATACTAAATTTATTTTTTCCACCCTAGTTCTATCTACACTTGTTCATACTAAATTTATTTTTTCCACTTTTGTTCTATCTACACTTGTTCATACTAAATTTATTTTTTCCACCCTAGTTCTATCCACACTTGTTCATACTAATTTTTTTTCCACCCTTGTTCTATCTACACTTGTTAATACTAAATTTATTTTTTCCACCCTAGTTCTATCTACACTTGTTTATACTAAATTTATTTTTTCCACCCTAGTTCTATCTACACTTGTTCATACTAAATTTATTTTTTCCACCCTAGTTCTATCTACACTTGTTTATACTAAATTTATTTTTTCCACCCTTGTTCTATCTACACTTGTTCATACTAAATTGATTTTTTCCACCCTAGTTGTATCTACACTTGTTCATACTAAATTGATTTTTTTCCACCCTAGTTCTATCTACACTTGTTCATACTAAATTTATTTTTCCACCCTAGTTCTATCTACACTTGTTCATACTAAATTTATTTTTTCCACCCTAGTTCTATCTACACTTGTTCATACTAAATTTATTGTTTCCACCCTAGTTCTATCTACACTTGTTCATACTAAATTTATTTTTTCCACCCTAGTTCTATCTACACTTGTTCATACTAAATTTATTTTTTCCACCCTAGTTCTATCTACACTTGTTCATACTAAATTTATTTTTTCCACCCTAGTTCTATCTACACTTGTTCATACTAAATTTATTTTTTCCACCCTAGTTCTATCTACACTTGTTCATACTAAATTTATTTTTTCCACCCTAGTTCTATTTGCACTTGTTCTTACCAAATTTATTTTTTCCACCCAAGTTCTATCTGCACTTGTTCATACTAAATTTATTTTTTCCACCCTTGTTCTATCTACACTTGTTCATACTAAATTTATTTTTCCACCCTTGTTCTATCTACACTTGTTTATACTAAATTGATTTTTTCCACCCTAGTTCTATCTACACTTGTTCATACTAAATTTATTTTTCCACCCTAGTTCTATCTACACTTGTTCATACTAAATTTATTTTTTCCACCCTAGTTCTATCTACACTTGTTCATACTAAATTTATTTTTTCTAAACTAGTTTTATCTACACTTGTTCATACTAAATTTATTTTTCCACCCTAGTTCTATCTACATTTGTTCATACTAAATTTATTTTTTCCCCCTAGTTCTATTTACACTTGTTCATACTAAATTTATTGTTTCCACCCTAGTTCTATCTACACTTGTTTATACTAAATTTATTTTTCCACCCTAGTTCTATCTACACTTGTTCATACTTAATTTATTCTTTTCACCCTAGTTCTATCTACACTTGTTCATACTAAATTTATTTTTCCCACCCTAGTTCTATCTACACTTGTTCATAGTAAATTTATTTTTTCCACCCTAGTTCTATCTACACTTGTTCATACTAAATTTATTTTTCCACCCTAGTTCTATCTACACTTGTTCATACTAAATTTATTTTTCCACCCTAGTTCTATCTACACTTGTTCATACTAAATTTATTTTTTCCACCCTAGTTCTATCTACACTTGTTAATACTAAATTTATTTTTTCAACCCTAGTTCTATCTACACTTGTTCATACTAAATTTATTTTTCCACCCTAGTTCTATCTACACTTATTCATACTAAATTTATTTTTCCACCCTAGTTCTATCTACACTTGTTCATACTAAATTTATTTTTTCCACCCTAGTTCTATCTACACTTGTTTATACTAAATTCATTTTTCCACCCTAGTTGTATCTACACTTGTTCATACTAAATTATTTTTTCCACCCTAGTTTTATCTACACTTGTTCATACTAAATTTATTTTTCCACCCTAGTTCTATCTACACTTGTTCATACTAAATTTATTTTTTCCACCCTAGTTCTATCTACACTTGTTCATACTAAATTTATTTTTTCCACCCTAGTTCTATCTACACTTGTTCATACTAAATTTATTTTTTCCACCCTAGTTCTATCTACACTTGTTCATACTAAATTTATTTTTTCACCCTAGTTCTATCTACACTTGTTCATCCTTAATTGATTTTTTCCACCCTAGTTCTATCTACACTTGTTCATAATAAATTTATTTTTCCACCCTAGTTCTATCTACACTTGTTCATACTAAAATTATTTTTTCCCCCTAGTTTTATCTACACTTGTTCATAGTGAATTTATTTTTTCCACCCTAGTTCTATCCACACTTGTTCATACTAAATTTATTTTTTCCACCCTAGTTCTATCTACACTTGTTCATACTAAATTTATTTTTTCCACCCTAGTTCTATCTACACTTGTTTATACTAAATTTATTTTTCCACCCTAGTTCTATCTACACTTGTTCATACTTAATTTATTCTTTTTACCCTAGTTCTATCTACACTTGTTCATACTAAATTTATTTTCCCACCCTAGTTCTATCTACACTTGTTCATAGTAAATTTATTTTTTCCACCCTAGTTCTATCTACACTTGTTCATACTAAATTTATTTTTTCCACCCTAGTTCTATCTACACTTGTTCATACTAAATTTATTTTTCCACCCTAGTTCTATCTACACTTATTCATACTAAATTTATTTTTTCCACCCTAGTTCTATCTACACTTGTTCATACTAAATTTATTTTTTCCACCCTAGTTCTATCTACACTTGTTCATACTAAATTTATTTTTCCACCCTAGTTCTATCTACACTTGTTCATACTAAATTTATTGTTTCCACCCTAGTTCTATCTACACTTGTTCATACTAAATTTATTGTTTCCACCCTAGTTCTATCTACACTGGTTCATACTAAATTTATTTTTTCCACCCTAGTTCTATCTACACTTGTTCATACTAAATTTATTTTTCCACCCTAGTTCTATCTACACTTGTTCATACTAAATTTATTTTTTCCACCCTAGTTCTATCTACACTTGTTCATACTAAATTTATTTTTTCCACCCTAGTTCTATCTACACTTGTTCATACTAAATTTATTTTTTCCACCCTAGTTTTATCTATACTTGTTCATACTAAATTTATTTTTCCACCCTAGTTTTATCTACACTTGTTCATACAAAATTTATTTTTCCACCCTAGTTCTATCTACACTTGTTCATACTAAATTTATTTTTTCCACCCTAGTTTTATCTACACTTGTTCATACTAAATTTATTTTTCCACCCTAGTTCTATCTACACTTGTTCATACTAAATTTATTTTTTCCACCCTAGTTCTATTTGCACTTGTTCTTACCAAATTTATTTTTTCCACCCAAGTTCTATCTACACTTGTTCATACTAAATTTATTTTTTCCACCCTTGTTCTATCTACACTTGTTCATACTAAATTTATTTTTTCCACCCTTGTTCTATCCACACTTGTTTATACTAAATTGATTTTTTCCACCCTAGTTCTATCTACACTTGTTCATACTAAATTTATTTTTCCACCCTAGTTCTATCTACACTTGTTCATACTAAATTTATTTTTTCCACCCTAGTTCTATCTACACTTGTTCATACTAAATTTATTTTTTCCAAACTAGTTTTATCTACACTTGTTCATACTAAATTTATTTTTCCACCCTAGTTCTATCTACATTTGTTCATACTAAATTTATTTTTCCCCCTAGTTCTATTTACACTTCTTCATACTAAATTTATTGTTTCCACCCTAGTTCTATCTACACTTGTTTATACTAAATTTATTTTTCCACCCTAGTTCTATCTACACTTGTTCATACTTAATTTATTCTTTTCACCCTAGTTCTATCTACACTTGTTCATACTAAATTTATTTTTTCCACCCTAGTTCTATCTACACTTGTTCATACTAAATTTATTTTTTCACCCTAGTTTTATCTACACTTGTTCATACTAAATTTATTTTTCCACCCTAGTTCTATCTACACTTGTTCATACTAAATTTATTTTTTCCACCCTAGTTCTATCTACACTTGTTCATACTAAATTTATTTTTCCACCCTAGTTCTATCTACACTTGTTCATACTAAATTTATTTTTTCCACCTTAGTTCTATCTACACTTGTTCATACTAAATTTATTTTTTCACCCTAGTTCTATCTACACTTGTTCATCCTTAATTGATTTTTTCCACCCTAGTTCTATCTACACTTGTTCATACTAAATTTATTTTTCCACCCTAGTTCTATCTACACTTGTTCATACTAAAATTATTTTTCCCCCCTAGTTTTATCTACACTTGTTCATAGTAAATTTATTTTTTCCACCCTAGTTCTATCCACACTTGTTCATACTAAATTTATTTTTTCCACCCTTGTTCTATCTACACTTGTTCATACTAAATTTATTTTTTCCACCCTAGTTCTATCTACACTTGTTTATACTAAATTGATTTTTTCCACCCTAGTTCTATCTACACTTGTTCATACTAAATTTATTTTTTCCACCCTAGTTCTATCTACACTTGTTCATACTAAATTTATTTTTTCCACTTGTGTTCTATCTACACTTGTTCATACTAAATTTATTTTTTCCACCCTAGTTCTATCCACACTTGTTCATACTAATTTTTTTTTCCACCCTTGTTCTATCTACACTTGTTAATACTAAATTTATTTTTTTCCACCCTAGTTCTATCTACACTTGTTTATACTAAATTTATTTTTTCCACCCTAGTTCTATCTACACTTGTTTATACTAAATTTATTTTTTCCACCCTTGTTCTATCTACACTTGTTCATACTAAATTGATTTTTTCCACCCTAGTTGTATCTACACTTGTTCATACTAAATTGATTTTTTTCCACCCTAGTTCTATCTACACTTGTTCATACTAAATTTATTTTTCCACCCTAGTTCTATCTACACTTGTTCATACTAAATTTATTTTTTCCACCCTAGTTCTATCTACACTTGTTCATACTAAATTTATTGTTTCCACCCTAGTTCTATCTACACTTGTTCATACTAAATTTATTTTTTCCACCCTAGTTCTATCTACACTTGTTCATACTAAATTTATTTTTTCCACCCTAGTTCTATCTACACTTGTTCATACTAAATTTATTTTTTCCACCCTAGTTCTATCTACACTTGTTCATACTAAATTTATTTTTTCCACCCTAGTTCTATCTACACTTGTTCATACTAAATTTATTTTTTCCACCCTAGTTCTATTTGCACTTGTTCTTACCAAATTTATTTTTTCCACCCAAGTTCTATCTGCACTTGTTCATACTAAATTTATTTTTTCCACCCTTGTTCTATCTACACTTGTTCATACTAAATTTATTTTTCCACCCTTGTTCTATCTACACTTGTTTATACTAAATTGATTTTTTCCACCCTAGTTCTATCTACACTTGTTCATACTAAATTTATTTTTCCACCCTAGTTCTATCTACACTTGTTCATACTAAATTTATTTTTTCCACCCTAGTTCTATCTACACTTGTTCATACTAAATTTATTTTTTCCAAACTAGTTTTATCTACACTTGTTCATACTAAATTTATTTTTCCACCCTAGTTCTATCTACATTTGTTCATACTAAATTTATTTTTTCCCCCTAGTTCTATTTACACTTGTTCATACTAAATTTATTGTTTCCACCCTAGTTCTATCTACACTTGTTTATACTAAATTTATTTTTCCACCCTAGTTCTATCTACACTTGTTCATACTTAATTTATTCTTTTCACCCTAGTTCTATCTACACTTGTTCATACTAAATTTATTTTTCCCACCCTAGTTCTATCTACACTTGTTCATAGTAAATTTATTTTTTCCACCCTAGTTCTATCTACACTTGTTCATACTAAATTTATTTTTTCCACCCTAGTTCTATCTACACTTGTTCATACTAAATTTATTTTTCCACCCTAGTTCTATCTACACTTGTTCATACTAAATTTATTTTTTCCACCCTAGTTCTATCTACACTTGTTAATACTAAATTTATTTTTTCAACCCTAGTTCTATCTACACTTGTTCATACTAAATTTATTTTTCCACCCTAGTTCTATCTACACTTATTCATACTAAATTTATTTTTTCCACCCTAGTTCTATCTACACTTGTTCATACTAAATTTATTTTTTCCACCCTAGTTCTATCTACACTTGTTTATACTAAATTCATTTTTCCACCCTAGTTGTATCTACACTTGTTCATACTAAATTATTTTTTCCACCCTAGTTTTATCTACACTTGTTCATACTAAATTTATTTTTCCACCCTAGTTCTATCTACACTTGTTCATACTAAATTTATTTTTTCCACCCTAGTTCTATCTACACTTGTTCATACTAAATTTATTTTTTCCACCCTAGTTCTATCTACACTTGTTCATACTAAATTTATTTTTTCCACCCTAGTTCTATCTACACTTGTTCATACTAAATTTATTTTTTCACCCTAGTTCTATCTACACTTGTTCATCCTTAATTGATTTTTTTCACCCTAGTTCTATCTACACTTGTTCATAATAAATTTATTTTTCCACCCTAGTTCTATCTACACTTGTTCATACTAAAATTATTTTTTCCCCCTAGTTTTATCTACACTTGTTCATAGTGAATTTATTTTTTCCACCCTAGTTCTATCCACACTTGTTCATACTAAATTTATTTTTTCCACCCTAGTTCTATCTACACTTGTTCATACTAAATTTATTTTTTCCACCCTAGTTCTATCTACACTTGTTTATACTAAATTTATTTTTCCACCCTAGTTCTATCTACACTTGTTCATACTTAATTTATTCTTTTCACCCTAGTTCTATCTACACTTGTTCATACTAAATTTATTTTTCCCACCCTAGTTCTATCTACACTTGTTCATAGTAAATTTATTTTTTCCACCCTAGTTCTATCTACACTTGTTCATACTAAATTTATTTTTTCCACCCTAGTTCTATCTACACTTGTTCATACTAAATTTATTTTTCCACCCTAGTTCTATCTACACTTGTTCATACTAAATTTATTTTTTCCACCCTAGTTCTATCTACACTTGTTAATACTAAATTTATTTTTTCAACCCTAGTTCTATCTACACTTGTTCATACTAAATTTATTTTTCTACCCTAGTTCTATCTACACTTATTCATACTAAATTTATTTTTTCCACCCTAGTTCTATCTACACTTGTTCATACTAAATTTATTTTTTCCACCCTAGTTCTATCTACACTTGTTTATACTAAATTCATTTTTCCACCCTAGTTGTATCTACACTTGTTCATACTAAATTATTTTTTCCACCCTAGTTTTATCTACACTTGTTCATACTAAATTTATTTTTCCACCCTAGTTCTATCTACACTTGTTCATACTAAATTTATTTTTTCCACCCTAGTTCTATCTACACTTGTTCATACTAAATTTATTTTTTCCACCCTAGTTCTATCTACACTTGTTCATACTAAATTTATTTTTCCACCCTAGTTCTATCTACACTTGTTCATACTAAATTTATTTTTTCCACCCTAGTTCTATCTACACTTGTTCATACTAAATTTATTTTTTCCAAACTAGTTTTATCTACACTTGTTCATACTAAATTTATTTTTCCACCCTAGTTCTATCTACATTTGTTCATACTAAATTTATTTTTCCCCCTAGTTCTATTTACACTTGTTCATACTAAATTTATTGTTTCCACCCTAGTTCTATCTACACTTGTTTATACTAAATTTATTTTTCCACCCTAGTTCTATCTACACTTGTTCATACTTAATTTATTCTTTTCACCCTAGTTCTATCTACACTTGTTCATACTAAATTTATTTTTTCCACCCTAGTTCTATCTACACTTGTTCATACTAAATTTATTTTTTCACCCTAGTTTTATCTACACTTGTTCATACTAAATTTATTTTTCCACCCTAGTTCTATCTACACTTGTTCATACTAAATTTATTTTTTCCACCCTAGTTCTATCTACACTTGTTCATACTAAATTTATTTTTCCACCCTAGTTCTATCTACACTTGTTCATACTAAATTTATTTTTTCCACCTTAGTTCTATCTACACTTGTTCATACTAAATTTATTTTTTCACCCTAGTTCTATCTACACTTGTTCATCCTTAATTGATTTTTTCCACCCTAGTTCTATCTACACTTGTTCATACTAAATTTATTTTTCCACCCTAGTTCTATCTACACTTGTTCATACTAAAATTATTTTTCCCCCCTAGTTTTATCTACACTTGTTCATAGTAAATTTATTTTTTCCACCCTAGTTCTATCCACACTTGTTCATACTAAATTTATTTTTTCCACCCTTGTTCTATCTACACTTGTTCATACTAAATTTATTTTTTCCACCCTAGTTCTATCTACACTTGTTTATACTAAATTGATTTTTTCCACCCTAGTTCTATCTACACTTGTTCATACTAAATTTATTTTTTCCACCCTAGTTCTATCTACACTTGTTCATACTAAATTTATTTTTTCCACTTGTGTTCTATCTACACTTGTTCATACTAAATTTATTTTTTCCACCCTAGTTCTATCCACACTTGTTCATACTAATTTTTTTTTCCACCCTTGTTCTATCTACACTTGTTAATACTAAATTTATTTTTTTCCACCCTAGTTCTATCTACACTTGTTTATACTAAATTTATTTTTTCCACCCTAGTTCTATCTACACTTGTTTATACTAAATTTATTTTTTCCACCCTTGTTCTATCTACACTTGTTCATACTAAATTGATTTTTTCCACCCTAGTTGTATCTACACTTGTTCATACTAAATTGATTTTTTTCCACCCTAGTTCTATCTACACTTGTTCATACTAAATTTATTTTTCCACCCTAGTTCTATCTACACTTGTTCATACTAAATTTATTTTTTCCACCCTAGTTCTATCTACACTTGTTCATACTAAATTTATTGTTTCCACCCTAGTTCTATCTACACTTGTTCATACTAAATTTATTTTTTCCACCCTAGTTCTATCTACACTTGTTCATACTAAATTTATTTTTTCCACCCTAGTTCTATCTACACTTGTTCATACTAAATTTATTTTTTCCACCCTAGTTCTATCTACACTTGTTCATACTAAATTTATTTTTTCCACCCTAGTTCTATCTACACTTGTTCATACTAAATTTATTTTTTCCACCCTAGTTCTATTTGCACTTGTTCTTACCAAATTTATTTTTTCCACCCAAGTTCTATCTGCACTTGTTCATACTAAATTTATTTTTTCCACCCTTGTTCTATCTACACTTGTTCATACTAAATTTATTTTTCCACCCTTGTTCTATCTACACTTGTTTATACTAAATTGATTTTTTCCACCCTAGTTCTATCTACACTTGTTCATACTAAATTTATTTTTCCACCCTAGTTCTATCTACACTTGTTCATACTAAATTTATTTTTTCCACCCTAGTTCTATCTACACTTGTTCATACTAAATTTATTTTTTCCAAACTAGTTTTATCTACACTTGTTCATACTAAATTTATTTTTCCACCCTAGTTCTATCTACATTTGTTCATACTAAATTTATTTTTTCCCCCTAGTTCTATTTACACTTGTTCATACTAAATTTATTGTTTCCACCCTAGTTCTATCTACACTTGTTTATACTAAATTTATTTTTCCACCCTAGTTCTATCTACACTTGTTCATACTTAATTTATTCTTTTCACCCTAGTTCTATCTACACTTGTTCATACTAAATTTATTTTTCCCACCCTAGTTCTATCTACACTTGTTCATAGTAAATTTATTTTTTCCACCCTAGTTCTATCTACACTTGTTCATACTAAATTTATTTTTTCCACCCTAGTTCTATCTACACTTGTTCATACTAAATTTATTTTTCCACCCTAGTTCTATCTACACTTGTTCATACTAAATTTATTTTTTCCACCCTAGTTCTATCTACACTTGTTAATACTAAATTTATTTTTTCAACCCTAGTTCTATCTACACTTGTTCATACTAAATTTATTTTTCCACCCTAGTTCTATCTACACTTATTCATACTAAATTTATTTTTTCCACCCTAGTTCTATCTACACTTGTTCATACTAAATTTATTTTTTCCACCCTAGTTCTATCTACACTTGTTTATACTAAATTCATTTTTCCACCCTAGTTGTATCTACACTTGTTCATACTAAATTATTTTTTCCACCCTAGTTTTATCTACACTTGTTCATACTAAATTTATTTTTCCACCCTAGTTCTATCTACACTTGTTCATACTAAATTTATTTTTTCCACCCTAGTTCTATCTACACTTGTTCATACTAAATTTATTTTTTCCACCCTAGTTCTATCTACACTTGTTCATACTAAATTTATTTTTTCCACCCTAGTTCTATCTACACTTGTTCATACTAAATTTATTTTTTCACCCTAGTTCTATCTACACTTGTTCATCCTTAATTGATTTTTTTCACCCTAGTTCTATCTACACTTGTTCATAATAAATTTATTTTTCCACCCTAGTTCTATCTACACTTGTTCATACTAAAATTATTTTTTCCCCCTAGTTTTATCTACACTTGTTCATAGTGAATTTATTTTTTCCACCCTAGTTCTATCCACACTTGTTCATACTAAATTTATTTTTTCCACCCTAGTTCTATCTACACTTGTTCATACTAAATTTATTTTTTCCACCCTAGTTCTATCTACACTTGTTTATACTAAATTTATTTTTCCACCCTAGTTCTATCTACACTTGTTCATACTTAATTTATTCTTTTCACCCTAGTTCTATCTACACTTGTTCATACTAAATTTATTTTTCCCACCCTAGTTCTATCTACACTTGTTCATAGTAAATTTATTTTTTCCACCCTAGTTCTATCTACACTTGTTCATACTAAATTTATTTTTTCCACCCTAGTTCTATCTACACTTGTTCATACTAAATTTATTTTTCCACCCTAGTTCTATCTACACTTGTTCATACTAAATTTATTTTTTCCACCCTAGTTCTATCTACACTTGTTAATACTAAATTTATTTTTTCAACCCTAGTTCTATCTACACTTGTTCATACTAAATTTATTTTTCTACCCTAGTTCTATCTACACTTATTCATACTAAATTTATTTTTTCCACCCTAGTTCTATCTACACTTGTTCATACTAAATTTATTTTTTCCACCCTAGTTCTATCTACACTTGTTTATACTAAATTCATTTTTCCACCCTAGTTGTATCTACACTTGTTCATACTAAATTATTTTTTCCACCCTAGTTTTATCTACACTTGTTCATACTAAATTTATTTTTCCACCCTAGTTCTATCTACACTTGTTCATACTAAATTTATTTTTTCCACCCTAGTTCTATCTACACTTGTTCATACTAAATTTATTTTTTCCACCCTAGTTCTATCTACACTTGTTCATACTAAATTTATTTTTTCCACCCTAGTTCTATCTACACTTGTTCATACTAAATTTATTTTTTCACCCTAGTTCTATCTACACTTGTTCATCCTTAATTGATTTTTTCCACCCTAGTTCTATCTACACTTGTTCATAATAAATTTATTTTTCCACCCTAGTTCTATCTACACTTGTTCATACTAAAATTATTTTTTTCCCCCTAGTTTTATCTACACTTGTTCATAGTGAATTTATTTTTTCCACCCTAGTTCTATCCACACTTGTTCATACTAAATTTATTTTTTTTCACCCTTGTTCTATCTACACTTGTTCATACTAAATTTATTTTTTCCACCCTAGTTCTATCTACACTTGTTTATACTAAATTGATTTTTTCCACCCTAGTTCTATCTACACTTGTTCATACTAAATTTATTTTTTCCACCCTAGTTCTATCTACACTTGTTTATACTAAATTTATTTTTCCACCCTTGTTCTATCTACACTTGTTCATACTAAATTTATTTTTTCCACCCTAGTTCTATCCACACTTGTTCATACTAATTTTTTTTCCACCCTTGTTCTATCTACACTTGTTAATACTAAATTTATTTTTTCCACCCTAGTTCTATCTACACTTGTTTATACTAAATTGATTTTTTCCACCCTAGTTCTATCTACACTTGTTCATACTAAATTTATTTTTTCCACCCTAGTTCTATCTACACTTGTTTATACTAAATTTATTTTTTCCACCCTTGTTCTATCTACACTTGTTCATACTAAATTGATTTTTTCCACCCTAGTTGTATCTACACTTGTTCATACTAAATTGATTTTTTTCCACCCTAGTTCTATCTACACTTGTTCATACTAAATTTATTTTTCCACCCTAGTTCTATCTACACTTGTTCATACTAAATTTATTTTTCCACCCTAGTTATATCTACACTTGTTCATACTAAATTTATTGTTTCCACCCTAGTTCTATCTACACTTGTTCATACTAAATTTATTTTTTCCACCCTAGTTCTATCTACACTTGTTCATACTAAATTTATTTTTTCCACCCTAGTTCTATCTACACTTGTTCATACTAAATTTATTTTTTCCACCCTAGTTCTATCTATACTTGTTCATACTAAATTTATTTTTCCACCCTAGTTTTATCTACACTTGTTCATACAAAATTTATTTTTCCACCCTAGTTCTATCTACACTTGTTCATAATAAATTTATTTTTTCCACCCTAGTTTTATCTACACTTGTTCATACTAAATTTATTTTTTCCACCCTAGTTCTATCTACACTTGTTCATACTAAATTTATTTTTTCCACCCTAGTTCTATTTGCACTTGTTCTTACCAAATTTATTTTTTCCACCCAAGTTCTATCTACACTTGTTCATACTAAATTTATTTTTTCCACCCTTGTTCTATCTACACTTGTTCATACTAAATTTATTTTTTCCACGCTTGTTCTATCTACACTTGTTTATACTAAATTGATTTTTTCCACCCTAGTTCTATCTACACTTGTTCATACTAAATTTATTTTTCCACCCTAGTTCTATCTACACTTGTTCATACTAAATTTATTTTTTCCACCCTAGTTCTATCTACACTTGTTCATACTAAATTTATTTTTTCCAAACTAGTTTTATCTACACTTGTTCATACTAAATTTATTTTTCCACCCTAGTTCTATCTACATTTGTTCATACTAAATTTATTTTTTCCCCCCTAGTTCTATTTACACTTGTTCATACTAAATTTATTGTTTCCACCCTAGTTCTATCTACACTTGTTTATACTAAATTTATTTTTCCACCCTAGTTCTATCTACACTTGTTCATACTTAATTTATTCTTTTCACCCTAGTTCTATCTACACTTGTTCATACTAAATTTATTTTTCCCACCCTAGTTCTATCTACACTTGTTCATAGTAAATTTATTTTTTCCACCCTAGTTCTATCTACACTTGTTCATACTGAATTTATTTTTTCCACCCTAGTTCTATCTACACTTGTTCATACTAAATTTATTTTCCCACCCTAGTTCTATCTACACTTGTTCATACTAAATTTATTTTTTCCTCCCTAGTTCTATCTACACTTGTTAATACTAAATTTATTTTTTCAACCCTAGTTCTATCTACACTTGTTCATACTAAATTTATTTTTTCCACCCTAGTTCTATCTACACTTGTTCATACTAAATTTATTTTTTCCACCCTAGTTCTATCTACACTTGTTTATACTAAATTCATTTTTCCACCCTAGTTGTATCTACACTTGTTCATACTAAATTATTTTTTCCACCCTAGTTTTATCTACACTTGTTCATACTAAATTTATTTTTCCACCCTAGTTCTATCTACACTTGTTCATACTAAATTTATTTTTTCCACCCTAGTTCTATCTACACTTGTTCATACTAAATTTATTTTTCCACCCTAGTTCTATCTACACTTGTTCATACTAAATTTATTTTTTCCACCCTAGTTCTATCTACACTTGTTCATACTAAATTTATTTTTTCACCCTAGTTCTATCTACACTTGTTCATCCTTAATTGATTTTTTCCACCCTAGTTCTATCTACACTTGTTCATAATAAATTTATTTTTCCACCCTAGTTCTATCTACACTTGTTCATACTAAAATTATTTTTCCCCCCTAGTTTTATCTACACTTGTTCATAGTAAATTTATTTTTTCCACCCTAGTTCTATCCACACTTGTTCATACTAAATTTATTTTTTCCACCCTTGTTCTATCTACACTTGTTCATACTAAATTTATTTTTTCCACCCTAGTTCTATCTACACTTGTTTATACTAAATTGATTTTTTCCACCCTAGTTCTATCTACACTTGTTCATACTAAATTTATTTTTTCCACCCTAGTTCTATCTACACTTGTTTATACTAAATTTATTTTTCCACCCTTGTTCTATCTACACTTGTTCATACTAAATTTATTTTTTCCACCCTAGTTCTATCTACACTTGTTCATACTAATTTTTTTTTTCCACCCTTGTTCTATCTACACTTGTTAATACTAAATTTATTTTTTCCACCCTAGTTCTATCTACACTTGTTTATACTAAATTGATTTTTTCCACCCTAGTTCTATCTACACTTGTTCATACTAAATTTATTTTTTCACCCTAGTTCTATCTACACTTGTTCATCCTTAATTGATTTTTTCCACCCTAGTTCTATCTACACTTGTTCATAATAAATTTATTTTTCCACCCTAGTTCTATCTACACTTGTTCATAATAAATTTATTTTTTCCACCCTAGTTTTATCTACACTTGTTCATACTAAATTTATTTTTTCCACCCTAGTTCTATCTACACTTGTTCATACTAAATTTATTTTTTCCACCCTAGTTCTATTTGCACCTGTTCTTACCAAATTTATTTTTTCCACCCAAGTTCTATCTACACTTGTTCATACTATATTTATTTTTTCCACCCTTGTTCTATCTACACTTGTTCATACTAAATTTATTTTTTCCACCCTACTTCTATCTACACTTGTTTATACTAAATTGATTTTTTCCACCCTAGTTCTATCTACACTTGTTCATACTAAATTTATTGTTTCCACCCTAATTCTATCTACACTTGTTTATACTAAATTGATTTTTTCCACCCTAGTTCTTTCTACACTTGTTCATACTAAATTGATTTTTTTCCACCCTAGTTCTATCTACACTTGTTCATACTAAATTTATTTTTCCACCCTAGTTCTATCTACACTTGTTCATACTAAATTTATTTTTTCCACCCTAGTTCTATCTACACTTGTTCATACTAAATTTATTTTTTCCACCCTAGTTCTATCTACACTTGTTCATACTAAATTTATTTTTTCCACCCTAGTTCTATTTACACTTGTTCATACTAAATTTATTTTTTCCACCCTAGTTCTATCTACACTTGTTTATACTAAATTTATTTTTCCACCCTAGTTCTATCTACACTTGTTGATACTAAATTTATTCTTTCCACCTACGCTCATGGCACATTTACATATTCTTGCCAATCGTATTCATGCCACACTTATTCTTGGTACCCATGTTAATACCTAATTTATTACTGCCAACCGGCTTCGTCCTGTATTCATTCTTGCCTCATGTATTCTACCGTATCTATTCTTTCTACTCGTATTCTTATCACATTCATTGTTTGCAGCCTTGTACATACAAATTATTCTCCATGCTACTTGTTTCCTATATTCTTGCTACATTTATTCTTTCCTTTTGTGTACTTGCCACATTTATTGATAGCACTTGTGTCCATGGTACATTTATACTTTACACCCACGTTCATGCTATATTTATTCTTGCTACCCGTGTTGATGTCACATTTATTCTTCTTAATCGTGTTAATGCGACGTTCATTCTGACTACCTACGTTCTCGCTACACTTATTCCAGCCAGCGTGTTTTAGCATAACGCATTTCTCCTTTCCATCCGCATCCATACCATATTTATTCTTGCCACTTTGGTTCCACCATGTTCAATTGCATTTATTCTTCGTGTATATATTCTTTTTACCTAATTTATTCTAGATTTATCATTTACATTCTCGTTTATGCAATATTTATTCTTGACACATTTATTGTTTCCGCTTATATCCATACCACAGTTATTTCTGTATATGTGTTTGGGCCATATTTGATCTTGTCACATTTATTTTTTATACCCGTCTCCTTGCCATATTTATATTTTCCCCCCATGTTCCTGCTGCATTTATTCTTGCCATCATTTTTCATACCATATTTATTCTTTTCATCTATGTTCATACCACATTTATTCCCGTCACCGGTGTTTTTGTCATGTTTGATTTTTCCACTCATGCTGATACCACATTTATTCTTTCCGTCCTCGTTCATACTTATTTTTGCCACATTTATTGTTTTCACCCGTGTTCATACCACATTTAATCCTGTTGGTTCTGTTATGGCCATAATTATTTTTCCCTATTAATGTTTTGCAACTGTGTTAATGCTACATTTATTTCTTCCACCCGTTTTAATGGCACATTTATTCTCTCTTGGATTTTTAATTATGCCTTTTTATTCGTGCCATTCGTGTTCTTGCCATATTTCTACACTGAATGCGGTGGTCCGTTCAGGAATATAAGATTTCCAATTCCTTCCATCAAGTCAATGAGGATGCCACAATTCATGATGGTATAGCGGGGTGGAATTTAGTGAAAACAATTAGGACATTTTAAACCTGTGCAAAAGGTAAAAAAGAAATGGATGAAGGGGAAGTGAATAAATAGAAATAACAGAATAGTGAAATGGGCAGACACAACATTCTAGTGAAAAGCTTTGTTGTCTTAAAATACTGATGACGAGATGGTTTATTTTAAGGCTTCAGGGATTTATTTTATATGCATGGAAAGTACCAGTGGGACTTAGGGTACCAAGCAGCCCTCCTGCTCCTGCCTCTTTTATGCAATCATCTAAGGACGACACGTCCTCAAAACGCCAATGGGCTTTTACAAAGAGACAAGGGGTAAAATTTGCTCAGGGCAATTAACAGCTACTGAACACCATATACATTCACATGGAATATCTACTCATCTGAAGTACTCGTAAGTGCCAGTTATCAACAAGTCATATTCGTAATTCCATAAACTAGAAGCTAGTATCATGAGATAAACATTGAATCATAAATTCCTGCCATGTCCTTGAACCAGTATTGCCCAAGTTGTCTGGTAAGGCTTCCTTATAAGTGAACTTAATTACAAAAAAACTGTTGCAAGTCTTTTATCTGTCGCGATTCTACAATTAGAACGCGCTTACTTCCATAAATACTAGATATATAATATATAAGAGGGAAATTCGACTGGTCTTATCATCTTATGCAAAACTATCTTTTCATTTATAAAAGATAGCTTCTATCTCAATAACTACTCGAATATTCAAGAAACCATCATACACTCAATACATAAACTTGTCATTAACTGAATGACTTATATGCTGCAGAACACAGGCTCATTTGCTTGAAGTGAACACACATTAGCCCGCTTGGGACTATAGGTTGCTTTGATTCCCCTGCTTTACGGAAATGGTTACCAAAGGTTGACTAGTGGGTTACGTACAATATCGGGACACTCTCGAATGACACTATGCTCCACGAACTAGAAGGAATTAAGCGGACAGAATAGTGTCATTCTTTTTAAGGTATATTTCATTGTTTGATCTACTTCAGGTTGTCAATTCCGGTTTAAGAGCCGGATTCTGTTCGAGTGCTGTTTTTCTTAATGGTCATTTGAGTTTCGTTTTTGTTTTAGTTTTTCACGCAAAATGGGTTTCCCCTCTCTTTTTAGCTGTTGACAGGTACTGAAGAAGCGGGGCTTTGTCTGATTTCCATCAGGATATGGATCCGGACGTTACCTAGAATATTCGGCAGAAACTCGAATTATATTAAGCTTCACAAACTAGAAGAACTCAAGCAGATAGAATGGAATATCATTGGCGTCAGCGAAGAAGTAAGGTAAGAGCAGGAACTATACAATTGAAAATGGTAGCATACTCTCTTACAAAGGTAGAAACAACACATACTTTTGGTTAGTATTCCATGTAATCAGACGGAGAGCAATTCATAAAAGAAATAATAGGAATATCTGATAGATTAAGCAATATTAAATAGGTATTATTTACAATTAATCAAGCCGACGCACCGTAAACAGCCCCCACTCTGATGTAGAAGTTGATAACTTCTATGTAGCATGCAAAAATGCACATGGAAACTAAAAGTTTTTATGATTATGCGAAATTAGATCGGTAAAAGAATTCGCGGTAGGGGGTGGGAATTAAGGCGGAATAGATTGGTTCGATTTGCATAAAAAGAAAACTTTTGCATTATGTCTTTTTCTTCCAAAACAGACACGACAGGACATGGATGGGACATGCTCTTCCCAAACAGACACGACAGGACATGGATGGGACATGTTCTTCCAGAACACACACGACAGGATATGGATAGGACATGTTCTTCTAAAACAGACACGACAGGACATGGATGGGACATGTTCTCCAAAACCGAAAGACGGTACATGGATGGGACATGTTCAAAACATACACGAGGAGACATGGATGGGACATGCTCTTCCAAAACAGACAAAACGGGACATGAACGGAGCATGTTCTTCTAAAACGGAAACGAGAGGATATGAATGGGACAATTCTTCCAAAACAGACACGATAGGACATAAATGGGACATTTTCTTCCAGAACAGACACGACAGAACATGGATGGGACATATTCTTCCAAAACAGACACGAGAGGACATGGATGGTACATGTTCTTCCAAAACAGACACATGACAATGGATGGGACATATTCTTTTAGAACAGAGAGGAAAGGACATGGATGGGACATGTTCTTGTAAAACAGACACGGCGTGACATGGCTGAGACATATTCTTCCAAAACAGAAACGAAAGGACGTGGATGGGACATGTTCTTCCAAAAAAGACACGAAAGGACATGGACTGGGCATATTCTTCCAAAACAAACAAGCCAGGTCGTGCGGGGACATGCTCTTACAGAACAGGCAGCACAGGACATGTATGGGACATTTTCTCCTAAAACAGACACGGCAGGAGATGGACGGGGCATGTTTCCCCCCCCAAAAAAACACGGCAAGACATAGGTGGGACATGTTCTTCCAAAACAGACACATCGTGGCATGGATGGGACATTTTCTTCCAAAACAAACACGATAGGACATGGGTGGGACATGTTCTTCCAAAACAGACACGCCGTGGAATGGATAGGACATGTTCTTCCAAAACAGACACGACAGGAAATGGAAAGTACATGTTTTCTAAGACAGACACGATAGGGCATGGATGGGTCATATTCTTCCAAAACAGATACGGCAGGTCATGGACATGTTATTCCAAATCAGACACGACAGGACATGGATATGATATGCTCCTCCAAAACAGACACGGCAAGACATGGACGGGACAGGTTATTCCAAAACAGACACGACAGTACATGGATAGGACATGTTCTTCCAAAACAGACACGATAGGACATGCACAGAACATGTTTTCCAAAACAAACACTGCAGGACATGGACGGGACATGCTCTTCCAAAACAGACATGGCAGGACATGGATGGGACATGTTCTTCCAAAATAGACACGGCAGGACATGTTTCTCCAAAACAGACACGGCAGTACATGGATAAGTCATGTTCTTTCAAAAGAGACTGGGAAAACGATAGTCATGAATGGGATCAAGCAAATAAAAAAATGGAGATTGATTATCTTTTTAACAGGAAAAATTTAATTAAGAATATATCACATATAAGCTCTTTCCAACATAAATTGAGACCAAATATTACTAAGGAGCGATATCAGAATATATCTAGAACAATAAACAAATAACCTTATTAAAAAGCAAAAATCTCCATTAAAATATATGACTCAAGGTAAAATAATTACCTTCAAATCTAATTCAGGTCGTTACTAAAAACACCCTTGGGCATTATGAAGGAAACCCCTTATTTCTCTAATTGGCTTACAATTATTTACATATTTTTGTTTATAAAGTCACTTGGGCTCATGTTTTCACAATTAACCTATTGCTCTTTGGTAGTTTCTTTTAACTGTTCTTATTTCGTATTGGACAAGACTGCGATAATAAAGGCATCGGTTCGATTCACGATAGTATTACTGGTTTTGGAAATTTTATCTAATCAGTTACGTTCTATATATACTTTTGAATCTTGCTATTTGATAGTCTTAATTTAAAAAAAAAGACCTAATTTTATTGCCATTGTCAGAATGCTGAATACAAACCGAATCATCGCTATATCTGATTCAGAACTTCATTGGCTAGATTTGATATAGCTAAACTATTTACAAATATTTCGTTATAACAATTATTCAAATGTGAACTCAAAGTCGGTTCTCATTAGATAATTTCTTAGGTTTACTCGTGATCCCAACTTAAACTTTCTGTCTCTAATTTATATTTAATTTTTAACAATGAATTATACTTATCAAAGGAAGGGTTAGGGAGTTGATTAACTATCGGACCTACCTTTGCTAATATATTTATACGCTACAAAGAAACTTAGCTTCAACATTGCCTTTCAGAATTTGCCTTCGCCTATTAACGATGCTATGTTGACGATTCATTCTTCCTATTTCTCCATCCCGATTATCCCTATTAATTTCTCCATTATCTGAATAACCAACACAGTAATATTAAATTCACAAGGGAACATGAACAAAGCCCCCTTTACCCACTTATAAAAGTTACCCGTTTGCTGGGGGGTCTTTCTTGACCTATGTTTTTGGTAAGCACACTTATACGGGTTTAGGTACAACTCGTGCAAGTTTTACAGTTTTATTTTTTTACTTTTAAGCTTAATACGATTCGTGCTCTCCTGCATAGAGCTTTTTACAGCCTGTTCATCTTGTCTTGTCTTACATCATAAATTTATGACCCTTTAAGAATTTTTCAATGATAAAGAAATCCCCCCCCCCCAAGACTTATTTACTGCCATATTAACAAACTCCTTATCCCTTATCCAGATATCTTCCCCAAGGATGTTATTGTATCTAAACTAATGAAATATTAGTCTCTCCAATAATTTGTGCCCCAAGCTGCTAAATTCATTGCAGAATTATCTGCTTTTAAAAAAAAATGTACACGTTTAAATCTTGTTTTTGGTTTAGTTGTTCATCTTGTCATCAATCTTATGTTGGGTAACTACCCGAGCCCTACATAGTAGAATGGACTAGCACTTTAAAAAAAGTGGATACTGGTTGTCGGCAGCTAGGATACATACGCCAATTTACCCACAAGGCTTTATTTAGGCAAGCCAAAAAAAGAACAAAAAGAAAGACTGAATACAACAACAAATAAATATATACCCGGTACGCTGTTGCTGTCTGAATAACACTTAAGTTATACACGCACGGGTCAAAGTTTAATATGTTTTCGCTATTCTTGCATTCGAAAATATTCCAAAAGTTGTATAACAGTGCTAGGTATGAATAATTTTTCCATTTTCTATTTAAGCAGAGGTACATTTGACCGACATTTAAAATCCATTTACTTTCATAAATTAAAACCTTAACGCAATGATTATTTATGCCTCGCTCTCGTGTCCATAGTACATTAGGATTTAAGCAATATATGTGCATTTATGTATTAAGGTAGATATATTAATGCAATTGTATAGCAAAAAGATTTTTACGATCTTTATCCTTATATATAACCATTGCCCATTATGTAACTAAATTATTGAGCTTTTCAACTTACAGTTTCCTGATGAAGAGGTGGACCTCGAAATGTCGATTGAGTAATATAATAAAGAGTGTTTTCCCAACAGACTTGGTCTTAACCTTATTGTGTAAGCTCTCCGAGTTACACGGAAATTGTCTCTCAAGTGTATATATATATATATATATATATATATATATATATATATATATATATATATATATATATATATAGAGAGAGAGAGAGAGAGAGAGAGAGAGAGAGAGAGAATAGAAGATATCACGTTGGTGTGATGTATATCTGAAGGATAATGGTAAACCACAATATTTGAATCAAGATTTTATTTATAACTAACCACCTTATCTACAATTTAATTGAACTAAAATATCCAATTCACCTCATAAATAGATGCCATTCGAAAGCACGAAAACCTTCTATGCCACCTCTACACCACGAAGGGACGATTTTAAAAAATGTATTATTTTCTCATATGCCCCGGCCTTGGCTCCTCTAAAATCATATGCGAATGGAAATAACATAAATATTACATTTAAATATTTTAATACCATCCGAAAATCCTTGACTAGACTGCGCCCAATCAATCTCGATCCTAGAGTTTACCGTATACCATGCTATAATTGCAAATTAACATACATCGGAGAGTCAGGCCACTTTAATAAGAGGATGAAAGAACATTTAGTTGATATCATGAGATGTACAAACTTTTCAAGTTTCTTTACGCATATGCAATAGCACGACAATAGAATTGATTTTTACCATGTAAAAATCATTTATAAATCAAACAATTATATTGAGAGGAGAATTGTGGAATCCATCATCATCAACAATGTTGATAATTTCAATTTATCTGAAGAACAATACAAATTTAACAAATATATATCGAATAGAGTGGCCAATCGTATTTATAATCCCCCGGGCGCAATGCGTCTCGGGGATTAGCAACTCTCCAGATTGTTTCCGGTTCCATTTCATTTTGTTTAGCTTGTCATTCACGCCAGATTCACTCGAGTTTTTTTTAAAGATTGTTTCCCTCTGTTTCATTTTGTTTAGGATGTGTCTTACATTATATATACTATGCTCCTTACCTAGTTTCTTTATTATTAGTTGAAAATGGCATCTTGCCGAAACTAGTCCGATAGTTATAAATAAAATCTTGATTCAAATATTGCGGTTTACCATTATCTTTCACACACACACACACACACACACACACACACACATATATATATATATTACGGATTTTACATAACCCTAGGATAGATATGTGGATAAAAATTAAGCAAGTATGGCATGGAAAGCAGAAAGATTCAAAGCGCATTTTCCCACTGTGGGACGAAATAATATTTATAATATCCAAAGGCAGAGCAAAATCTTTCCCTAGAATTTCCTATTTACTCTAGTTCAAAGCTCTAGTATGCCAAATTATGCACTTATTCTCAGGTGAATGATTCAAGGATATGCACTTCTAATTTTTATAAACCATAAGCTATTTGCTAAAATACTTTCATTTCCTGTTGCTATTTTATCTCAACTATTAACTGTATACTATGGGACAATATATTATCCATGATAATATTAATTAAACAGCGAGTGAGCAAGAACAGAATAATAACATACATTTTATTAAACATAAATGCAGAAATAATAAATATTGTTCATGCTACGACCCCATTTGACATCCATAATTAAATAGCCAAAAGATTATTATTTATAGGAAAGAATTTATTTTATATACATAAATTCGAGTTAATAAGCACATTAACTCATTGTATGTATTGGTTCTTTAAAGTTATTGCAAAAAGCAGACACTGCAAGTTGTAAATTAACTACATGCGAACTGGAGCAACCACTCTTTGTGAATTACGTCATAGCGACAAGATTACTTGAAGAATAAGTTCAAGACGTTGGTGCAAAGGTTGGCGACCTTGAGAAAGAATAATGCATTAGACTATTTTTTAAAAATGATATTAATATTTAAATTCTCCTTTATATGTGATTAATTGAAAAGGTAACTTTTAGTTTCAAATTCAAATAATCGATCTTTTTTTCGTTTAGTCACCGCCGTCTAGGAAAACAAGAAAAATGATTTCTAAAAATAAAAGAAATACTGCAACTCAGAATCTACTTCTGGCGAACTTTGACCTTTAAGAATAGGATTAGTTTCTGACTTCTTGAAATCTCATCTTCTCACAAACACGACGTCAGAACTAGTTGGTGGAGTAATAAAGTTCTTTCCCACAAAATGCAAAGAACCGCAAACAACATTTTAGCCAAACTACGTGACGGTACTAAACGAATCGCATCCTTTTTCTCAAAGGTTTAATTATTTTCAACAACCCTTTATTTTATTACAAGATTCTTTCTCCTTCAAGCTAAATTTGCCACCAGTATCATCTCATTTAAACATCAAAATTATGTAGGCAAAATTCGAATAGGTTTAAATTATATATTATTGAGAACAAAATTAATCCAATTTAGTATACCATAAAAAGTAGAACTTCGATTTACTGGAGAAGAGAAAGAAAACGAGAAAAATCATGACATTCTGTGCCAGTTAATAACTGATTATATCAGCGTAAAAACATGAAATAGGAACTAAACAAAATGTAAGCAGCAACATCTTTTAACGACAAAAACTAGAAAAGTTCGTTTTTCTGGTCCAGTTTTTTTAAAAGAACAAAGGAACCATCTTGAAATAAGCAACAAATGGACCACTTATAATTAAGTTTCAACGGTATTAAGGTTGTTTCAGGAAAACTGATGAAGAAACAAAAAATATTGGAATACAATGATTAAGAAGTCAATTAGTAATAAATAATACTTTAAGGTCTGATATATTAGAGTTTAATAGTGTTTAAGTTGTTTATTGCTGCCCCACGCACCTTTGTGGCAACAGGAAGGGGACAGATTTAGGCAAGTTGTTTGTTCCTCTACCCCTCAAGTAATCTCCCCTTTTCGCAACTCTATGCACCCTACATTTTCCTTGTTTCAAATTCTTTAGGCACCCGAACACCACAAGTAATATCCTCCTTTCCCTTCGTTACAAAAGTGTCAATCAGATATTCGTTGGTTTGCGATTTTCTTTAAATAAATAAATCGTTTGTTGATGATCGTAACCATTCCGGCGCAGACGAGATTGGACCAATAAATCGTCCTTCAGATGTTCGATATCCCCTGACAGCATTCGGCAAGAACAGGTTCCACACTAATTTAAACGGCGGGATTTTTTTATGGGAGAAGGGAGATGTCTGGTGGTATTTGTGGCAGGGAGTTGGGGGTGGGGGAGGCACACTCATTTGGAAGAGTTTCGAGCATCGAGACGTAGGGGTAGGACAGGTTGAAGACCGAGGTCATCTTATTGGGCGTGGTGGGTGTTATCACGCCAAAATCCCCCAAGAAAATCTATCGAGGACATCTCCCTAGGGCAAAAATCATCGTCCTCCATAATCTAAAATAGAAACTTTTAGCTTATCGTAAAATATTTTAAACCAATTCATCAACCGTTTTTTTTTTGTTAATTTCGCATTTATATTTTACTAATCTAGAAAAATGTTATATTTGTCACACATAAGAGGCTAATTCAGATTTAAATTTAACCCTAATTTTAGTTCAAGTTCGACTACCTAACCCAGCGTCAAGATAAATCGTTGCAGGAATGCTTTAGTTTTTTGAATGCCAAATGTTACGGGGGGGGGGGGACAGGCGAGGTTAGAGATGAATTTTGTCCAATGGGAGTTTCTCCTCGAGTGAGGGATTTTATCCTCGGTAGGGAGATTTTGCCCTCTGGGGTTCCAAATGGAAAATTTCCCTCGGGTGTTGTCCTAAGAAGATTTTATCCGAGAGGATTTTTTTTGTCCTTGGGTGAGGGATTGTGTCCTTGGTAGGGAGATTTTGTCCCGTGTGGTTCCCCATGGGGAATTGACCTCAGAGGTTATCCTAGGGAGATTTTGTCCAAGGGTGACTATAGCCTTAGTCGGGCGATTTTGGCCTCTGCAAGGGCCCTATGGGGAGTTGCGTCGGTGATTGTCCTAGAGGGATTTTTTTTCAAGAGGGGGGGGGCATTTTATCTTAGAAGCTTCAATCATAGATCTTCGTTGAAGACGAGTTAAAAGAGTTGTAGTAAAGGGCCAAGGAGTAGTTGGTTTAGGAGATAATACTTGAGGAAATACTCAACTATTTTTCCAAAGAAGCTCGTACAAGCGAGCACCTGAACTTACTCCTATGAAGCCCAACCCAAAGTCTCTTCTGAACGTTGAATTGGGTCTTATTAACCCCCTTTGGCGGCCTTGGGGACAGGAAAAGAGTATATGCTTTGGGGAACTATTCTTCCTCACTGTCATCACCAAGTTACGGATTTTTGCGTAGTGTATTTTTACTAGAAAAATAAAGGAAACTTCTATAACTATCAGGGCTTAGGTTAGGTTGGGGTAGAATGCTAGATTATAAAGATTGGATAAACGTAGTAGGCATAAGAATCGTGAAGAAAGTTATGGATGTTAAAAATTTTAAATCTAAAACTTGGCTAACGTATCGGGTAGCTGGGTAAAGAAACAAGTCATAACAAAGGATACTGCAAACCCCAAAGCAAGAGCTGGAGCTCATTCTTGGAGCGCTCAAATAGGCTAGATAACTTCGCCTTCGATTGCCGGAAATCGCTGTTACAAAGAGGCTGGAAGACGGAATCCAAAAATTTGGTCTCTCAGAGACCCGATTTTGTTATCGATTTGGAGCAGGTGGGAGATTTTAGAGCGACAAATGGATAGGAATCTCAGAATATTACTTTCCTTTTAGTGGAATTTTAGTACAGTTCACAAATCGGCTGAAAACTTCTATCGTTTTGACGCCCCAACCTCCTTACCAAACACCATATTCATGTAGATGCATTGCTTTATAGTGAATTCAGGAGGATCATAAGACTAACATGTTTTTATAGCAAGTTTAAATTGTTCTGATGTTTAGGTAACGCCTAAAGTATTTAATTTCTTAGAAGACAACTTGTTAATTCAATGCGTCAAAGAAACAAGTAAAACATTATAGATTTAATAATTTAAACAAGAGAACGATCAATAATAATCTGACTGTAGGTTAAAAATTTGATTAAAGCAATCACAAGAGAGGTGATTTCAATGTGTACATAAAGAAAACTTACATCGAAAATAAAACGTGTGTACTAGACTTCATAGATGTACGAGTATTTAAATAAAATTAAAGTGAAATTGGCTTGGATAAATAGAATACAAGTCATTAAATATAAGTCACTGTGACGCTAAAAATAAAAGAGCAGGTTGGTAAAATTAGAACTTGACAGAAAAAAAATCCTAAAATGGCCCCCAAAACATTTAACAGTAACGACCACAAATGGTTTACCAGCGACAAACATGCTAATTGAGAAGCAAAATTAGGCTTCATATTTAAAATAAACTACATTATACTATAGAAAATTAAAGTGGTAAATTAAAAACAAACCAAACTATTCAAAGCTCAAAGATTTTATAGCTCCGTATTTTTGAGGAAAAAGATAAAAAGAATTCAGTCTTCCACAAAGTAAGATGAAAAAACTGCGACGGATACTAAGTCAGTTGCTTCCTCTACAAAGATTTTTTGCTCCAGCTTTTACCAAAATAGATGATACCAATGTTCTTGATCCAATATCATCTAGAGATTTCGCTAAAAATGAAAAATTGACCTATGTCAATATTAGAGCAAATATTTCGCGGTTTTACAGCAACATGATATAAATTTTTGACCGAAGTAAAGTGTAAGCTATAGTATACTTGGATTCACATAAGGAATTTGATACAGTTCCAAATAAAAAATTGATTTGGAAAAAAAACAAACCCCAAAACATGAAATATGTAGATAGAATATCTAAATTGGGTTAAACACTTGATCAAGGACCGTCGCAAACGCTTTGTTATAAACGCATATGCTTCAACCTTTGTGAATATACCAGTAGACTGCCGCAAGGATTGGCCTAGCTCCCTTACTCTTTATCATCCATGCACATAGATAACCTCAATCATGAAATAAATCGCCATATTCAGGAAGGATGAGTGAAATTTAATGTTGTTATGTGCAAGGTGTTCTACATGGAGCATATTAATGTTAATTATTCGAACATATTATTATTTCATTCATAGAATCACCAGAGATTAAAAAGCCATTAACAAAGCAATGAATATGGCAAACTGAATTGAGGGATTTATTTTATCCCTCAATAAGTGCAAAGTGAGAGCAATATTAGTATACGGGGTACAATCTGAGGGCCCATACATGGCTGGAAATGATATATGCTCGAGAGGGTGTAGCGTAGACCAAAAAAAGATGGTTCCTAGTGTTTGGAAACATGAATTACGCGAAAAGGTTGAAAAGCCGATACAACTGCCAACCTTAGTGTTTGGAATTGTGTGGCGAACAAATGGATAGAGTTGAAATTTTAAAGGGGTTTCATAATAAATATTCAATTTTGTTCTTTGAATTGGAAGGAGGAGGAATAACCTAAAGAAAGGGGTTGAAATTAGAAGGGAAACGAGTGCATACAAACGAGGGGAGGGTGGCGAATCGCTGGTATGGTGTTCCGGTAATGTTGGAGAGACTGCGATTAACTCTTTTAAAAATAGCTCGAATGTGGGTTGTATTACGTAAACGAATGTGTATTGTATTACGTAAACAAATGTGTGTTGTATTACGTAAACGAATGTGTGTTGTATTACGTAAACGAATCGAAATTCTTAAAGAAAGAAGAACCTTCGAGTTCGGTCAGTGGACAATCCGCCATAATAATGAGTCCCAGGCTTTGCTTCAGCTTTTAACTAGGCCTAATATTTTCAGATGAAGCCAACCTTTTCTTGAGTTACACCTGGAGACGAGTGAGACGAGTATTTGCTATAACCAGGATACAACCAACATTCAACAAATGCTTTTGGAATAGTTAGTGGGTGGTCTTTGGCAAAATGGACGACCGTTCTTGGTAACATTCAGACTAAAGGGAGGACTGAATATTCACAAGGGGTCGAATTGGATAAAAAATGGTAGTCTGGTGAGGAAAACTTGAGCTCCTTACTATCTTGTATCCCTCACCCCAAACTGGTTCCGGACAAATGGTATCTAAGGGCTCCTAGTCTTCTGATATGAACCTTGTACAACACAAGGGAAGATTTTAGTGTACAACATATTTTAAAATAACAGATGTTTAACCCTCTATCCCAAACTATTATTATTACTAACAATAATAATAATATTATTATCACCATCATTATATTTTGCTAGTATCATTGGTATCATTATAATTCCTATCATTATTTTCACCATTCTTCTTCTTATTATTATTATCATTATTATTATTATTATCATTACAATTATTATAATAATAATTATTATTATTTTATTATTATTATTATTGTTGTAAGGAGGTAGTTCCATTTGTCCCTCGCAACGTGGAAGATACCCCCCCCCTCTACCACATAATGAAATGCAAATATAAGATAGACTGACAATCCCTGGTGAACCCGAATGCACCAGGTAGAGGTCCTCATTGAGGCGGGGGGAGGGGAGTATTAGGTGATTTTGACACTCACTAGTGATGGTGGAACCCACCTTTCATGACCACAGGGGAGAGGTACCCTCCTGTTAGGAGTATGTTGATATGAGTCACCCCATGGAGGGGGGGACACTCGCCCCCCTCGACTGGATTTCGGAAAGAGAGAGGGAGTGGGTATGTTGTGCTGTGAAGACGGGAAGGGAAATATAGAAATGTGTGATTGCTTATGTGCGCTATGATACGGATGGGGGGTATCAGTGTATCCCCCAATGGGCGGCAAGTTAATGACGACGCTGAAAGTTTTGTCCCCGCGCTCGCTCGGATTGATCCCCTTCCTTGAAATCAGAAATCCCACGTCGTATTCGCTAAGGAAATCGAGAGCTCACTACGCACTGATCACTACGCACATTCACTCTCCAAAGCAGAAAAATTGCTGATCACTAACCGCATTCACTCAAAAAATCACTGATCACAATATAATTCTTTCCTATAAAACACATAATTACTGATTACTACGCACATTCTTTACAAAAGAGCACAAACCACTTTTCACTACCTTCAGTCACTCATAAAGAGCACTGATTCCGAAATATCTAAACATCTCCCAGGCCACCAAATTTCCCGAAACAGCGATTTCCCCCAAGAGCACTAACATCAATAACCAACCACTGTACTCCAAATGAACACATAAATCACTATAAGTCCACCCAGGAACACCCTGTACGTTTAAGATCTTATGGGAGCCTTGTAATCCCATTTTCCGGGCTCTGTCTAATTTACCCTTCGAACAGTTGGGGCAGTGGGGAATATTCGTAGTCGTCACTTACTCAATGAGGTAAATGCTACATAGAGAGACATGCGCGCAGTAAATAGACATCAGGTTAATTAATCAAATGCTTTCATTTGTAAATTTAAGTAATAAAGTACATTTTGAAAAATGAAAGTACATTGTAAATACGTTGTGGACTACCATCCGAGCTGCTTTTAGAGCAGCAACTCCCTCAAGCATAGATTTAATAAGTTCCGACATTACAGCTTATGGCATTTCCGAGGTTTGGCGTTTGACATTTAGCAATTCTGACTGTGTTCTTGGTATTTTCTGAACCTTTTACTTAAATATTCTCTAGTATTTACCACACATTTTATACTGGGTTCATACCAGGGGACTGACTCAGCCACGGAAGTTGTTTGATGCCGCTAGAAGTCTAATAATGGAAATCTATTTTAAGGAGTCGATATTTCAAACACACTCAATTTACCTGGACCTTCCATCATTTTAAATTGCCTCTCACACCATAATAGAAAAGCCACCATGTTTCACCTTTAGTTGTAACCTGTTTATGCCGAACTCTCGAGGGAGTATTCTCCAAACCCATACACGCCCACTGTCTGAAAATGGATCAAATCTTGATTCTCAGAAAAATTATGCTAGGCTGAAATTCTAATGGTTTTTATCGCTCATTTCTTCAGCCCATCCATTCTTTTCCTTAATATTGGTCATAGTTAAAAGATGATTCCTTCTGGCTGCACACCCATAATATCAAATAGAGTGCAGGTAAGTTACTGCTGTTCTTGTGTTAGTTTACAATCCTTTTGCTATTTCAGAAGCTTTTAACTAAGGGGTGTTCTCAATGGATTTTCGAAGAGTACAGAGGAATTTTGAGTAAGCCCAAGATAACCAGGTGGTGACTCTGGTATTATTTTACCTGTTTGTTTAAATTGAAACAAATACTAGGTATAATAAATGTCAAAAATAGGAATAAAAACAGGTAATCATAAAACTGTGCGTGTCTATTTACTTACAAAGTGCATGATGGGGTGGGGAAGAGCTATCAAAATAATATTGTTGAAAATGAAGAACTAAAAAAAGGGAAAAAATTGATTTCGTAAACAAAGCATTTTTTTTAATACAATTTTCTTGGATTCAAATTCTCTTGAAAAATCCGGGCATCTGATGAAGGTTGCCCTTCCAAAACGTCAGGAATTTAATATATTTTTTTCTATTGTTTTTGTATACATAATGCCTGTAGGTTGTGTACATTGTGTGTGTGTGTGAAATATAAAGTGGTAATATAAGATGGTCTATTTTGAACTGGCGTCCAGATTCCATGATTGTATCGTCATTTAATAGCGTCCATCTGTTTTATCGGTCAATGGCATTATCCCTCCCCCACCGCTTCTCGGAGAAGCACCAAGAAAGCAGCCGAACCCCATTCCTAGTATCCTTACGGGGGGTGCCCTCATTTCTAAAAAGTTTGGCGCCAGTCGAGGGAGCGAGCGAAAAGTACACACGTCTTAATATATTCCCCCGTTGTGTCTTATGTGTATATCTGAATCTGTATTACACATATGTGGGAAATGTATGCACGAGAGAGCTAAAAAATGCACATTTAATTCAGTTTTACATGAGATAAATGTGAATACCAGGAAAACCAGGGCCTAAATTTGGGTTTGAATTGCTGCGGGCTGGAGGTGTAGGTTCCTCCATGGCTATAAATTATTGAGTAGTTTGGAAGACCCATTTACAACGCCATCAGGTTCGCTCATAACTTACACTTAAACTTTCAACTAAACGCGAAAGAAAATTCAGCAAACTACATTCGATTAGTACTGTTCTCGCGTTGCTTGAAAACCGCCTCTAAAAGAAAAGAAAACAAGTGTCTATTGACTAGAGATCAATTCCCCTCTTCCCTCCACAGCCTCCGAAGCGATCACTAACTACTTATTTAAGATGGAACAACATAAGGTTAACGTGCTCGGTGCCGGGTACAAATGGGCATCCGTGTATGCGGCTGTGTATCTGTGTACAATACTTTATATGACCCCGAGGGATTATTTTATCAGCCTTCTGTTTAGACAGTCTATGTCTACGGTCTCATCTCATTAATTGTTGACAGACAGTGAGTTATGACGGGTGTTTTTATGGCTCCCAGACTGGTTAGTTTTTTAATGTTTTTTTTTATCCTGGGCATGATTTACTCGATGGTATTAGGTACTATTGAGGCCCATGCCCCGAAGAACAGATGCTTCTATATAAAGGATTCATTGTCCATCATCGACTCCTTAGTTATAGCCCCACATCTATTGATCATTTGGACATTAATAAAATTTAGAAAAAAACTCTGGGGAAGAAGAACCATGGGATGCTTTCAGGGGGCTGCGAAATACTATTACTGTAATGAGCGTCCTTAAGAATCAGCAGGGCCCTAGGGGTAAACCTTGAGGTACCCCCGCGGAACTTGAACGAAGCAAACCGATGCAATCCATGAACCCATGAGCTCATGTCTGATGTCCAAGAACTTGTGTAATACAGTACAATATGCCACTTCAATAACATCACTCTTCGAGGAGACAGTTGACATCTTTAAGATTGCGTGCCCTCCCGACCCCAATGCCCCGCATGTCGATATGTGTTGGTATATCTTCCAGATATCTTTTCTTCCTTTACTTTCATCACTTTCTTTACATATATCTCCAGTGGTTCTGCCCTCGTTGGTTGTGTTTTTACGGGATATATCTCCAGTGGTTCTGCCCTAGTTGGTTGTGTTTTTACGGGATATATCTCCAGTGGTTCTGCCCTCGTTGGTTGTGTTCTTATGGGATATATCTCCAGTGGTTCTGCTCTCGTTGGTTGTGTTTTTACGGGATATATCTCCAGTGGTTCTGCCCTCGTTGGTTGTGTTTTTACGGGATATATCTCCAGTGGTTCTGCCCTCGTTGGTTGTGTTCTTATGGAATATATCTCCAGTGGTTCTGCCCTCGTTGGTTGTGTTTTTACGGGATATATCTCCAGTGGTTCTGCCCTCGTTGGTTGTGTTTTTACGGGATATACCTCCAGTGGTTCTGTCCTCGTTGGTTGTGTTTTTACGGGATATATCTCCAGTGGTTTTGCCCTCGTTGGTTGTGTTTTTACGGGATATATCTCCAGTGGTTCTGCCGTCGTTGGTTGTGTTTTTAAGGGATATATCTCCAGTGGTTCTGCCCTCGTTGGTTGTGTTTTTACGGGATAACAGCCACGGTGAAGGTATTCACCCCCCTCCAAGCCTTCGTTATGGTGTGAGAAATAAATTAACGACAACAGAATCAATAGTACGAACTTACCCCCACCCCCTCCCCGAACCCCGATCGTCACACTGGGTGTTGCGGCAAGCTGGGGCTGGGGCATGCAGGTGTTGGGGCCTGCTGGTGTCGGAGTATGCTGGTGTGTTATCGGCATGCTAGTGTTGTAGCATGCAGGTGTTGGGGGATGTTGGTATCGGGGTATGCTGGTGTTGTGGCATGCAGGTGTTGTGCATGTAGGTGTTGGGCGATGTTGGTGTTGAGGCATGCAGGTGTTGGGCATGCTAGTGTCGGAACATACTGATGTAGTCGTATGACGGTTTTGGGGGCATGCTGGTTTTGGAGAATACAGCTTTTATGGCATGAAGTTGTTGGGGCATGCTGGTGTCGGAACATACTGGTGTAGTGGCATGCTGGTGTTGATGCATGCTTATTTTGGGAAATGCTGGCGTCGGGGCATCCTGAGGTTGGTTGATGCTGGTGTAACTGAAGGCTGGTATTAGGGCATGCTGGTGGCGGGCATGTTAGTGTTGTAGCATGTTAACATTGGTGCATGTTGATGTTAGAGCCTGCTGGTCTTGCGGCATGTAGGTGTTGGGGCATGCTGGTATCGTTACATGCTGGTATTGAGGCATGCTGGAATTGGCGTGCTGGAGTTGGTATGCTGGTGTTGGAGCATGTTGTTGATGGAGTATGCTGGGGTTGGGACATGGTGTTGGTGGAGAATGCTAGTGTTGGAGCATGGTTTGGTGGAGCATGCTGGTGTTCGGGCATGTTTTTGTTGGTACATGAAAGTGTTAAAACTAGTGTGTGTGGGGTCATGCTGGTGTAGGGATCTGTTCGCGTTGAGGGCTGCTGCTAGTGGGGTATGCTGGTGTGGGGCCATGCTAGTTTTGGACTATGGTGGTGTTGGCGCTTGTAGGTGAGTTCGGTCATGCTGGTGTCGGTGCATGCAGATGTTGGGGCATGCTGGGGTGGGGCATGCAGGTTTGGGGTCATGCTGGGGTGGGTTCATGCTGGTATTAGGTCTTGCATATGTTGGGGTATGTTAAAGGTGAGGTATACTACTGGGGGTTCTTGCAGGTCTGGGACATGCGTATATTGCGGCATGCTGGTGTCATCGCATGCAAGTGTGGGCCATGTTAGTGGTTTAGGCATGCTAGTGTTGTGGTATGCAGGTGTCGTGCATGTAAGCGTTGTGGCATGTTGGTGCTGGGGCATGCTGGTGTGAGGGTGTGCTGGCGTTGGGGCATGTTGCTCTGGGGCATGTTGATGATGTGGCATAATGGTATTGTGGCATGGTAGTGTTAGGGCATATTGGTGTGAGGGTATGCTGGCGTTGGGGAATTTTGTTCTGGGGCATGCTGATGATGTGGCATAATGGTGTTGGGGAATGATGATGATGTGGCATAATGGTGTCGCGGCATTCTAGTGTTAGGGAATGCTGGTGCGGGGGTATGCTGTCGTTGGGGCATGTTGCTCATGGGCATGCTGATAATGTGGCATAATGGTGTTGCGGCATGCTAGTGTTAGGATATGCTGGTGTGGGAGTATGCTGGCAATGGGGCATGTTGTTATGGGGCATGCTGATTATATGGCATAATGGTGTTGGGGCATGATGATGGTGTGGCATAATAGTGTTACAGAATGCTAGTGTTAGGGCATGCTAGTATGGGGGTATGCTGGTTTTGGGGCATGTTGCTCTGGGGCATGGTGGTGATGTGGCGTAATGGTATTGGGGAATGATGATGATGTGGCATAATGGTGTTGCGGCATGCTAATGTTAAGGCAAGCTAGTGTGGGGGTATGCTGGCATTAGATCATGTTGTTCTGCGGCATGCTGATGATGTGGCATAATGGTATTGGGGCATAATGGCGTTGCGGCATGCTAGTGTTAGGGCATGCTGGTGTGGGGGTATGCTGGCGTTGGGGCATGTTGCTCTGGGGCATGCTGATGATGTGGCATAATGGTGTGGCCGCATGCTAGTGTTAGGGCATGCTGGTGTGGGGGTATGCTGTCGTTGGGTTATGTTGTTCTGGGGCATGCTGATGATGTGGCATAATGATGTTGGGGTATGATGGTGGTGTGGCATAATGGTGTTGCGCCATGCTAGTGTTAGGGCATGCTGGTGTGGGGGTATGCTGGCGTTGGGGCATATTGTTCTGGGGCATGCTGATGATGCAGCATAATGGTGTTGTGGCATGATGATGGTGTGGCATAATGGTGTTGCGGCATGCTAGTGTTAAGGCATGATGATGTGGGGATATGCTGGCGTTGGGGCATGTTGTTCTGGCGCAGGCTGATGATGCGGCATAATAGTGTCGGAGCATGATGATGGTGTGGCATAATGGTGTTGCGGCATGCTAGTGTTACTGCATGCTGGTGTGGGGGTATGCTGGTGTTGGGGCATGTTGCTCTGGGGCATGATAATGATGTGGCATAATGGTGTTGCGGCATGCTAGTGTTAGTGCGTGCTGGTGTGGGAGTATGCTGGCGTTGGGACATGTTGTTCTGGGGCATGCTGATGATGTGGCATAATTGTGTTGGGGCATGATGGTGGTGTGGCATAATGGTGTTGCGGCATGCTAGTGTTAGGGCATGCTGGTGTGGGGGTATGCTGGTTTTGGGGCATGTTGTTCTGGGGCATGCTGATGATGTAGCATAATGGTGTTGGGGCATGATGATGGTGTGGCATAATGGTGTTGCGGCATGCTAGTGTTAGGGCATGCTGGTGTGGGTGTATCCTGGCGTTGGGGCATGTTGTTCTGGGGCATACTGGCGTTGGGGCATGTTGTTCTGGGGAATACTGGCGTTGTGGCATGTTGCTCTGGGGCATGATGATGATGTGGCATAATGGTGTTGCGGCATGCTACTGTTAGGGCATGGTGATGTGGGTGTATGCTGGCGTTGGGGCATGTTGTTCTGGCGCAGGCTGATGATGTGGCATAATGGTGTTGGGCATGATGATGGTATGGCATAATGGTGTTGCGGCATGCTAGTGTTAAGGCATGCTGGTGTGGAGGTATGCTGGCGTTGGGGCATGTTGTTCTGGGGCATACTGGCGTTGTGGCATGTTGCTCTGGTGCATGATGATGATGTGGCATAATGGTCTTGTGGCATGCTAGTGTTAGGGCATGCTGGTGTGGGTGTATGCTGGCGTTGGGCATGTTGTTCTGGCGCATGCTGATGATGTCGCATAATGGTGTTGGGCATGAGGATGGTGTGTCATAATGGTTTTGCGGCATGCTAGTGTTAGGGCATGCTGGTGTGGGGGTATGATGGTGTTGGGGCATGTTGCTCTTGGGCATGCTGATAATGTGGCATAATGGTTTTGCGCCATGCTAGTGTTAGGGCATGCTGGTGTGGGAGTATGCTGGCGGTGGGGCATGTTGTTCTGGGGCATGCTGATGATGTGGCATAATGGTATTAGGGCATGATGATGATGTGGAATAATGGTGTTGCGGTATGCTAGTGGTAGGACATGCTGGTGTGGGGGTATGCTGGCGTTGGGGCATGCTGATGATGTGGCATAATGGTGTTGGAGCATGATGATGGTGTGGCATAATGGTGTTGCGGCATGCTAGTGTTATGTCATGCTGTTGTGGGGGTATGCTGGCTTTGGGGCATGTTGATGATGTGACATAATGGTGTTGCATGATGCTGGTGTTAGGATATGCTGGTGTGGAGGTATACAGCTTTTGGGGCCTGCATGTGTTGAGGCATACTGGTGTCGGGACATGGTGGTGCCGTGGCATGCTGATGTGGGCATAGTGGCATGTTGCTGTGGGGCATGATGATGTTGTACCATAACGGTGTTATGACATGATGGTGTCGGTGCATACTGGTATCAGGGCATGCTGGTGTCGGTTCATGCTGATCTCTGGGCATTCTGGTTTAGCTGCATGGTGATATCGGAGCATGCTGATGTTGGATCCTACTGGTGTTCCTCCATGTAGTTGTTGTGTCATGCTGGTGTCGGTACATGCTTTTGTCGTTAATGTTGTTGTTTGAGCATACTGGTGTTGGGGCATGATGCTGTTGGTGCATGCTGGTGTTGAGGAATCGGGTATCGGGGCATACTGATGTCGGAGCATTCTGGTTTAGCTGCATGCTGATATCAAGGCATGCTCATATTAGGGCATGTTGGTGTTGGTGCATGATAATGTTAGTGCATCCTGATATTGGAGCCCGCTGGTAATGTGGAATGTATGTGTTGTGGCATATATTTTTAGGGGCATGTAAGTGTTGAAGCATGCTGGTGTTGTGGCATTTTGGTATCGTGGTATGCTGATCTCGGGACATGCTGGTCTCTAGGGCATGCTAGTTTGAGGCATGTCTGTGTCTGGGTATGCTGGTGTTGAGCATGCTGATGTCGGTGCATGCTGGTTTCGGTGTATACTAGTGTAAGGAAATGCTGAGGTTGTGGTATGCTGCTGCCTGCACATGCTGGTATCAGGGCATACTGATGTTGGGGCATGTTGGTGTTCGAGAATGTTAATGTTGGTGCATACTGAAGTTGGAGCCTGCTGATGTTCTGGCATGTTGGTGTTGGGACATACTAGATTTGGTGGATGTTGATGTTGGGGCATGCTGGACTTTGGGCATGCAGATGTTGGGGCAAGGTTTGTTCTGTGTTAAATTGCAACCTACCCACCTTCAAATTGCATCGGGTATTCCGGAGTGGGGGTGGGGGTGGAGGAGGTGGCACTCCCTTTTCACGCCAGCCAAGTGTCTATCCCCAATATACCGCTCTACCACCCTTGTGTTGTACTGGTCGAGAATGGAAGAGAGGCCTGATCACAGTTGGGCCAGAATTACTTTGGTCCTGGGTAGTGATTTCTCTGAGTTGTGTGGTAGGCCAAGAGTTATTTAAGTATCTGTAGGTACTCTGTGTGTGGATGTGTCTTATATTGTGGTTTGGGGGGAGAAAGAGGGTTATCGTAAGTGTTGTCGGTTGTGGTACCTGGGGATTATTTTTTCCCGGTACCTCAAAACCTCGTTAAAATTAATAACAAATTGATAATTTATGATTTTAAATAAGATTCCCTCGAGTTAAAATAAATATTAAGTTAAATTAATTATTTCCGAGAGAAATGAAAAAAAAAATGAAAGTGATTTTAAGTCCTTTTATTAACTTCAATTAATGAGTTAATTGAAATTATTTATCCTCTTAGTAAAATTAGGATAAGATTTCTTTTTAAAGGCAAAATCCAATAGATGTTTTTTTTATATAAGGCAACCCTCTGGCGACTGCCATCGAGGGCATAAGTCTCCCTAATAAATTTAACCTATTAATAGGATACATTAAAAATATAAGAAAAACAAAACAATACAAAAACTAAACAAAAACAAATAACAAGCAAAAAAAAGCGGAACCAAAGCAAGAAGAAGGAAGTCTCGCTGCGGTGTTATGATCATTGTCTACTACAGGGGAATTTAAGCTTTATGGTTGAAAAATTTCTTAAAATGATGCAGTTAGAGGATGTGAGAATGCTTAGAAGATATGATATATAGCACAAATAAGCCTAAGAGATTAAATTAATTTAGGGGTGAGGAAGAGTGAGGGAACGCGTACCCCGTGCCTTCTTGTGCGCGCGCGTGTGTAAGTTGGATACTTAATCCCCTAATGGGAATGTTAATTAACATCCAAATACGTCATCACATTTTGATAATTTATCATCATGCATTTAAACAAAACTGCAAACCAATCGAGGCTTCAGCACCATTTGTAAAGGCCGCATCGAACCCATCACGACAAATCTAAAACGTTTTGAATCGCTTGAAACGGACCGCAATCATTCGCAATTCCCTTTTCACTCAAATCGTCAAGCAACCATTCGTTGTAAACAATCTCAATTAGAACGTTGCCAAAATTTTGAGATACACATTTACGAAAAATGCTTATGTCCTCTACACTGTGTACAGGCAACAGAGAGCCCTTCGCTCGGGAAGTGCCCTCCTGCTTTCGGTTACTCATGTCTCTGCTGTTTGAGTGATCGTGCCTTGTCTGTAATTGCCTCTAAGCTGTGGAATCGGCTGTCTCCTGTCATATCCTCCTCTTTCTTTACTGGCGCTTTTAAGCGGGCTCTGAAAACCCACCTTTTGTTAGGTCTTTCCATCGTCGATGGACGGGCGCCACGCGAAGGCTTCAAGGTCTTGAAAAGGCCATATAAAACCTCTATTATTAGTATCATTACTATTATTATTATTATCTGTGTGTATATGCCAATGTACTCACCAGTCTGGATAAAACATGCACAACCTTGGGTGTATGAAGGAATAAAAACTAGTTTTGCCCTCAAATGGATTACTTGTATCAAAGAGGGCCGAGATGAAAGGCGATTTGACAGAATAATGAAAACCCATTAAAACATTATGAGTTAGGCATCTCACTGGGGTAATTTTTAGCAGGTTGATGGATGGTACAATGCAGAGAACAGCAATAAAACATCGCACACCACAGAGGGGTGGATAGACATATGTTTTTATTGTGCGGCCATTATATCACCGATGATTGAGTTTTAATAGGACCGGGATCTTTTAAAACCAGACCTCCGGCCTTACTGAAATGAATTATTTAAGATCTGGCTACACAATTTGGTCGGGTGGCGTTTCATTTAGAACGTTGCGTCTGACAGAGATAAATGCTAAATCCTGTGTTGAGGTATTGTATACACGTGATGGTTAAACTGTTTATAGAAGAATTTAGATAAAGGATTAACACAACTAGGAAAGAGCAACAGGTGCCTTTTTCCTACGATGAAATCAACTTACGAGTATTAATGTTCAAAAGACAGCGGGATTTATGGATCAACTGGAGAATCCGCCGCCCAAGACATCTGGGTGGCGGATTCTCCAGTTGATCACCTTCCTCCACTGCACATAGAAGGTGACAACGCCGACACCATCCTTTATGGTTAAAGTTCCAGAGCAATTTTGCCTAAATGGTGGACTTGGTTTGCAAAGCTTATCAAGTCCGGACTGGGACCGATTCTGTATAAATGATCACATTCTATAATTTTTGATCCTATGGAGACGTTTCTCTTAACTCCCTCATTCATAGAGAGGTCATAGTATCTAGTTTCCATAAGGCCCTTATTTTATTTTATGGCGACAACAAAAAGTAATAGTGAGCGTCCACAGGCGCATGGAGATCCGCCTCCAATCGCGGTCAGATCCTCCTTAGGTGTCGAAAAGGATTAAGATAAATTGAGGACCCCCTTCGACCCGTAGAGGGTCTCTCGTCTCAACATTCCCAGGCAGCGAACAGCTATCCCCCTATGCTTCCTCAGAGGCCCCTACAGCCATCTAACAGAGAGGAGGCTTAATCCTCTACTAGGCCTACGGGTGTAGGGGGTTTCCCCCATAACCTCCTTCTGTGGAGTAGCACTCCAACTTTCGACGAACTACAGCCCTTTCTCCTATTCTATCACAGAGTACTGCCAAGAGAGTAGGCAGGCGAACCCAAATCGACTGCTTCCGGTGGAAGCAACTCAATAGAGTCAACCCACTTAAAGAGTGGCAAGGGAAAGAGGGATGCGTCTGGCCCCGCCAACCCTGCAATCATGCATCTTGACATTGGCGGGGGTCACCGTGATTGCCTCCCTCTCTTTTCCGACGGACGATACCTAAATGGGATCCGTGATGCCTTGAGGGGATGGCCACACGGAGGCCTCCCTGGCATGAACATGGTCCCGGAGGTGACCCAGCCCCAGACAGCAGGATTTTTCATGGGGTTGAATTCGAGTTCGGCGCCAAACACCAAACCTGATTCTGCCCCTGTGCAAGGTTCCCCTCAGACTGCTTCGGGCTGCCGAGGACTCATAAGGAGAGGAGGGACTTCCTCCCAGGTTGGTGCCCCTCTAACCTTCTCCATCTCGGAGAAGGATTATTCTGAGGCCGGTTAATCCGGCCTAGGGGATCCTACCTGCAGAGGAGAGGAGCGGGGTTCTTCTTCACCATCCTCCTCTCCCCAAAAGAAAATAAGCAAGAAGAAGGCTAAGAGGAATAAAGGTTCCTCTCACTCCGAGCGGGCTCCGTGGACTGACGAATCAGCTGCTTTTTAGGCAACTGACCGGGCAAAATCGGCACGTCCGGCCCCATAGTGACCTTGGGTGGGGGTCTGAGACTAAGACCAAAGTCGTAAGTGCCCTGAGTGGAGCCTTGATTACGTCGGGGCCCTTCATTCAGAGATTACCTGGCGTTTTCGATCCAACTGGCTTCAAACGCTTTCTTGTTATCTGCTCCATTGATGACAGCATGTTGGTCAAGAGCAACATGATTAATCAAAAAAGAGCATTAGCTAGCTTGATTGGTAGAGAGCAGAAGGTGTCCCGTTTCTCGGACGGGAGCCTTCTGACGAATGCGTCAGATCTATCCCAAGCTGCCATAATTAGTGCCCTTTGAACACTTAATGCACACTGGTGAGTGTGGCGCCGCACTTTACCATGAACTCCGTGAAATAAGTGGTATACAGGAGAGAATCGTGTACTACTGCATGGATGACATTACCTAAGAACTGGCCGATCATGGAGCAAACAAAGTCGAACGTATGATAAGAAAACAGATATGAGACTCGAGACTCACCCTTACAATCTTCGTCACGTTCGACCGTGACGGGTTGTCTGAGTCGATGCGTTCCGGTTGGTATCAATTACACGTGAAGGCATTCGTGCCACTGCCGCAGAGGTGCTATAACTGTAACCTCTTTGCTCATACGAATCGCTACTGTAGACGCGCAAAGTCGGGTTTACCCAAAGTATGTGTAAATTGCTCCAGGCCGGACAACGATAAGTCCTTATCGTTGCAGCCAAGTGTGTCATTTGCGGGGAGCCGCACCCTGCTTCTTCGAAGAATGTACTACGTATCTATTGGACAAGGAAATCCTGGCCTTTGAGGCTAAGGATAGTTTCTCATTTCGCGAGGCTAAGGGCTTGGTCCTCGCGCGCCCAACGCTGCCTGGAACGTCTTTAGCCACATTTTTAAAAAAAAGTACATTCTGTTCCTAGCCTCTCCAAGGCATACGTGAACGGTCGTTTTCGCGCCCATTTGGAACCTTCTAGTGGTTATACTCACCACAGGCGCTACCCTGGTAGAGCTGATGGCAAAAAGGGCTTAAACCTAGCCTTGGCTAAAACCAGGGCTCCCCACTCATCCAGCGTAAACGTTTCCCGTAAGGCAAAACAGCCGCACGTCTCCACCCAGTCGTTAGACTCACAGGAGGCAACACCCATGAAAGAGGGCATGAGGCTATCTTCCGTGCTACCTGAAGCTACCCCCCAAAAGAAAAACGGCACCAAAGAAGCTTCGGCTCCTACCCCCATTCACCCAGTGCTGGACTTGGTGTCTCGGAGATGGTGGCTAATATTAAGACTCACATGACAAGCCCAACCTCTATGATGAGTCCTCAAAGGCGACAGCACCTTAAGCGCCTTGTTCAGCCAACAGAGCCCGAAGTTCTGCCTCTGGGAAGCGTACGGCCATATCTGTGAGGGTCTTCTCTTCAACAAGGGCCTCCCACATTTGCTCCGAGCTAGGCCTGGGGGGAAGGGACATAGTCCTTCAATGGAATTGTCGCGGACTCCGGGCAAACTGGGAGGAGCTGTAGAGGCTCGTCTCCTCCCTTTCCCCGTAAGCTATATTTTTGTAAGAGACCATACTGTCAACCCCGCCACCACGAGATGAGGGCCGGGCAGGAGGATGCACCATTTACACCAGGCATGATGTTTCCATTCTTTTCTCTGCTCTAAATACTTTCTGTAAGGCAGTAGCTGTGCAGCCGCACCTGGATAAGAGGTATACTGTTATTTTTGCGCACATTCTACCGTCAGTCGACTCCGACACGGGGGACTTCCGCCGCACTGTAGCACGGTTAACGAGAGCCGTTCTACTGCTCAGGGACTTGAATGATAGACACCCCCTCTGGGGACGAGCTGGAGATAGGTGTCTTGATATATCCCTATGCTCTCCGGATGCACAACCTGATTTTAGACGGGAGGTAGTAGATTAGCTCCATGGTAGTGATCACTTTTCCATTCAAATAGGATTTTATGGACAGCTACTATACAAGAGACACTCTGGTGGTGCTTGGCGCGGACGCGGTGGTCCCCTTTCTAGGAAATGGGTGATTTCACTGACTCATTGGAGGAGTTTAGGTTGGTGGATAAGGCTGTTAAGTTCTCCGGTAACTTCCTCATCCGGTAACTACTATTCCTAGGACGTCTGGTCATTTTGCACGCCCACCACTTCCGTGGTGCGCAGCCGATTGTGAGTCGGCCTTCAAACAAAAGCGTTATACCTACATGCGGTACAATCACTCCAAGACTAGGGTGGTGCACTTCTGCCGCCATTCACGGGTCAACCCTGAACTTGACTTTTTCCTAAATGAGGTTTGCTTGGAAGTGGTGAATTCGCGCCGTTTTCTTTAACTTGTTTTCAACCGACGCCTCACCAGAGATGTTCATATACGCAGACTTAGTGTCTCTTGTACTCACGCTATGGACATTCTTCGTTTCGTGAAGTTCAGCCCCTGGGCTGCTGACTGGATTATTACTGCCTTGCTTTTCTTTCGATCCTTAATTCATTTGAAACTTGGCTATGGATACGAGTTTTATACATCTGCAGCCGAGCGTGTATTGCGGAAAGTGGACTCAATCCACCAAACCGGCCTCTGCCTGGCGACCGGTGCATTCCGCACATGCCCCATTGAGAGCCTACTTGTCGATACCACTCGTTCTGCACCGTGCACAGTGCATTATTCGCTTATACGCTCGAGCCCGGGGCCTATCTCAGTAGCCCAAAACTCTCACTGCACCCACAGCCGACCTCGACAGTTCCTATGCCTTCGATATACACTAATCATAACCTAAGCCAAGAGCTTGGTGTAGCTCTCGGGCTGATGGAGCCTCTATTTCTGGCTAGGATGCCATCATAGAAGGTACCAGCTTTGACTATTTGTCACCACGCCTCTGCTCCCAAAGCTTCCACAGCGCCGGGAGTATTGCGTTCGGCCTTTTAAAGCACACTTAGTGTCACTCTGGATCCTTGCTAGTGTATATGGATGGCTTCAACTCCCAGTATGTGGTTTCCAAGCCGTATCCCCTCTGTTTGAAGTCAGCGGGGCTCTCCCAGACCCTGTGTTTGTCTCCACAGCCAATCTGTTTGTAATCCACCGGCTCGCTACTGGTGATAACGCGTCGTGGCCGGTTGGGAGACCGGATTGTGATCTATGGTAACTCACAAAGCGCCTTGAGGACTCTCGGAGCATTGGATTCTTAACACCCCTTGATTCGCGTTATTTGTGACGCCACGGTTGCCGCAAGCCGGGTGGATATCGAGATTATTTTTTGCTGGGCTCCTGGAAATGTAGGAATTGCGGTGATTGGGCGCGCTGATGAGGGCGCCAAAAAGTCCATGAGGACTGGGCGATGAGACCAGCCTTTGGCTCTTCCTCCAACCGACCAAATGGCAGGAATCCTGGCAGCCTTCTAGGATGCTTAGAAAAAAAAAGATGAGAAACGTCCGAAGGGGACTTAAAATGTCGTTCCATTGCGCCTCGACTGTTTCCATGGACGTACCCCCCGATACAGCGATGGCTTCAGGTCGCTTTTTGTCGTCTTCGAATTGCGCACACAAGCGGGACGCCCCGCCATTTGATGGAGCGCTCGCCTGTACCTTACTGCGACGACTGCGTTTCCCCCCCGACTGTTCGGTATATTCTTGTTGAATGTTTCATTCTGGGTGATCTTCGCGCACGTTATCTGTCCACATATAAGGACGAGTAAGTTCGTTACCGATCGTCCCTTATACTCGGGTCAGTTTCGTGTACACATACTTGTGGACTATCTGACCTTGGGGGGAGTCTGTTCTCCTCCATTTTATTTAACTCTCTTTGTTATAAGTCGCATGTTTCTGCGCCAGGGTGAGGAAGGCCCCCTCTGACACCGAAGAGTGCTTTCATCTTCTTGCTTTTTTTTGCTTGTGTGTTTGACTTTGTTTTTTTGTTTTTTATATTTTTGCTATTTGGTTTTTGTTTTTTTGTTTTGTTGATTACGACAACTTTTACCCTAGTTGCCAGATAATCTCTTAAAAAAATGGTGCTGAAGGTATGGATGGGAGGAAGACCTCTGAAGAGATGTCGAACATTGCCGTCTCGATAGATGTCCATAGTGTTTCCTGATATTTGTAGGTACCGGACCATGTGTGCGAAGGGATCTGGACACCACCTTCTATAACTGCTTTATTGGGCTTATGTCGGATGAACGTGATGGACATACTATTTGTAATAACTTTACAGAATGGTCCTCGGTCCAATTTTGGTCAACCTCTGCCAGACTACGAGATGCATTATGTTGATAGAATTTTCCCATTTGTTGTGGTTCATGAAGTCCATGGATGGACGCAAGTAGTCATCAAGCCATGTAACATAGCATTCACCGGCCACTGACGTTTTAAGCGGAACACACCGCACACTAGTATGGAACCGCCACCAACCCGCACGATGCCTTTTAACTAGGGTTCATGGCCTCACGAGGTTTACGCCACACCCGATCTCTCTCATTAGCCCGAAACAACTAACCATGAGTGGTCTGACCACGGGCCACCCCATATATTGCCAGTCTTCCATGGTCAAAGCAGCGATCTCATGAGCACTCAGGTGCGGTGCTTTCTTTAGGTGGTATAGTGTTAACAGGGACATTGATCGGTCATCTGCTCGAACATCTCATGGATGGTAAGGACCGCTGTACTGACCTTCAGGATACGCGTCTGGTAGCTCCTGCATTAAATGTCGAAGGGATTTGAGCCACTGTTGGTTGTCTGTTAGCATGGGCAATTATAACTAGACACCACTGGCCACGATCATTAAGCACCCGTGGACGGCTACTGCGCTGTCCACGGTGGGTGGTAATGCCTTCCATCACGTTTATTCTAGCTACACACGTGAAACCGTAGTTCGAGGGGTGTTGAATGTCTGCATAGTTCGGAAAAGAGTGTCCTATCTGTATGGCACTCGCTAAAATGCATCGTTTTTACTCAGATAATTCACCTCTCCTTACCATTGACAGCCTAATCGATGTTCCCACTGACGCACGAGATGTATGATCACAATTGATACACGTATAAGAATTTAGATGACTTCACGGCACGGTGGCGCTGCCAACCAACTTATACATACTGCTATAACATTACTTTTGGCACTTTACTTTGTTAGGGTGGTCGGAAAATAATTAGGTTTTTTAGAAAACAGACAAAAATAAATGTCAGTGAAGTTAATTAATCTAGTTATCAATAATGTAATCTCTATCAACAACGGCAATCCAACAAGAGCCAAATTTTGGATTCTTGATTTTAAAAAAATAAACATTTTTTTGTGAACAAACGACATTTCTGTTTCGAAATTTTCTGATACTTATGAAATATTCTAGTAATCGAAATAAGGGATAATCCTTAAGCGGTAAATCCGGTATGTGGAAGAATATCCCATTAGAGCAATTATATTTTCTTTTCTATTTACCAAAGATGGCCACTGTAGATGCGATACTTAGTTTACAATATTAATTCCCTGGCAATAAACGTCTGCAGTACTGCTCGTTGACAGTTGAACATAACAGACTTCAGTTTGGACGAAAACTCTTAGTACATTTTTTCAAAAGATCGTCCTCCAATATGGGTTGTATACCAATACGAAGCACTATCGGAGAGGTCACAGTCGCTGTTAAAGGTGGGTTTTTAAAAAAAACTACTGGAGGCATTCACGAACCTTTAGGGTATGGGGATACAGTCTACAAATCCTATACATTGCCTGCGTAGAAGGCATCCGAAAAGAACAAGCTAGAAAGTACAACTTGACCTTCCTTGCAGAGGAAGGTGGTAATTTTGGTCGTCTCTTTACTCCCAACCTGCACGGACATTTTTCGACTTTCCACAAAGCGTCGTCTTAGGTTTTCTATCCAAACGCTCTGCGCTTGCGGGACGCCACAACAACGAGGTCAGAAAACTTAGAGCCCCGGCTCCGTGACATTAACAATGGGTAATTTAGGACTAACCTATGGGTAGAGGGAGACAATGCTCTTTGGCTCTCTATACGTCCTTTATGCCCTTACCCGTTGGATCTTACAGCAACCCTGACAAGGAGATGCTCAAGCGGTGGAGAATTCTAGGTGGAATCCTTGCTCAACGCTACTTGCAGACCAATGGATCGTTGATACAGGATACCTTCATTTGGCATTTTAATAAAATGTACCATGCCTATTCTTCCTGCTCTGTGATAGCAATAGCTACAATGTTAATTACCTCAAGAATGAATACTCCTACTACTATTAGTGAATTTCAAACAGTTTGTCTGTCTTTTTTTCTTTTTTTCAGCATAATTCTTGATAAAAATAGTCATTCACTAATTGGAGACAATTTTAAAAAATATTCACTAAAATAAAACCTGCTGAAAATTTGCAACAAGTACTAATAATATTATCCCTTTTACCTGATACATTTTTGTCGCCTCAAGGACTGTAAAGTGTTAAAGGAATGTTACAAGGCCAACAGGCTAAGTCGCGTGCTCTCAATTATTCTGATTTATGATCTTACAACCTTTAAAAGATAGTTTTCTTGTAATAATTCCCGAGCTAATCTTGGGAGGACCTTAGCAATTATGTCATTGGAAAGAGGTCGAATCGGCCGAATAGTTACGATGTTATTGCCAAAAAACACATTTAAAAGTAAAACGGTTACCATCCAACCGACCTACCTACAGACAGACATAGTAACTTATAGAGTCGCGTGCGCGCGACTAAAAATGCAAGGAAGATACAAAGTTTGAGTAGAAAATAGGAAAAACAAATTATATACATGGTCAAGTCCTCTAGCAGAACGCCCTTATCTACTTTATCATCTAACGCCTAAACCACTTCTTTATTCATAGATTGACCGGAGCCATTTTCGCCAACTCATGATACTCTTTTATCTTAACCTCCTTTTGCCTCTTTGGAGAGGTAGTGCCGATATTAGAGGGGTCCTGGTGCAATAGAGACCTCTCCCTCCGTATTTTTTTTCATGTTTATACTTTGTCAAACATTCTTTAAACATAAAGCAAGTAACTTCTAAAGGTATTTTATTTCGCCAATCTGAGAAGAACTTAAGAAATTTGGAGAGTTTAAGAGGGAAAAACCAATTGTCTATGAGCAACTTCCCGGCACTGTAAGAGGACAGAATAGAATATCATTAACCTTAGCGAAGTAAGAAGAAAAGTAGAAAAAACAACAGACAAATGATAATTCATTCACTTCTCCTATAAAGTTATAAAAGAGATTTACGGCGTAAGATACCTTATATACATGACATAGCAACTATCATTACAGAAATTTAAGAAATTTCTGATAGATTTATTTTTCTATTGGATATGACTGGAGAATTGAGGCTAGTTTGTGCTTACCATCAAAAAGATGGATTAATGTGAAGGAAAAAGACAGAAGAGAATAGCATGGGAGTTAGAGAAAGTGATGGAGATTTTTTATTAGTTCTTCTTAAGTTGGAAGAAATTTTAAACAGAATGAAATTTTAAATATTTAACCAAATTTTACCAAGAATTGTACAAAAAGTTTATTTTGAATGGAAAATAAGTCAATCAGAGGTGGAAATATAGGTTTCATTCGTGTTCTCGCTTTAGCTACCCTCCAACCCGAACAGGAGACTATTATTTTAATTAAGTCGCTTATCGGGTGACTGTCAGCAGGGACATAAACGGCCGAAATTATTATTTAACCTATTGTTAAGTTAAATAAAATTATGAAAAGCAAAAAAACAAAAGGAAAAGGCCATCAGAAAAAGAAAAACAAAACTACAGAGGCATGCATAGATGCAGGGGGAGAGACTGCCTCCCTCAATCGCTCGAAAATCAAACCCAGAGCCAAGCTAATGAATAAAATGGAGATTTTCTGCCTCCCCACACAACTCTATAATGCCTCGGTCGAGTGTGAAAGAACCTGTCCTTCCTGATCACGACTCACTCGTCTCGGTACTGAGAAAGGTATCATGTCCTAAGGTAGCCAGTCTGGGACAGTTAACTAGAATGTGCCGATAGGTCTGAGGACAACACAGTCAGGTGCGTGGGAGCACACATTAAATAGTGGTGTGCGCTCAATTCAAAGACTACAGAAAGCCACCTGAAGCCATCAAGGCATTGGGTGTAGGTCCACGGGAACAGTCGCGGTGTGATGGCACGCAACTTTAAGTTCCCATTGGCCGTCTCCCCTCTTTTCACGCGCTACGGAGGGCTGATCTAATTTGTGCCATGCATTACATGCGAGGAAGAGCGAAGCGCTGGTGTGAACGTTTAGTCTTGGTGGACTCTTTGACGCCTTCAGCGGTGCGCTCATTCCTCGCCAAATCCCTACATGTCCAGGAACCTGGCAGAAGATAATCTCGACATCCGCCCGACTCTCGGCAACCGTGGCGTCACCTAAAGATTCCAATGCCCCAAGAGCACTCGGGCACTTGGACATTCGGGCAGTCCGGGCGCTTTGTGAATCGTAAAAGAATAAAGGAAAGTTCGTGCCTTTACACGGGAATAGGTAAACACCAGCATCTTTGTTGTGGTTGAGAGTTGGGTGGAAGGGAAACATTTCCTGATGGTTGAATGGTATTTGAATATTGTCGCTTGAAATACATGTTTGAGTTTAACCCTTTAAGTAAGAGGGAATGTGAAATGAAATGAAATCAAAATAGAAGTGGGAGACAAAGAACAGCTGGCCCTCCATCCTCCCCCTTGGCTCCCAAAAGAATGACCAAGGAGGGGGGAGGGGCAAGGCCCGGTGCTCCTTTGCAGTCTCCCCCAGCTACACTATCAAAAGCCTAAGTAAGCTCCAAGTACTGTAGGTACAGTATGTAAGAGGGAGAGGGAGGGGAACAAGAAAGTTTAAGGATAAGACAGCGAGGAAATATAATAGGAGACAAAAAAGTGGACTTAGTTATGGGACCTACAACTTAACGTAGAATCCGAACCACGATGTGTAGCTTGTACCTATTCTAGATCATTGTTGTTTATTGTGATTCCTGTACTACCTATCTACTGTGAGTCCCATGTGTAAATTTGATAGTTCATAGAGAATTGTTGCTAAAAACTATAGGAAGTTAGAGGTTTCCAAAGAGATGCTAGTTTGCCTGGAGATCAAGTTGTTATATGTAGTTAAGGCGAAAAGTTGATTTGTATCTTTGTCAGTCTAGTATTTGTTTATATGAGGCGTTTAAACCTTTATTAGTAATTATTCTTACTAAAACTTGTGTAAGGTTCTATCTCTCTAGCTATTCTTTTCTATTCCTATTCTGGTTATAATTGTCTATAAACTATTCTCTGGTGATGCTTCAGTTATCTAATTAATCTTGGTCGTTGTCGAGTATTTTTCTCCTTCTATAGGTGTAGATTTCTACTTCCTCCTCTTCTCTCTTTCATCAACCCTTGAGAAACTTGGGAATAAACCGAGTGTTCTCCATCCTTTTCTTTGCTTTGGGCAATTTGGTTGATTAAATCAATTCCTATTTCATTCCATCTTTTCTATGAGTTTCCTGGGTCATTTTGCAAGTATTCTTTTGAGTGGCTTCATCTTTGCCTCTCTGTGAAGGTCTATTTATCTTCTAATTTCTCCTCTTCTAGCACACATATATATATATATATATATATATATATATATATATATATATATATATATATACGAGGGGGAGTCAAAAAGTTCTCAGATAAATGGCATAAAATTTTTATTTGTAATAATACTGTAATCATTTTTCTACATAAGCTCCATTAACATCTATACACTTTCTTAATCTATTAATCCAACGGTAAAGACCATCTTTGTAGAATTCACGGGGTTGTCTCTGGCACCAAGTAATGACCTGCTTTTTTGCTTCATCTAATGATTGAAACCGGGTTCCTTTTAGGTGTCCCTTTAAATTTGGAAACAGAAAAAAGTCAGAGGGTGCTAAATCAGGGCTATAAGGGGGATGAGCAAGAGTTTCCCATCGAAATTCCCGTAGCTGAGATCTCACAGCTTTGGACGAATGTGCAGGGGCATTGTCATGGTGGAACAAGATTTGCTTGTGGAGCTTTCCTCGTCGTTTTTTGGCTATTGAAGTTTTCAGCTTCCTTAAAACTCCTTCGTAATAGCTGGATGTAACAGTTTTTTGTCCTTCTAAGAAGTCTATTAAAATAATTCCCTCCGAATCCCAAAAAACTGTAGCCATTATCTTCTTAACGGACCTCTCTGTCTTGAACTTGATAGGCCCTGCTGCCCCCCTTGGGTGCCACTCTTTTGATTGATTTTTACTTTCAGGATCAAACTGATACACCCAAGTTTCATCTCCCGTTACGAGGCGCTCAAAAAAACTATCCTCGTTTGCTTCAATCTTGGTCAAAATAGCCAAAGAAAGGTTGGCCCTATGATTCAGCTGGTCTTCTCGCAACGCTTTTGGGACCCAACGTGCTGAAAGCTTGCTCAGGCCAAGATTTTCAGTTAGAATTCCAAATGCTGAGCCATGAGAGATTTCACATGCATTGGCAACTTCATCAATAGTAATACGGCGATCTTTATCCACTAGATTCCTCACAAGCTCGACATTTTCTGGGTTAATGGAGGTGGAGGGTCTCCCTTCACGTGAATCATCTTCAACTTCTTCTCTGCCCCCCTTGAAGCGCTTAATCCAGTCGTAAACTACCGCTCTACATGGCGAAGAGTCACCATAAACCTGTTGTAGAGCGTCAATAATCTTAACAGGCTTCCAATCAAGTTTAGTCAGGAATTTAATGTTCGCTCTTATCTCAAAATTTGCCATTTTATGGGTTCAAAAAAGTAACCTTTTTGAAGCACATCTAATACAAAGAGTCTCGACAAATTGAATGACGAATTTTGTAGGAATTGTTCAGAAAACATGAAAGTTGTGTTTGACCCTGTATTTACTTGTACAAAATCGAACATTTCAATAATCTGGCATTTGTCTGAGAACTTTTTGACTCACCTACGTATATATATAATTCTTACTTCGAAGGACGCTCATTTTGCTTGCAATCAACTCGGTGACATTTTACAACTGCCTTGTACATGTTAAGAACGCGTTTTCAACTTATCCGCGGAGATTAAATGGATGATTCGACAATTTCTGGCATGAAATAAATAGATGTTTGCAGTTTATGAGGGGGGAGAGAGAGAGAGAGAGAGATAGAGAGAGAGAGAGAGAGAGAGAGAGAGAGAGAGAGAGAGAGAGAGAGAGAGAGAGAGAATTAAATAAACAGATAGGAGAAGAAGAACAAAGAGAAAGGTAGACATACAAAAGAAACTTGAGTTGGTAAAGATAGTCGGAAAAGATTGGGCCGAAGAAAAAAGAGAAATGAATGCAATAATGACCCTGTAAAAGAATTAATAATATGAGTAACGTCTTAGCACAAGAGTTACCTTCCTCCAAAATTCTTTAATCAAAGGGAGGTTTTAAGACAAATAAACACACACTTGCAAGAGACCACATACACCTGAATATAGGAACATCAACCCTCTTGCTGAAGGACACACACCAAAGGTTCGAATCCTCTGTTCATAAATAAATACGTTCTATAATGCCCCTAAATCGGCTACTTAAGCAATAAGTATGAAACTCACCTCATTTATTAGATATAAACAGGAAATAAATATATGTGAACCACTCACTAATTGGTAAGAGCGTTTAATTCTACTTCGAAAGAAGCACAGAAGGCAAATTTAAATGAGCCATACTTATTTTTAATTATATCTCTGCCACACCTTTGTAGAGTTACTGCAACTGCACTTTTTAAATCCAATGGTCATCTACTAAAAATCCAAACGCCATAATTTGGACTCCGAAATTGGATTACATTACCACCGTGCTGAAAATCGATTTTTAAGATGATTAAACACTTACACAAACTCGCACAGAGAGTATTATATATATATATATATATATATATATATATATATATATATATATATATATATATATATATATATATATATATATATATATATATATATCTATATATATATATATATATATATATATATATATTACAGGGAATGTGTGTAATTAGGTACTGCATGAAATCATTGCTAACCATTAGTAATCACATGTAATCTCTAAAATGTTAAGGGATTTCGTGTAAATACTAAAATATCTGCTTAGGGGATTTTATGAAATAACTATGATGTTAACGAACCTTTATTCAAAGAGAAACAAACAATGTATTCATTTACAAAGTGATATTTTAAACACAGTATGTATAATTACAACACTTGCAATTGCGAAGCAATTTTTAAATACCACGTGTAATATGATATAGGTATATTACTTATTAGGACAGGAAAGGTTGCTATGATACCTGCTATTGCATTTGAGTTTTGCTTTGAAGCATTTACACCTGTCAATTTGCATTGATTAGGGCAACAGTTACACTTGTGGAAACCTCGCCCTCCATAATTTGACTCTGAGCTAACAGCAGTTCGGAGAGATACTTCAGCGTCCGTGTTGATGTCACTTATTGACAAAAGATGCTGAGGACACACCTTCTATTGCACATTTCAATATAACTTTGCGGCGCCTGAGCATCCGATCTGCCTGATTACACTGAACAAGGTAAGCCTCATTCCGATGCAGTGTAATATTGGTCATTGTCTGATTAAGGTTATCAGCCACACTTAAGTTATTGACGTCAGCTGAAGAGGTGGGGTTGTTGACATCATCTGCTGAGTTGCTGTAACTTGCCGAGGTGGGGGTAGTTATGTTATCGACCTTGGGATGGTTATTGACATCATCTGCCGAGGTAGGAGGGTTGATGTCACCTGAGGTGGAGACATCAGTCGAGGAGGTGGGGTTGTTAACATCATCTGCTGAGGTGGGCTTGTTGTCATCTGTCGACATGGGGTTGCTGACGAGCCTAAGTAGCTCATCTTATATTTCCATTCTTTCAATGATGTCATTTGGAGGTGTAGAGGAAGTGGGGCCAATCTTAGCGGGGCAACGAAATAAGGCTTCGTATGAGCTGCGCTTGATACCTGAATGAAGACTCGAGTTCTTTTCAATTGTACAAAACTAATGGCAACATTCCAGTCTCCAGTGTTGTTGTCTGCAAGCCAGGAAGTAAGCATGTCTTCTATATCGCCTGTTGGCCCTCTGCACCGACCCTTGGCTCGTTGGGTGGCACGGCCTCCCATGTACGATCTTGAGGGAAGGCCACAAATCTTTCAGTTCAGTGATGACGTGAGTGGTGAGCTCACTGACATTGTCAGACTGAAGTATAGCTGGTGCTCCAAGCAGCAAGAATATGTCCATCAGGTGATAAGCAACTTCTGCTGCTCTCTTAGATGTAATGGCACGAAGCACACATAACTTGGGGTGATGATCATGTTACACCATGATCCACTTGCAATTCTTGGCAGGCAGTGACTGCATGTCAATGAGGTCGACTTGTCCTCTTGAGTAGCGAAGCCAGTTGCAACTTGTTTCTTGGCCTTCCGTTGGTACTCGAGGCAGAATGATTTGTATGTATCCACAGCCCATGTGGTTATGTTAGCGTACTTTTTTGATAGCTCGTTAAGCATGCGATCTCTTCCTCCATGGCTCGTGGAAATATGAGCACGTCTGATGATGTCAAAGGTGTCTTCTATAGTCGCGAAGTACGTAGTTGGGTCATTAGGATTCTTCTTTTTTATTAGCTTCTCTACATCTCCACATTGAAGAACCTCGTTCCTGCAATAAACAAGACAATACACTAGATTATATAAGTTTGTGTGTTTATAATAGTATATAGAAAAATGGGACAAAATGAAAGAAGAGAGAGAGAGAGAGAGAGAGAGAGAGAGAGAGAGAGAGAGAGAGAGGGAAAATGTGTGTGTGTGTGTGTGTGTGTGATAAAAGTGGCAATGTTACGATGTTCAAAATACTAATTATGAAAAACATAACACTGCACAACTGCTCATTTCAGTAATTCAATATATTTCACTCTTCATTATGTGAATATGTAAAACCTCACCCAGTGCTGGTACTAAGGGTGGTATTCTTAAGGTAATAGAGAAAAATGAAAGAGTATGAATGAATAATAGTAACTAAAAAAACCCCGCTAATTAACGCGCTAACACACCTATTAAACCTTAAAATTTAAAGTAGTAAAAACGCTAATAAATTAAAATAAACACTTTTGTAACTTACTTGATCAGTTGATAATACTGCTTGCGTTGTTTGGTGCTCGTAAGACTGCTTGCGTTGTTCAGTGCTCGTAAGACTGCTTGCGTTGTTGGGTGCTCGTAAGACTGCTTGCGTTGTTCAGTGCTCGTAAGACTGCTTGCGTTGTTCAGTGCTCGTAAGACTGCTTGCGTTGTTTGGTGCTCGTAAGACTGCTTGCGTTGTTCAGTGCTCGTAAGACTGCCTGCGTTGTTCAGTGCTCGTAAGACTGCTTGCGTTGTTCAGTGCTCGTAAGACTGCTTGCGTTGTTTGGTGCTCGTAAGACTGCTTGCGTTATTTGGTGCTCGTAAGACTGGTTGCAGTCTTAACTTCTTCAATGATCTCGAAGTATTCCTCCTTTGGCAGTAGTTTCTTCTCAGTTTGTTCGTATTTCTCGAAGAGAGGACTTTTGAACTTTTCTTCTATATTCTCGGCCATATTTGAATCAATATCAATCTGTTAGAACAGTACACACTACAGGACACGCAACACAACTGACAAATATTTGTTGTCAGATTTGCTTATCAACATGGGCGTGGACACTGCGCGTACACACCATCCACAAGACCAAACTGTACTGAGACGTAACAGCTGTTAGCTTGTCATCAACCCTTTCATACATTCACTAATTTGAAATTTGGGAATATGAGTAGAAATAGACCACAGAAAACAGTATTTACACGAAATCCCTTAACATTTTAGAGATTACATGTAATTACTGATGGTTGCAGTGGTTTCATGAACTTACTAAAATTTTCAGTGATTTCATGAAGTACCTAATTAGACACATTCCCTGTAATATATATATATATATATATATATATATATATATATATATATATATACATATATATATATATATATTAATATATATATATATATATATATATATATATATATATATATATATATACAGGGGGGGATATAAAATAATTGGAAAATCCATCTAAATTTCATTGTGAGTGTTTTTTTTTATTATAGATAGATAAATAGTTTTATTTATCAACTTTAATGATTATTTTTATTTATTTTTCAGATCGTGGTACAGATGCTAAGATTCGTGACCTCACTGAGTTCGAAAAAGGGCAAATTGTTGGAGCTCGAATTGCAGGAGCTTTCCTCACCAGAACAGCTAAACTCCTTGGTTGTTCGAGTGCTACCATATTAAGGACCATGACAGAATTCAAGAAGCAGGGCAAAACTTCTAGCAGGCGGATTAATTCCGGCAGGACCTCGAAGCTCGCTGAAAAAGACCGACGAGTGTTGAAACGCATTGTGATTAAAGATCCCCGGACACCTGCTCCTAAATTGACTGCGAAGTCAAATCAACATCTCACTAGCCCAGTTTCAACCCAAACTGTTCGCTGTAAGCTCAATAAAGCAGTATATCATGGAAGAGCCGCCATCAAGAAACCTCTGCTTTCTCATCAAAACATTCAGAAAAGGCTTAACTGGTGTAGCGATCACAATGGCAGGTCGACAGACCAATGGAAGCAAGTAATATTCTCCGACGAGTCCAGTTTTTCTTTTTTCCCCACTGCAGGACGAGTTCATATGTGAAGGCAGACGGGGGAAGCTTTTAATCCTGACTGGCTTCTTCCTACAGTGAAGCACTTAGGAGAGTCAGCAATGGTTTGGGCATCCATATCTTGGAATTCTCTTGGTCCAATCGTTGCGCTGTATGGTAGGATCAACAGCAACAACGAATATCTGAATATTTTGGAAGATCAAGTCCATCCCATGGTCCAGACATTATTCCCTGATGGTGAGTGTTGCTTTCAAGATGACAATGCCCCAATACATACAGCTCATGTGGTTAAGAATTGGTATAAACAGAATAGGAGTGAGCTACCACACATGGAGTGGCCCTCACAATCTCCAGATCTTAATATTATTGAGAATTTGTGGTGCGTCTTGGAGCGACAAGTTAGAAGTCGTTACCCTCCACCGTCGTGTCTGAAACTGCTGGAGCAGGTATTGCAAGAAGAATGGCTCAAGATTCCTCTCAATGAAGTCAAGAAGCTGTATGAATCAATTTAAAGACGCATCGACGCTATTCAGAAAGCATAAAGGAGGACCAACTCCGTATTAAATACATATTCACTGAATTTAACTCGAGTCCCAATTATTTTGTCTAACCCCTGTATATATGGTGCGGTAGGTACAAGTATATAGCACAAAATGATACCACCCGCTTCTTATAGGCTCCTGGGGAACGCCCCCTAGTTATCACCAGGGAAGATCAATATATATATATATATATATATATATATATATATATATATATATATATATATATATATATATATATATATATAAAGGATACGACGGTTGCCACCGAGAAGTGAGGCATGTTTATGATCGCGCGAATATCTCTGGTTTGATATAATCGATGGCAGAATTATGGTACTTGAACAACTGGTGGTTCCATTATTTTAATCATCCCCTTTATATTCATATCTGTATATATGTGTGTTTATGTCTAAACTAAACTGGCAAACACACACATGTATACATGCTGTGGTATGCAGATATTCAATTATATATATACTTTTAGACTGAAATATTAATTGATATCTTTCCTAAAATTATATTTACATTAATCACATACGTATTAATATTCATTTTTATACATATTTATTTGCTTATACCTCGGAGATTAATAATATTATTTTATATTTAATGTAAATATTACTTATGATTAGTTTAATTAACCACAAAAAAATATCGAGCGAATTTGAATATTTTTAAGGAACCGCCGATTCCTGACCATCAAAATTTGACAATTTAAAAAAAAAAAAACGAAAGGAATTTTTGACTATTTTTTTTTCCAAAATGGAATCATGAGGAGAATATGTATGAACACTTCGGGACCCGGGGAGAATATGGAGTAATAAAGGAAATATATAAGAGGAAGATACAAGCATAATATAAGGATAATAAGGAAAAACTACAAGCAAAACACGGTAAAGGTTGTAAAATACGGAATGAAAACGAAGAGAAAAACAAAATAGATGAAAGAGGAAGTTAAGAAACAATATTGAAAGTAAGTTCTGAAGGGGGGCAGTCAAAAACTATGTCGAACAATGAAACACTAAAGGAATAATTACAACATACATTTCTTGCAACACAATACGAAGCTTATTATTATTATTTATAATCACCCTCAATCCTTGCATCTAGTTCTTCTTAGTCACTCCTTCCTCTTTTACCTATTTGGTCCTCTTAGCTAAATCCTTCCATACGGAAAACATAAAATTACACCGAAATAATTCCATTTAACATTTACTGGTGCACTGAGCCATGCAACAGCTCCCTATAATTAGCGATTGAGCGGAGAGAGAGAGATAGAGAGAGAGAGAGATAGAGAGAGAGAGAAAGAGAGAGAGAGAGGGGGGGAAGAGAGAGAAGAGGAGAGTAAGATAGAGAAACATAGAGTGAAAGAGAGGGAGAAAGAGAGTGAGAAAGTGTGAGAAAGAGAGTTAGAAAGAGTGAGAAATGGAGAAAGAGAGAAATGAGGAGTGAGAAAGAGTAAGAAAGTGTGAGAAAGAGAGTTAGAAAGAGTGAGAAATATAGAAAAAGAGAAATAATGAGAGAGAAAGAGGTATGCAGAGAGTGAGGTGAGCAGACAAAACTGGAATCAGTGAAAATGGAGGCCGAGGTCGAAGTCGCTGATTTATATGCTAATGAAAGCTCGAGGACGACCACGAAATTGAGACACTACTGAACGGTATCAAAAGAGAGAGAGAGAGAGAGAAAGAGAGAGAGAGAGAGAGGCAATGGAACGCATTAAGAGTGGGTATGGTATGGATTTTAGGGTGGTATTAGAGGAGGGTCAAGAATAATGAGACCACGAACGGAAAGGTAATCACCACTAATCCACCATAGAGAATGTGAGAGGGGAAGGGGGAGACCACAAGTATTGGAAAGGTCAGTAATTACTTGTATTTTTATTATTATTACTATTATTACACCATGGTGCAAACCTACGAGGTAATTTGCGCCGAAAATTAAATTATTCTAGGCTCAAAACCCTAATAACCAGCAAATAATCAAACAAAACAACGTGAGAAAATAAATAACAAACAAACAGAAAACAACTAAAAAACACAGACTTCTTCACATAACGACTCGAACCAGACAAAGTTCCAAATATCGGCCATATCTGACAGGATAGTTTTCTTCCCAAACATATGGGCAATGGAACTGTCTGCAACTCTCCTTTCTGTAGAGGATAATGGATGTAAAGACTGCAATCATAAAACCTTCTAACCCTAAATGCTATAGCCAAGATTTAAAATGTCAAAATACATAAACAAGTTCATGCAAAAATCATTGGGACTCAAAATTACGAACGTCGAACCCGTTCGCGGAGAATCATCTGAAAAGAACCTAAAATCACCCTTTTACAGCATTCCGATGTCAAAATTAATTGAGAAGTTAACTTATTTTAGTTACTTTCAAGGCCAAACCAAAAAGCGAATTGATTTAGGTGAGTAGTTATGTGTAGGAGAATAAAAAAGGGTGTGTGGATAGATAGCTGAAAATAGACAAGTGGGGAAAAGAGAAAGAAGTGTGGGAGGGTGCAAAGGGATGCTAGGCGCTGGTGGTCAGGCCTATCGCTTTCATTATTTTATTGTTGTGTAGTTTTTGTTGTTGTTGGTTATAGTTTAGATTTTTTCATGGCGTTCAAGCCATTTGTCTTCAGAATTTTAATGTTCTTTGGTATGTAATGTGCATTGCTGTTGTTTATGTAATAAATTACTTTAATTTTGTGATTAGCTTTTGTTTTTGTTAGTAATAGGACTGGGGATTCGCCTGAAAGATCCTATGGACACCCATAAGAACCTTTGATTTTCTCCAAGATTGGAAATCATTGTAACCAACTTGAATATCAGACAAATTCATACAGACGCAGGGCATGTTTATCTGAGTGAGCGACTTAACTTGCTGATTGTCTGATCTTCTCTACTTGACATCTTCCAGGGGATTAAAGGTGACAAATGGTTAAAGTTATTCGGTGACTAACAAAATTTTCCCATTTTAATATTAGGTTATCACCTTCGAATGAATTCATGTCCCTCCCATTTCTCAACTCTTTGACAGGTGTCTAAAATTTGATCGTTGTGAGGCCACTGTAGAAGGTCAATGAACCGAGTAGTACTAGTTCTCTTTGTCCTTCGCATTCTTTTGTCCTTCACAATGGTGATGAATAGGGCGCCTTATTTCGGCAGACACTGGCTTTTAAGCTCCGCCTTCTTCCAAACCGCTTGAAAGCCAAACATACCAAACCTACCATGTCAGGTATGTTATAATTTCGCTCTAGATAAAAAGGTAACCAGTTGTAAGAACTGGTATGCAAACTTGCACACCTAATTGAAAGGAAGGTTTGTAAGATATGGTTCACCCTGGGTTTATTTTTGTATTACGTTCACACATCAAACGTTCACTTAATTCACTCGCTGTATACAAACGACCAATTTATCCTTATCCTCAGCTCGACCTCGAAACAAGACTCGAGCATGAACGGGTCTCGTATATTATATGAACTTTTTGAACCTTCGCCCACGGAGCCGTGCACGCACCACTGCCCCTTTAGGGGGGCAAAAGGACAAGCTGCCATGTTTATTTTTACTCGAATGAAGTCACTTGCGCGCTGCCCTTAAAGTGAGAGCTCGAAAGATTAATTTTCTTTTATTGCAGACAATTTTATGACCTGTTCAATATGCATTTTATGAGACCGAATTTGTTGGATTAAAATGGCAACACCAACGTGGCCAATCCCTTCGTAAGATATTTGATAAGAAATACGTATTAAAAATAGGAGGTAAAGGAAGTACCATGCGCGTACAAATTAATATCGAGATTAGGTAAATAAGGAAACTGTATGGAAATCTATCGCTCTTGAGGGCACATTTTTGTCCCAAGCTTGTCTCCATTACACAACGAAGCCAGAGATACCCTTTCACCAGGGACCTGTACTTTCATTCTACTTTCATTTTAACTTTCCTATTTTTCCACCAATTTTCCCCACTATTTTTTCTTACTAATAACCTTAATAACCTTCTACTATTATATTCCTCACTTGTCCAACGAAGCCGCGTTCCCTTGCATGCGATGGTAAGGGTATATATATATATATATATATATATATATATATATAGAGAGAGAGAGAGAGAGAGAGAGAGAGCTACAAGGAGCTACAAGGACAAGAAGTACCCTAAGAGACCTTACGGTCCATTCAAAGAGGGTACCTTTGGGCAATAGTTGAGCAGGCACAGTTTGGCACAACGACTTAAGTGCCCAAACGGCCACTTTTCAAGATTTTGTCCAGTCTTGACTTGAACTGATCAACAAAATTGCTGTTGACAACTTCCACTGGAAGTGCGTTGCAGCTACCGTAGATGCTATATGTGAAAAATCTTCCCCATAGATCGCGGTGGTAACGCTTCAGTTCAAGTTTGTAGCCGTTATTTCTCGTTCTGCCCTCACTAAGTTAGAAAATATCCGTGTAGTCTACATTGTCGAAGCCTCGAAGTATTTTAAACACTTTGATAAGCTGACAACGCAGTCTCAGGGTCTCCAACGAGAACAGATCTAATTCTCTTAATCTATCATTGTAACTTTTATGTCTGATAGAGGGAATCACTTTGGTTGCCCTGGCTTGCACGCGTTCCAATCTCGTGATGCCCTTTCGAAATGAAGGACTTCAAAATTGTACGGCATACTCCCGGTGCAGTCGGACAAGTGAGTTGTACAAACACAGTACTATTACTTTGTCCCGATATCCAAACTGGCGCTTTATATGGCCTAACAACCTTTGGACCTTTTTCTCCGCCTCTATGCACTGTTTCGAGAACTTGAGGTCACTAGTGATTGTTACAACCAAGTCCTTCTCAGTGTCGGTGGATTCAATAGCAGTGCCCTTAAGGATATATTGAGATTGGGGGTTTCGGTGGCTGATATGCATCACTTTGCATTTGTTCACGTTAAATGGCATTTACCACGTGTCCGACTACTCCCAAATCTTCTGAAGATCATCTTGAAGGCGGGCAGTATTTCCTTCCTTTGCGACGTTCATACCAAGCTTGGTATCATCGGCAAATTTAGAAATCTTCGCAACCATGTCACCGTCTATGATGTTGACGTAGATGATGAATCGTAGTGGTCCCAGGACAGAACCTTGAGGCACCCCGCTAGTAACGGGAACCCACTCAGAAGCCTGTCCATTCACCACCACCCATTGCCGTCTGCCACTTAGCCAGTTCTCTATCCAGCCGGCTAATTTTCCGTCTATGCCTAGCACTTGCACTTTCCGGAGAAGGCGGCGGTGTGGTACCTTATCAAAGGCCTTCTGAAAGTCTAAGTAGACCACATCCACCGCCTTATCCCGGTCGTGCTCACTAAAAACGAAGTGAAAGAATTCCACAAGATTCGTTAGGTATGACCGGCGGGAACTCCTCAATCGCAAGTTGGACTCTAAATATGACATCATTTTCTCCACCAAGATGCTTTCCATGAGTTTACCGACTATTGAGCTTAAGCTAATAGGTCGGTAGGGCGACGGCTGGCTAGGGTCTCTTTTCTTGAAGATAGGAGTCACCTCTGCTTCACGCCAGTCTCTAGGAACACATCCGGTCCGGATTGACATGTTGAAGATTGTACTCAGATGTCGCGACACTTCATCGCACACTTCTTTCAACACTTTAGGTAGAAACTCGTCCGAACCAGGGGTCTTTAAACCAGTGATCTTTTTTCTATTTCTCCTTGAGTGAAGACCATTTCCTTTAGCTTTTACTTAAGTAGGAATCTATGGGCTGGGGGATGGGACTACTCGCTTCAGTAAACACTGAAGAGAAGTCATCATTGAGAAGGTTAGCATTTTTTGCATCTGAGTGCTTTAATGCCCCTTCATCATTCATTAAAGGGCCAATCGTGCGATGGATTGGTTTACGGTTGTTTACATAACCAAAGAACTCCTTAGGATTCTACTTGCAAAGTCTCGCCACTCGGACCTCCTCGGCACGCTTGGCCGCCCTTTTGCTGGACTTCACCCTCCTAGCTAGCCTACGGTACTCCTTAAACTCTCCAGAAATCTTTGACTGCGCCGGTACACCGTTCTTTTCTCCCTCAGCAAGTGACCAAGTTCTCGATTAAATTACTTTGGTTGACGGAAGACCGATGAAGGCTTTTCAAAGGGATGAATCGTAATTGGATACTCATGAACGTAGTTTTGAATCTATTCTACGAATCTTCAACATCCTCGCACACTTCTAGGCTCGCATCAGTCAATCTAGCACGAAGACCTGCAAAGTCTATTCTTCTTAAATCAAGTTTCCTCGATTTAATAGTCGCAGACTCTACCTTGGGGACCTTGACTATAAATCTAACTAGTCTGTGATCACTGCCACCGAGCTCTTCGCCAACAGAGAGGTCCTCAACAATGTCATCCTCAGAGGTGAAAAGCAATTCGAGGGTATTATTGCCTCTCGTCGGCTCTCGCACCCATTGAGTCAGGAACTTGTGGTTCGCGGACTCCAGGAGTAGTGTGTTCTCGCCACAGGTTTCTCTGTTTTCCCAGTCAACTTGGGTGTTGAAATCACCCATGGTGATGCACACTCTGTGTTGTACAAATTCACCCAGCAGCCGGTACAAATCCCTGTCCTTTTCAATGAGTTGGGTAGTGGCTCTGTAAAGCAGCAGAGTCCTGTTTTTGGCAGGACCTATGTCTAGGTCAACACCTAGAGAGAGAGAGAGAGGTGGGGAGGGGGATATATATATATATATATATATATAAATATATATATATATATATATATATATATATATATATATATATATATATATATATATATATATATATATATATAGAGAGAGAGAGAGAGAGAGAGAGAGAGAGATAGAGAGAGAGAGAGGTCTCGACTGCGGGCAAGAAGAAGTAAAGGAAGAGGCAGAGGATGACAAGGGTTAACACAATATATCACCCCCCTCCCAGTTATTTTATAGTACGAGGTGGTAGTAGTCGCAAAAGAGTACAAGAGTACAAACCTTTGGCATTTAACCTTAACCCTTTATCGACCGATCGCTGCATCTTCACGTTAGACATTTGTAAATTCTCAATGCGGAAATCATTTTAAAAAAATGTTACTTGGCAACTCAGTGACGTTTCAAATCACGTCATTGAGATGCTCGAAATTGGTCACCTCGTCATACGGAAGAAATTCTAGCAAATGATCCAACACGAACCCTATGAGTTTAGGGGAACAAATAAGTATGTACGAGTACAAGGCGGCAAAAGTTAACACCAGAGGATAATAAAGTAAGGGGTGACTTTGTAGTCTGGGGTCAACCGAACAACTCAATATCTGGACATCAAACTAGAAAGAGACAGCCAGAGGATCATCCGATATTTCTTTCCTTGTTTTTCTTCCATTTCTCCTTTCATTTCCCAGACTATATCCATTATTTCTTTTTTCTCTTTCTTGCATTCTTTCTGGAAGAGGTTGAGGAAGGGGAAGTCACAACATTCCCGCTCCACTAACGTTATCGGTATGACGGACTTTTGTGTTAGACACACTCAAACTTCACCTAATCTTCGCTTGTCTATTTTGAGCAGGGTTTTTCGCCAAAACCTCAGACATGTGAGACATGCGGAAAAAAAGAAAGGAAAGGTAGGTGATGGAAGAGAACGTAGATTGCAACAAAAGAGGAAAAAGAACGAGTACCATGTCCAAATGGGTAATAAAAAAAACAAAAGCAATACCTCACAAAACGTACGTAAAGCCCACAGACGAATTTCCATTTCCACTCCCCCACCCAATCCTGACACACAAAAATACATCATTAGAAAGAAAGGAAAGAAAAGGTAAAAAAGAAAAGAAAAAGATCACAGGTAACTCAGTGGCAAGACCAAAATGACTAAACTAAGAGGAAACCAAACCCATGACAAAGAACAAACGCACAGAAAGTTAACACCCAAATTACACTTGAAAGCAAGTTTTAATGAACATGATCAATTGCCAGGATCAAGATTGGAAACTCCACGATAAAATAAAATAAAATATTAAACTGCAAAGATAAAATAACAAAAAATACTTAACTGCTCAGATAAAATAACAGAAAATACTTAACTGCAACGATAAAATAACCAAAAAATACTTAACTGCTCAGATAAAATAACAGAAAATACTTAATTACCACGATAAAATAACAGAAAAGACTTAACTATAACGATAAAATAAAATAAATATTAAACTGCAAAGATAAAATAACAAAAAATACTTAACTGCTCAGATAAAATAACAGAAAATACTTAAATGCAACGATAAAATAACAAAAAATACTTAACTGCTCAGATAAAATAACAGAAAATACTTAACTGCAACGATAAAATAACCAAAAAATACTTAACTGCTCAGATAAAATAACAGAAAATACCTAATTACCACGATAAAATAACAGAAAAGACTTAACTATAACGATAAAATAATATAAAATACTTAACTGCCACGATAAAATAACAGAAAAGACAACTATAACGATATAATAATATAAAATATTTAATTACCACGATAAAAAACCAGAAAATACTTAACTATAAAGATAAAATAATAGAAAATATTTAACTGCCACGATAAAATAACAGAAAAGACAACTATGACGATAAAATAATATAAAATACTTAATTACCACGCTAAATAACAGAAAATACTTAACTATAAGGATAAAATAATAGAGAATACTTAACTGCCATCATAAATTAACAGAAAATACTAAACTATAACGATAAAATAATAGAAAATACTTTACAAGCTACACCTTTGGCAAATAACAATGCGACAAGATATCTAACACAAAAAGTAATGAGGCAATGAAAGGACTTTTAGACAGGCAAAGAAATGAGATATGATGAAACAGTTTGAGAAAGGTCTATTAAAAACTTAGGATAGAACATAAAATACAAATCCATTAGAAAAAACTATTAAAAACAAATCACTAAAAGAGATGAATTATCACCAAACAATTTACAATCACCAAATGACAACACGAAATGATAAATATAGGAACAAAATCAGAAACAAAAAAGATGATTGAAAGAATTGAAGAATTCCTTCAAGAATTACATAGCAATGCCCATCATAGACCACACAGCGACGTCTCACTGAATGAGAAGAATGTCCCACGACAGTTCTTTTATTTAAAGCGAACCCCAACGAGGGCATATACCGCAGAAAGTTTGTAATGAAAGTTATGTGCAGATGGAAGGGAAAATGTTTAATTTGGAAGATATACACCCGCATGCCCACATGCGGTCATTGAGGCCTGGGAGGCACGCAATCTAATGCAAGTAGCAGCTGATACCACCTTACGGGCCTTCCCATGAGTAAAAATGACCTACTTAAGAGCATGAAAAATGGTAAAGCGTCTGAGAAAGTTTAGGTGACAATCGACCTTATAGAGAAAGGTAGTGGTGCTGACCTAGTAATTAGTCTGTTTACAAAATGTTCAAGGGAAAGTAGGATTTAAATAGTAAGTTCAAAGCTTCTTTTGTTACTTCTTAAAAAAATACTAGACGAAGGCAATAGAATCATAGGCTAATTAGTCTCCTATCAGAATCATAAATTAATCATAAATTCCATAAAAACATACTAACCGAAACACTGGAGTGCAATCATCCTGGTTTCAGAAGTAACTACAGTACTTATAATCAATCTACAGGATGTTCAATAAGTACCGAGGAGAAAAAACGATACTACCTACCTTTCTACATAGGATACGATTTAGCAAACTCCGATTCAGAAAAAAATAACCAAAACCTGAATTGGAGTGCCTTTTTACATATATTCTATGGAACATCCTCGTTTAGACGAGTGAGTAGCTAGGTTGGCCGGACGAGCGAACAGCCAGATTGGCGGATGTGCAAGCAGCCAGGTTGGCGGACGGGCGAGCAGCCTGATTGGCGGAATTGCTATCAGCCAGGTTGGGGTAGGATTGAGCAGCCAAATTGGCGGACGAGCAAACGGTAAGATTTGTATAGAAGCCAACACCCAGGTTGGCGGACGAGCGAGCAGCCAAATTGGCGAAGAGCGATTAGAAAAATTTGCTTAGGAGCAAAAACCCAGGTTGGCGGACGAGCGAGCAGCCAGATTGGCGGGAGAATGATCAGAAAGATTTGCCTAGGAGCAAACAACCAGGTTGGCGGACGGGTGAGCAGCCAGATTGGCGGAAGAATGATCAAAAAGATTTGCCTAGGAGCAAACAACCAGGTTGGCGGACGGGTGAGCAGCCAGATTGGCGGAAGAATGATCAGAAAGATTTGCCTAGGAGCAAACAACCAGGTTGGCGGACGGGTGAGCAGCCAGATTGGCGGAAGAATGATCAGAAAGATTTGCCTAGGAGCAAACAACCAGGTTGGCAGACGGGTGAGCAGCCAGATTGGCGGAAGAATGATCAGAAAGATTTGCCTAGGAGCAAACAACCAGGTTGGCGGACGTGCGAGAAGCCAGATTGGCGGAAGAGTGATCAAAAAGATTTGCCTAGGAACAATCAACCAGGTTGGCGGACGAGCGAGCAGCCATATTGGCGGACGAGCGAGCAGCCAGTCAGTACGGCGCGTTCTTGAAGCTTTTTTTTTTTCCTCTCATAAAAAATAAATATTAAAATATTATTAAGCTTAATATGGAGATCCTGTAAAAAGGCCCGACTACTTGTAGGACAACATTCCAGCCAATTTAGAACTGCCCTGGCCCTGGTAACTTATAGTTCTGAGACCTGGACCATTCGGGCTTCTTGTCTCATGTCATCTGGAGGCTTCCCATGGTAGGAAACCTTTTTAGGAATAGGAAAAAAACAACAACAAGGACATCTTCGATAGTTTCTAAAAATAGGTTGATAAAGAGAGTAGTAAAATTATCAGAAGTGAAAATATAGGGAAGTTATATAAGCCGAGTAGAGGGTTCGTGTATGGTGATTGATTTCTTAAGCGGTTATTGTATGGTAAAACCGCGAATAGTGGTATTCTTACTTTATTCTCGTCCGATTCCGCGATTCTCTCATTGGTTTCATCATAACGAGATATTCCCTCTTGGCCGTATTCTGACTATGCTCCTGTACAGGCTAGTGGGTGCTTATTTTAGATTCAGGCAGCAATACGGTCTATGGTTGTACTTTGCAGTGGCTAAGCCCCTTGTACGAACCGCTCCCGTTATTTATGTGAATGAGGGTTGCATTCAAGGTCATCCTTGAATATATATATATATATATATATATATATATATATATATATATATATATATATATATATTATATATATATATATATATATATATATATATATATATATATATATATATATATATATATATATATAATATCCTTGTCAAAAGTAAAAGTAGAATAAAGCAATTAATTGATTTATTTATTTAACATATTTATTCAAAGTTTATAGAGTTTATCATATTCATAAATATGTTTATATACTAATAATGTATATTTTGTAAATATGTTTGAAATATTGAAATACTTAGTATTTTACTAAATGGTGTGTAATTAATAAAATAGTATCTTTCCTAAAATCAGAATTTAACCAATAGTTCTTTTGTTTCAGCTTAGAACTATAACTATTGTGTATTCAATATCGTTCTGAATTAAGTAATATGACTAAAAAAATAAAGTAATTACACAAACACAAAGAGTAAAAATACAACATCTCCATAGCTAAGAGTTATTTATCACAGGTAGAAATTACTAAAAAGAAAATGAAAATATTCAAGATGTTTTGTTGTCCAAACCACTATTATTAAGCGATATTAAGAGACCAAAACCTTTTTACCAAGAAAGAGAAATAGCAAAAAATGTCTTACGACACTTAGAGAAGACATCTATCATTTGAGATCCGCTGCAGAATCGCAGAAAACATCTGAAGTTGCTCGAGAGTTATTCAAACCTTCCCGATAGAAACCTCCGTCATTTTACTACGGTCCATAATTGTTGAATTATAATTTAGTTCCGTCACACAGGACATCATTAACCAACAAATATATCTAGGGATAAATTTATTTAATATTTTTTAGCACTTCTGGAGCTACCTTTGTGAGACGGAGAGTTGGAGAGACATTTTACGTTACCTGTAACGTATCCAATGTGAACCATGAGGTGGTTCTATTATAGTATGGGCCTGTTGGTCTTCATCAGGGCCGGGGGAGGGGGAGGAGATGTCTTTATGCTAGGGAAGAATCAACTCCTCAATTTATACCACCACATTGCCAAAAGTATTAGAGCTACCTATCTAGAAATTGCATCCCACAACACCAAAAAATCAAGTTAAATTTTAGCACGACAATGGCTCATACCATACATCCAACCACACGAAAAATTGGTTTGGAGAAATGGAGATCATCCCTATGGATTGGCTAACAAAGGTCGCAGACATAAATTCAAAGTAACACCAGTCGGAAATGTCTGAAAAAACAATAAGAGGTACCATAAATACAAATAAACCAGATATATAAAAAAAAAGAATAATATATATATATATATATATATATATATATATATATATATATATATATATATATACATATATATACATTAAGGAGATATAATACCTATTCTAAGAAATTATAATCTTTTAGCTTCTCACCCACGCGACGAAGACCATTTTAGTCAGTGTTCTCGAATATGGGAGAGTACAATTGTGATCAAGTTTGAACAAGTTCCGAGTCAAAAATTGCTCGTATATTTATGAGGGCTTTAATTAAATCCAAGTGTCTGACGTCAGGTTCTGAAAACTTTCAGGATTTTTCACTTCATTTTCTGTCCGTTGCGATTCACTCTATTTATTCTTAATGATTTCATGTGTTGAATGTCAGGAAACGGCGAGTTTTCTTGAAATTACCTACTAGAAACTTTAATGTTCATGTCAGAATTTTATTTAGTGTTTGTTCGCGATAGAAAGCTCTGTTATGTTACTACAATCCATAATTTTTTAATTATAATTTTAGTTACACATGATATCATTAACTAGCCAAACATGTTGATTTAATTAATATTGCGTAGTTCTACCCGGATATAAAATACAAAATTACAAACTTGCAAAGACCTAAAGACCCTCTAAAGATAAATTCAAAAATGACAGTAAAGATTTGATGTATATTTCGATTATATTCAGAAATATATTTACTGTAATGCTTTTAAAGACATTCCTAAGCAAGATATTCCGAGTCTGTTATTTTATAAGAAAATAAATTTTCTGCAATCATAGTGTCAAATCTTTTGTTTAGTGGTTTGAAACAGTCTCGGATCCAGTCTAATATTTTATTTTGGGGGTGGGGGGCTAACCTGAATTCCCCCTTCTGAGTAGTAAGAAAATTGCATTGATGATTAATAATGGTTACCTTGCACAACATTGATAATAAATAACACCCTCTCATACAGCAGTGAGCAACAACTCTCTTAAATACGATTTTTTTATACATCAGAAAATTATGAATCGTGGTTTATTGTAGTTTTTGAACGTCAGCTAAGGTATAATACTGAATTTAATAATTATTTTTAAGATTTACTTGTATTTTAGACATGTATTATGAGGTGCATTCAAACGCAACAGTATTTTAGACATGTATCGTATAAGGTACCTTCAATCTCAACAGTTTAAAAAACTGTTTTACTTTTCTATATTATTACACATCTCTTTCTGAATAGCAGAATACTAGTATAGCTTAAAAAATATATAAAAATAAACGGGTCTGAAATGGGGGGGCTTGGCCCCTTAGCCCCATCCCCCTAGATCCGCGCCTGGTTTGAAACTGGTATTCCTAGTAGCCACTCGTTTATTTAGCCCAAATATTGTCTTAATATATATATTAGTGAATTCGTCTAGTAATTTAAAGGCTTCAAATGGTTGAATACGTAGATGCCGTTCTTGTATTGAAAGTAAATTGATATTTCTCTTTTCTTCGTACGATCTATTTCTAAGTCTAGGAATTAAGTTCATCGTCGACCCTGAACGCGTCCCAATACTGCAATGTCCTTTTGCATGTATGAAGATCATAATTGCATTGCATACACGAAATGAGGTCATACAAGAGCTTTATATAGGGGAAGAGTACTATTCTTCCATCTAAACGTAAAATGTCTAGCTATGTTATCCAGTCATTTTTGCCCTTTATGATGCTACATATCATTCTTTAGAAAATTTTAGATGATTTGATATTAAGACACCTAAATACTTTTCCATGTAGACCAAGTTTAAAATTTGACATCCCATATTGTAATCTATTTAGAAATTATCATGAACTATGTGAATTACCTTGCACTACTTTTCCTCGTTGAATTACATCTTCCATCTTTCCAACCATTTAACTACTATATCCATATGTTCTTACTAATAATTTGCTTTAGTATAATAATTTGCTTTAGTACTTAGTTTTGTGGAAACGCAAATTTTAAAATTTTACATAATAAATTAATGTCTAGATCGTTCATATTAAAGAGGGATCATGTCTCTGAGGAAACTTACTACTGGTCATTACTTATGAGGAACTATTTCCATTGACAACTCTCTGTCTATGGTTTTTAACCGGTCTTCATTCCATTGACTACGATGCTCCCTATTCCGTGCGCTTTTAGTTTTATTGCGTCTTTTACGTTGAACTGTGTCAAAAGCCTTTTTGAAATCGAGATAAGCTACATATATACATTTACTGCTTTATCTTCGTTACACTTTGTGATCATTTCCTCATAAAAAAACCCCAAACCAAACTAATTAGTTAAGCATAAACGTCCGCGTCAAAGGCAGTTTTATGCGTTATTTGTTAAATTATTAACCTCCAGATGCCCCACGATCCTATCTCTAACAATGGGCTAAATGTATTTACCAATTATCGAAGTAAGGGAGATAGGGCGATAATTTCTAGGATCTGTCCTTATGCTATTTTGATATTTAGTTTTACATCTACCTCTTTGAACTCCTTAGAAGTTTTTACACGAGCCAAAACCCAAGTTATTTCTAATAATTCACGCTAGATTATGGTTATTAAAAATAAAAATAATATCAAATCAAATGTTTCCTTTAAACTTTACTGTGCCTCAATATTCAAATTAATTTGATGTATCCTTAAAAGAAACATTGTGTATATTCATTTGAAAATATTGATTGTTATTTATTCGGGAAGGGAATCGCGAAAGAAAATGTTAAGTTCTACCCATTGGGTTGAAATACACAATTAAATTGTGTTATTAATCTGCTTGTATATGGTGCAGTCGGTGATTTGTCGCCTAACTTAAATATAAAAGAAAATAACACAGATTTAATTTATCCGGATATATTTACCAAAGTTATATGTTAAAAAATTGAAAGATTTGACTATTCATTTTATCCAATGAAATCGCCGTCGGTCTCAATCGTGGCCTCTAGGCGGCATCATAGCCTGTTGTAGGTATTCTCGATGGTCCCCAGGTTTAACTAAGTGTCAACTGTGGTGATCCTGGATATAAACTCTACCTTAGTGGTGCAGGGGAACTTGTGGGTCTCTATCTCTCTCAACCGCGCCCCACACATAATAGTCCAAGAGAATGCAGTCTGGGGAGTTGGGAGGGCAGTTGTTCGGAATGATGTAGTTAAACAAATTGTCTGACAGGCAAACCTAGGTCTTCCTGCTTGTGTAGCATGGGGCATAGTCCTGATACCACGTGAACGGCCTTCCAACGGCAACCACCAACTCCTCCACACACTTGATGTAGCCATCTGTATCGAGTCTGAACACCCCCTCCCCAAGATAAACAGGGGTATAACGTGGTACTCGCTACTGACCGCTCCAAACACCATTATATAGATCGGTAACTTGGTCTCCATGACGACTTTCGTCACATCTTTGGGGGGACTCAGCAAGGCAGCGGTTATTTTGCGAGTTACTACCTGATCCTGGCAGAATTTACCTGGATTGAGAAGAACCAAAGCATTCCAGGAATGAGGGGACGCTTCAGTGTATTCACAAGCTTCGTAGCACGTTCCTTCTATGTGTACTTCATCTTCTGCAGCAGAAGCTGCCTCTTTCTTATCTTGTATGAGTAGTAGCGAATGTTCTCATGCACTAACTACCAGATGAGAGACTATGACACTCCCTTGTTCCTAGATATGAGTCTCATTGACTTGCTGAGATCATTGCCAATGATGGTCTGGATCTCCACGACATTTTAGGGGGTTCTTTTTCTATCAGAGTGCTTAAAGTGAGGTTTCCGAGCAGCTATACTCTCATAATGGCAGCGTGAATCATCCAACTCTTTCTTGATCCTCCGTATTCTCCTCAGATTGATACCAGAACACTCGATGGGCTTATTGGAGCTCCCGGCGTGAATCCTAAGCTGCATAACTTGCAAGAAAAATTGAAAAAATAAGGGAAGTGAGCGGAAAGGAAGTAGGATTTAAAAGGTATCATATAATTTAGTCCCTGTGTGAGAATTATGTCATAATGGATTGGCATTGTCAAGAATATCGGAAAAAATCTGGGTGTCATGGAAACTGAAGGCTTAACTTTAGTCATTTATGTGAAGTCATTAAGGAAGAAAACAGCAAATTACTTGAATTTATTCATATTAACTTTACTTCACACATTTCGGGTTCTTTTTCACTTGGCACCTTTAGTCCCGGTCCTAGAATATGCGAAATGAAAGAATCATGATGGACAGTTTGGCGAAGCGCCATAAATCTATACCCATCCTGAGAGAAAAATCCAATGAAGAAAAATTGAAGGAGGAGAACTTACACCTATATATGTGCGAACTGAAAGACTAAAAGAGTGGTACAAATTCTAGTTCTTAATTCAGAGGGAAATCCATAGGAGTAATCCCTAGATTTTTTTCTAGATAGGGGTAATAGAATAATCAAATCACCTGACTCGAGAAATAACCACTGATTCTTTCACTTTTCTTTTTTCCCCAGTTATTTCAGAGCCTAGAGAAAAAAATATACACCAGACCATTATCAGTCATGTCAGAGCAGGGAAAAAAAATAAAACCAATCCATTTTTACTAATTCCATAGACAGGCGAAAAGTAACACCAAATCATTGTCAATAATTTGAGAGCAGGGCGAAACAATAAAACCAATCCATTTTTACTAATTCCATACACGGGCAAAAAGTAACACCAAACCATTGTCAATTACTTGAGAGCAGGGCGAAACAATAAAACCAATCCATTTTTACTAATTCCATAGACGGGCGAAAAGTTACACCAAACCATTGTCAATCACTTGAGAGCAGGGCGAAACAATAAAACCAATCCATTTTTACTAATTCCATAGACGGGCGAAAAGTTACACCAAACCATTGTCAATCACTTGAGAGCAATGCGAAACAATAAAACCAATCCATTTTTACTAATTCCGTACTCTATCATCGCCGAAGAGCAACACTCCTCCAAGCTTATTTCTTCAATTGACCGGAAGGTTTTCCCCACGCATTTTTTTTATAACTTTATCGAATTCGAGAGCATTTAAATCACTCCGCTTGCTATCATTAACATATCTTTAGCATATGGCGAAAAGCATAGCTATTAATTCCTACTTAATTACAGTGTTTAGCAGTGCCTAAAGTGAAGCAATATTCAGTGTAACAGAGCAAATTAATTTTGATTAGCAATTACCCTCAAAGTAAATAATTCAATCTATTTTGTTTTTCCATTTTACTTTTGCATAGTAAATTAATATCGTAAGATTAATTATGCTAAATGAAGCAAATTATGCAATATCTTTTTGTGTAATCCTCCTGTCACTGTCTTCGTTGGTTTAGGAGGTGAATCAGAGCAAAAGCAAATAGGTCTTACTGGTACCTAAATAGTTAATGATCTTAGATGAAGATCCTAACAATTACCTTTATATTATTTATTAATGATGAACTAAGGATGAAATCCAAAGATCATTTATTCATGACAAAAATAATTAACATATTTCATATTAACACGTTTCTATAATTCTTCACTACATACCATCCCATACAGCACACCCATATACCATTCGTTTTATTCTACTGTAAAAAATAACGTTAGGCTTATCCATATACTGTATACTGCAAATACATATTTAATATAGATGTTTTTTATCATATGGCTTACCTCATCTTCACATCCATCCAATTAAAACAAGGTCAAGAATCTCTAGAATGACAATTCAACCAATGCAAAAGCCACGAGAGCTTCCGAGTCAATCAACCAACCTCTCTTTCCAGCCCCAATATCCCTCTATAAATTTCATGCATAGGATTTTATTCTTAATCTAGCTTCCAAAACATCGTCAATCTAAGATTGCCAAAGGATCAATCATACGACTACAGTCATCGTTAAAAATTTCAAGGCTACCTTATTTTTAAAATGAATGGAACTAATCTTAAACGTTGCATTTTGTTTTAATACTCGTATGTTTGTATCATAATTTGAAAGCCAAATATAGAAAAAAACGAAACAAAGACCAAACCCATTTTATTAATAAATACAGTCAATATTTACAATGATGTCCTTAGTTCTTTTGGATTGCTTTAATTAGTTTTGGTTAGCTGGAGACCAAATTTGTGATGACATCAAAACTGACATTGCTCCATTTTTGTTCACTAAGCACCGCAACTGCTCACAATTGGATAGCTTTTGTTTATCAACCGCCAGTTTGATTACACCCACAAATCCTCTAGTGGGCTCAAATCTGTCCAGTTTCCGAGGCATAGTGCCAAAAGTTCCATGTAATCTTTAGCCAAGAACATTGTTATTACTTTTGTTTTTGTGGCAAGGTGCGCCATCAATCTGGAAAAATACAGTTATCATCCCCAATTGGTCCTGAAATGTTAGGTAAAGGCGCTGATAAAGCACGTTTTGGTATCATTTTGAGGCCTTGGCACTGTTTTTAGGCAAAATATTTAGTGGTCCAAGTCCCTTAGATGAGAAGCCGCCCTAGACATCGAGAGTGTCAGGATGTCTCACCGTGGGCAGGACACAAGACTCGTGAAAACGCTCTTCCTTTATCCTCTTAACGAGAAATCTTCCACAAGCTTTGACCAAGCGGAGGACCGCTTCATCAAAGAATATTACTCTGCCCCAGTCTTAAATAGTCCATTTTAAAAAAAAATTAGAAAAATGGAGCCTATCGGTAAGGTTCTTACTACTGAGATAGGCTCCTTCGCCGCCCTTCTAGACTTGAGAAAAGCCGAAAAATAAAAAAAAACAATAACAAAGTTCTTGACTCAAAGTAACATCGAACTCTTGGCACCTTGGCCACGGAATTCGCTAGATTTGAACCCAATAGAGAATTTGTTGGCGATAATCAAACTGGTGGTTGATAAACAGAAGCCATCAAATTGTGATCAGTTGCGACTAGTTACTACACAAAATTGAAGCAATTTCAGTCAAGACATCATCATAAATTTGGTCTCCAGTATTCCAAAATGAAATGAAATGAAAGCATTGTAAATATTGACTGCGTGCATGAATTGACTTTATTTATTAATAAAATGTGTTTGGGCACTAAATTTGTGCATATTTTACCTTTAAATTATGAGAAAAACATACTAAAGCAAAATACAACGTTTGGTTAGTTCTATTAATTTTATTACATGAAAAAATATAGTACGAGGGGTGGTCAATAAGCTTTACAATTAGGATATAAGGAAACGAGATATGAGGAAAAGTGTTTTATTATTTTTCAATATAACTACCCTCGACTTCAATGCACTTGCGCCACTTGTCCCTGAGGCTTCGAATTCCCGACAACCAGAAATCTCCCGACTGCTGTTCAATCCACTCCTGGAAGGCGAGCTGGACATCTTCATCGTCCCCAAACCGGCGTCCACGCAGTGCAGCCTTGAGCTGGCGGAATAAAAAGTAGTCGCTAGGGGCCAGATCTGGACTGCAGGGTGGATGGTTGAGCTTCTCGAATCCGTACTTGCGCAGTGCAGCTTGTGCAACTCTGGCCTTGTGGACAGGGGCATTGCCATGGAGGAGCAGGACACCGCATGTCAACTTGCCGCGCCGCTTCTGACGGATGCACTTCTTCAACCCAGCCAGTTCTTCGGCGTAATATTGGCCTATGATGGTCCTTCCACGAGGCGCATAATCCACCATCAACACTTCCTCAAAATCCCAGAAGATGGTGGCCATGATCTTCCCGGCTGAGGGTTTGGTCCGGAACTTGATGGGGGTCGGAGAGCCCCTGTGCTTCCAGGCCATGCTTTCAAGCTTGGTCTCGAGATCCCAGTGATGGACCCACGTTTCATCACCTGTCACTATGCGTGAATCGAATCCCGCCAGGTCTTGGTTGTACAGGAGCAGCAGCTCCTCCGAACTTTGACGACGTTGAAGTCGATCATGGGACGTGAGGCTTCTAGGGACCCAACGGGCAGAGACCTTGGTCATGGATGATGGATGATGTCGTGGATGATGTTGATAACACTTCCATGTGATATTCCAAGTTCTCGCTCGATTTCTTCGACCTTCACCCGTCGATTTTCGAGGATCATGCTCTCCACACGGGCCACATTGTCCTCGTTGGTCACGTCTGACGGGTGTTCTGGACTGGGGTCATCATCAAGGGACTCACGACCATGGCGGAACTCCCTATTCCAGCGAGCAATGGTTGCATAGAAAGGGGTGGTGTCGGTGTACACTGCAACCATGCCTTCATGGATCTATTTTGCATTCTTGCCTTCCTTGGTTAAAAGTTTGATCACTGCGCGGTGCTTAACCTTCTCCATTGTTGAAAGGTTTGTGACTGACGATCTGCGATCAGCTACTGCTTCTTAAATAAACGAGGCAGGAGCGTGCGGCTGCAGGTCCTGATTTGTCATAACTTGTCCTAACACCCCTACAAACAGCTATCCCCTTTTCTCTGTTTTACCCTACCGATTCGCAAAACTTATTGACCACCCCTCGTATACTCAAAACTTTTGGCCATAACTGTACACTATATTAGCAAAAAGATGTCGCTACGTTGGAGAGAGTGGAACGAAGGTCGACAAAGCTCATTCCTAAATTGCAAAACATACCCTATGAAGACACACCTAAAAAAATGAAATTGCTCTTCGCGGCCAATTAAAAGAAGTTTTCAAAATTCTGAATGATTTCGATAATATAGAATTTGATTCACTTTTTGAATGTACTGAAAAGACTACGCGAACAAATTGACATGAGTTGAAATTAAAGCATTGATCAGAAGAAAATATTGGGGAAACTTTTTGTTACTTGTAAAATCCTCTTAACTCGGAATTCTCTGCCAGCTTTTTATCCAATTTATTTTTTAACAAGTTCAAAAATAAATTGGATAAACCCCTATTTACTTATCAAGCACACGAAAAAAACTATTCATTTAACCTTTTTTCAACTCTGTTCTCTAAGCACTTCTCTACTCTATCTTCCCTACTCTTTCATGACTAGCCATGGATCTAAGGGTCTTTGCCGGGCTTGATTCTATAATTTTATTCTATAAATTCGATTCCAAAATATATACAATTCAAATTATAATCTAAAAGAAATCTCAAAAATCAAAACGCTTGTTTACTCGATTGGTGAAAAAATATTTTCTCAAACCCAACCTAGATTTTTGATTTTTAATATTCAAATTGTGACCTCTAGTCCTATAATTACCCTCTAACTCAAAGAACTTGCAATATTCAACATATCTATCCCATATAAAATTCAAAACGCTCAATCATAAGGCCTTGTCGGAAAAAAACACCCTCCGATATACAAACTATAATATAAATTATTCAAGTCCTTTAGTAATAAGCTTTATTATGAATTAGTGCTTTATTTTTCTACCTTTTTAATTGCAGATTATAATCCCCTATCTTCCTTTATTTTGTACGGTTGGCCAACTGAATATGTTTTTATGTGTAGATTATGTTAGGGGAAAATTTGCCCTAGCTTTATTATTGTTTGCTTTGAATTCAACCCGTGTGGTTCACTGTAATTATCGCTCTCACTTGAAGGAGTTGGGGCTTTCTCTCGAAATTGCTCCCATGTCATTCTCCTTTGACATTAATAATGATTGTCAGTTTAGCAAGTATTAAGGGTTTAATTGTAAAGAATAACCAAAAGGTGTAAGTATTTGTACATATCTTAATTTGATTGTAGTGTTTACACTCTTTCGTTTTCACACGTAACGCTGCTTTAGGGCAGAGATCTGTTCGCTTGGTGACCAAAATTAAAGGTGTAACTACTCTAAAACAGCTTTATTTACACTTCTCTCACACCCTCTCTTTCACTATATCTACATCCTTACTTATGTCAAGGTAGCTGTTTCCTCCCAGCCTCGTCCCTCTCTTTTCCCTGTTAGAGATAGAAGGAATTGAGATGTCAATTAATTAAATCCTTTAACATTTCTTACAATCCTTAATCCAAAGCCTTTTTTTCAGACGGATCACACTCCGTTTCAATACCCTTCAGAGACACTGCAGATGTTTGTCATTTAATGCAAGAGAAGGTTAGGATAGTTTTCTCAAATTTCAAGTTTCGTTAGATAATTTGAACTCCTCCTTGCCCGGAATGAGAAGTTAATGAACTATCAAATGCATAAGTTAATTATCTTCTTCCTTTCAGTCTATGTATTCAGTTCGAAAGAGAAAAAGAAGCCTCTTTTTTCGTCGTTCCCTCCATTCAGGATTTCAAATTAAAATAAACCCATAGAGTGAAACCACTTTTATAGAAGACAATTGACTGCCAATGCAGTGTATGATGAAAGGTTTGTTGTTTTAAGATTTTGTCCATTTAATTGATCATAAAATGTCAACGAACCCAAAATGCAATGTTTCATGTGACAACAATTTTTCTTCGTTTGCTCCTTTTCCTACTGGATTGTTACAACAAATTGTTCTTCGTTTAATCTATTCCTCCTGAATTGTTAACAACAAGTTTTCTTCGTTTGCTCTTTTTCCTACTGAATTGTTACAACAATTGCATGCGTTTAATCTATTCCTCCTAAATTGTTAACAACGATTTTTCTTCGTTTGCTCTTTTTCCTACTGGATTGTTACAAAAAATTGTTCTTCGTTTAATCTATTCCTCCTGAATTGTTAACAACAAGTTTTCTTCGTTTGCTCTTTTTCCTACTGAATTGTTACAACAATTGCATGCGTTTAATCTATTCCTCCTAAATTGTTAACAACGATTTTTCTTCGTTTGCTCCTTTTTCTACTGAATTGTTACAACAATTGTTCTTCATTTAATCTATTCCTCCTCAATTGTTAACAACGATTTTTTTTCGTTTGCTCCTTTTCCTATTGAATTGTTACAACAATTATTCTTCGTTTAATCTATTCCTCCTGAATTATAAACAAGTTTTCTTCGTTTGCTCTTTTTCCTACTGAATTGTTACAACAATTGCATGCGTTTAATCTATTCCTCCTAAATTGTTAACAACGATTTTTCTTCGTTTGCTCCTTTTCCTACTGAATTGTTACAATAATTATTCTTCGTTTAATCTATTCCTCCTAAATTGTTAACAACGATTTTTCTTAGTTTGCTCCTTTTCCTATTGAATTGTTACAACAATTATTCTTCGTTTAATCTATTCCTCCTGAATTATAAACAATTTTTCTTCGTTTGCTCTTTTTCCTACTGGATTGTTACAACAAATTGTTCTTCATTTAATCTATTCCTCCTAAATTGTTAACAACGATTTTTCTTCGTTTGCTCCTTTTCCTATTGAATTGCTACAACAATTATTCTTCGTTTAATCTATTCCTTCTGAATTATAATTTTTTTTCTTCGTTTGCTCTTTTTCCTACTGGATTGTTACAACAAATTGTTCTTCATTTAATCTATTCCTCCTAAATTGTTAACAACGATTTTTCTTCGCTTGCTCCTTTTCCTATTGAATTGCTACAACAATTATTCTTCGTTTAATCTATTCCTCCTGAATTATAAATTTTTTTCTTTGTTTGCTCTTTTTCCTACTGGATTGTTACAACAAATTGTTCTTCATTTAATCTATTCCTCCTAAATTGTTAACAACGATTTTTCTTCGTTTGCTCCTTTTCCTATTGAATTGCTACAACAATTATTCTTCGTTTAATCTATTCCTCCTGAATTATAATTTTTTTTCTTCGTTTGCTCTTTTTCCTACTGGATTGTTACAACAAATTGTTCTTCATTTAATCTATTCCTCCTAAATTGTTAACAAAGATTTTTCTTCGTTTGCTCCTTTTCCTACTGAATTGTTACAACAATTATTCTTCGTTTAATCTATTCCTCCTAAATTGTTAACAACGATTTTTCTTCGTTTGCTCCTTTTCCTATTAAATTGCTACAACAATTATTCTTCGTTTAATCTATTCATCCTGAATTATAAATTTTTTCTTTGTTTGCTTTTTTCCTACTGAATTGTTACAACAAATTGTTCTTATTTAATCTATTCCTCCTAAATTGTTAACAACGATTTTTCTTCGTTTGCTCCTTTTCCTATTGAATTGCTACAACAATTATTCTTCGTTTAATCTATTCCTCCTGAATTATAAATTTTTTTCTTTGTTTGCTCTTTTTCCTACTGGTTGTTACAACAAATTGTTCTTCATTTAATCTATTCCTCCTAAATTGTTAACAACGATTTTTCTTCGTTTGCTCCTTTTCCTATTGAATTGCTACAACAATTATTCTTCGTTTAATCTATTCCTCCTGAATTATAAATTTTTTTCTTTGTTTGCTCTTTTTCCTACTGGATTGTTACAACAAATTGTTCTTCGTTTAATCTATTCCTCCTAAATTGTTAACAACGATTTTTCTTCGTTTGCTCCTTTTCCTACTGAATTGTTACAACAATTATTCTTCGTTTAATCTATTCCTCCTAAATTGTTAACAACGATTTTTCTTCGTTTGCTCTTTTTCCTACTGGATTGTTACAACAATTATTTTTCGTTTAATCTATTCCTCCTGAATTATTAACAATTTTTCTTTGTTTGCTCTTTTTCCTACTGGATTGTTACAACAAATTGTTCTTCATTTAATCTATTCCTCCTAAATTGTTAACAACGATTTTTCTTCGTTTGCTTCTTTTCCTATTGAATTGCTACAACAATTATTCTTCGTTTAATCTATTCCTCCTAAATTGTTAACAACGATTTTTCTTCGTTTGCTCCTTTTCCTATTGAATTGCTACAACAATTATTCTTCGTTTAATCTATTCCTCCTGAATTATAATTTTTTTTCTTCGTTTGCTCTTTTTCCTACTGGATTGTTACAACAAATTGTTCTTCATTTAATCTATTCCTCCTAAATTGTTAACAACGATTTTTCTTCGTTTGCTCCTTTTCCTACTGAATTGTTACAACAATTATTCTTCGTTTAATCTATTCCTCCTAAATTGTTAACAACGATTTTTCTTCGTTTGCTCCTTTTCCTATTGAATTGCTACAACAATTATTCTTCGTTTAATCTATTCCTCCTGAATTATAATTTTTTTTCTTCGTTTGCTCCTTTTCCTACTGAATTGTTACAACAATTGTTCTTCGTTTAATCTATTCCTCCTAAATTGTTAACAACGATTTTTCTTCGTTTGCTCCTTTTCCTACTGAATTGTTACAACAATTATTCTTCGTTTAATCTATTCCTCCTAAATTGTTAACAACGATTTTTCTTCGTTTGCTCCTTTTCCTATTGAATTGCTACAACAATTATTCTTCGTTTAATCTATTCCTCCTGAATTATAAATTTTTTTCTTTGTTTGCTCTTTTTCCTACTGGATTGTTACAACAAATTGTTCTTCGTTTAATCTATTCCTCCTAAATTGTTAACAACGATTTTTCTTCGTTTGCTCCTTTTCCTACTGAATTGTTACAACAATTATTCTTCGTTTAATCTATTCCTCCTAAATTGTTAACAACGATTTTTCTTCGTTTGCTCTTTTTCCTACTGGATTGTTACAACAATTATTTTTCGTTTAATCTATTCCTCCTGAATTATTAACAATTTTTCTTTGTTTGCTCTTTTTCCTACTGGATTGTTACAACAAATTGTTCTTCATTTAATCTATTCCTCCTAAATTGTTAACAACGATTTTTCTTCGTTTGCTTCTTTTCCTATTGAATTGCTACAACAATTATTCTTCGTTTAATCTATTCCTCCTAAATTGTTAACAACGATTTTTCTTCGTTTGCTCCTTTTCCTATTGAATTGCTACAACAATTATTCTTCGTTTAATCTATTCCTCCTGAATTATAATTTTTTTTCTTCGTTTGCTCTTTTTCCTACTGGATTGTTACAACAAATTGTTCTTCATTTAATCTATTCCTCCTAAATTGTTAACAACGATTTTTCTTCGTTTGCTCCTTTTCCTACTGAATTGTTACAACAATTATTCTTCGTTTAATCTATTCCTCCTAAATTGTTAACAACGATTTTTCTTCGTTTGCTCCTTTTCCTATTGAATTGCTACAACAATTATTCTTCGTTTAATCTATTCCTCCTGAATTATAATTTTTTTTCTTCGTTTGCTCCTTTTCCTACTGAATTGTTACAACAATTGTTCTTCATTTAATCTATTCCTCCTAAATTGTTAACAACAATTTTTCTTCGTTTGCTCCTTTTCCTACTGAATTGTTACAACAATTATTCTTCGTTTAATCTATTCCTCCTAAATTGTTAACAACGATTTTTCTTCGTTTGCTCCTTTTCCTATTGAATTGCTACAACAATTATTCTTCGTTTAATCTATTCCTCCTGAATTATAATTTTTTTTTCTTCGTTTGCTCTTTTTCCTACTGGATTGTTACAACAAATTGTTCTTCGTTTAATCTATTCCTCCTAAATTGTTAACAACGATTTTTCTTCGTTTGCTCCTTTTCCTACTGAATTGTTACAACAATTATTTTTCGTTTAATCTATTCCTCCTAAATTGTTAACAACGATTTTTCTTCGTTTGCTCCTTTTCCTATTGAATTGCTACAACAATTATTCTTCGTTTAATCTATTCCTCCTGAATTATAATTTTTTTTCTTCGTTTGCTCTTTTTCCTACTGGATTGTTACAACAAATTGTTGTTCTTTATTTAATCTATTCCTCCTAAATTGTTAACAACGATTTTTCTTCGTTTGCTCCTTTTCCTACTGAATTGTTACAACAATTGTTCTTCATTTAATCTATTCCTCCTAAATTGTTAACAACAATTTTTCTTCGTTTGCTCTTTTTCCTACTGAATTGTTACAACAATTATTTTTCGTTTAATCTATTCCTCCTGAATTATTAACAATTTTTCTTCGTTTGCTCTTTTTCCTACTGAATTGTTTATTTTTTAAGGCCGCAGGGAAGGACCTTTACAGCTCATATTTTTCGTCACATTAGAAAAAATATACATTTATTTTGCATAATTCCTATTAATTAAAAATGTCGCTACAGGGTGTGATAACATAATTAATTAAAAACATTCACCCGAGATGTAAAATATACTTTCATAATGCAAATTGCAAATCGGATTTCACTGTGGGTGTAGTGTGTAATGAATGATAGGGAGATTTGTTGATTTGGATGTGCACAAGTGTGTGTTTATCCATTTACACACCAGAGATTTCCTCTCAGACAGAAAAATTAATTTCTTAATTATGAAGAAGTTCAATTTTTCAACAAACAGCTGATAACTGCTCATAAGTTAAAATTATAGTGTTTGTTCACTGATCTTTTTTCGCTAAAAAACCGGCTTGAGCCTGTGGCTATATCATCATTAGGGCAGATTTTAACATATTTCTTTCCAATATACTCTCGTCAGTCAATATACAATATATATAAATATATATATATATATATATATATATATATATATATATATATATATATATATATATATATATATATATATATGTATATATATATATATATATGTATATATATATATATATATATATATATATATATATATATATATATATATATATATATATATATATATATATATATATATATATATATAAAGATAGAGCAAATACAAGTTCTGCGGGTGATAACAACCGTCACAGACAGGGCTTTCGCCATGTATTTATTTTCTGTCTTTCAAAACAATTTTGAAGACAGAAAGAAAGATGCAGAAACCTTCTGTCTTCTCGTTAAAGGATTGCCTTCATTGTGCCGCCCTCTGCTCTCTTTGATTCTAGTCTTCTTCTAATGTCCCTTTCTCTTGCCTCTAAAAAACTCCTGTTTCTTGTCTCATTGCTCATTCTTGTCCAATTTCTCTTTCTCTTATATATATATATATATATATATATATATATATATGGCCGAAAGCTATCGGCCAGTTGTGGTTTGCGTGCAAACAAGCAAACATGTACCACGTTATGGCTTATGCTGACTGAAAAAGGAGGTGTGTGCAAGGGTTACACAGATCAGGAGAACAGAGATCCTACAGGAGACGACCCTCTCCCCCCAAATAATAATATCGCCCCGGGGCGAGTAAAATACTATTTCGAACAAGAAGATATCGAAGTAATGAAGGGGCCTGTTCAGAGCCCGGAACTGAACCTAATTACGAACCTCCAGAAGATCATTGGAGACAAAGTTCGAGACCATCACCCCTCAACTGTGGTGTGTTTATGGGCGACAATTGAGCAAGAATGGACAACAAAATAACACCAGAATTTTGCAAGAAAATGGCGAGGTTCTGCGCCGAGGGATAGAAAAGAAAGGCTTCAACACCCCCTATTATGGGTTTTTAGGTCTCATCGTTGTCAAATCTTGCGATTTTTTCTAGTGTATTTGCTTGCTAAGGAATTCAGTGAATGATCGTTCTCTTATTTTGTTCGTGTTAATATTTTATTTTGTTAGTTTATTTAATAGAATTTCTTGAATATACGAATGTATCATAGGAAAGCTTCCTAAAATATATTAAATGCGTGCCTTTATGTACCAGGGAAATTTCATTTACCTACTCATCATATTTTTGAAAATATTTTAATAAAGGAAAATCCTTCTCTTATTTTGCTCGGTAATATATAGGTAACTATCTATATAATAACAATGAAGTCTGCCTGTCTGTGTGTGTTTGTATGCGCGCGCGCGCGTGTGTGTGTGTGTGTCCATTTATAGGAATCAAATAATCATGTTCTAACTCTTCCCCATCTCCTCCCTCCCTATCCCATCTCCCATCCCCCCTTCTCTCTCCTCCCTCTTTCCCTCCTCACTCCCTCTCTCCCCTTCTCTTCCTCCCTCTCTCTATCTCGCTCCTCTCTCCCTCACCTCTCCCTCTCTCTCTCACCTCCCCCTCTCAATCTCTATCCGCTCTCTCTTCCTCTTTATCCCCTCCCCCCTATATTTCCCCCTATCCCCTCTCTCTCTCTCTTCCATTCTCTTTCTCCCTTCCCTTCCCCCTCTTTCCCAATCTCTCCCTCCCTCTCTCTACCTCGCTGCTCTCTCCCTCACCTCTCCCTCTCTCTCTCACCTCCCCCTCTCAATCTCTATCCGCTCTCTCTTCCTCTTTATCCCCTCCCCCCTATATTTCCCCCTCTCCCCTCTCTCTCTCTACCTCTCTCCCATTCTCTTTCTCCCTTCCCTTCCCCCTCTTTCCCAATCTCTCCCCTACCCCCCTCCTGCAAAAGGACATCCGAATCAAGAGGAAAAAAAAATCCCTTTCTTAAAATATAGTTATAGATAAGAGGCTCGATCTGTTTCTGTGGCCACAACGTTGTTCGCTCATAATTAACGGTCAGTCACGCGTTAAGCGTAAACTGCCGAGTACGCACAGTGAAACGTTTACTCATTTTAACTCTATTATATGATAGGGAGGGTGCGCACCTCTCCTGAATCTGTCTTCATCCTATAAATAATAATAATAAGCAATTAAAGATATTTTTGTGACACAATATACGAATTTCAAACAATGGTCATCTGTATTTATTTGCAACAGGACTTTTTATCTCGGGCAACGCCCGGGATAAAAACTCTTACTTAATTTCCTAACTCATATTTTACCCGGGTGTCTGCTAGTATATATATATATATATATATATATATATATATATATATATATATATATATATATATATATATATATATATATATATATATATATATATATATATACATTAATTGGATATGAGGAAGACCAAAAAATCTTCGCAAGGTCCATCGACGTTGCGAAGCGTGCCTTAAAAGCTTGTCTATTCGGAAGATTTTTTGGTCTTCCGCGTAGCCGAGAGGTCTAAGGGGCGGTTTAATTGAAATCAAAGCGGTTGCTCGCTGCCTCAGTGTGCTTGGTTCGAATCCCACCCCAGCACGGATTTTTTAGAAGTAGGAAATAAATATTTCCGAAGAAAATATTATTTCGTTTTCTCTTTCCTGCGATGTGTTGAATTTATTTCATTATTCTCTCGCGCTCATGATATATATATATATATATATATATATATATATATATATATATATATATATATATATATATATATATATATATATAATTCGTGGCAAGTTGAGGAAGGTGGTTGCAGACAATGCCTTGTCTATGGTGTGAGAATTTGATGTCTGTCTACCCGGATTATATGGAAATAAGTAAAGAATGAAAGTAGCAGTGAAAATGAAGACACCACTGACCTTGGTATTTTGGAAGAATAACTTGATTGGAATGAGGTGGTTGCCCTTCTTCCACCTAATCGGTCCAGTTGTGTTGCACACACACAACAACTCTGCATACGAGATGCCTTCAATAATCCCTGTGTCAGAAACAGTGCGATTGCAACTGTGATACACAAGTGCTGTAGTATTGTAGCTGCAATACGTCGATCTACTGTGGCAGTCCCATTCTTAGAAAAGATTGGGGTTTTACTGCAGTCTGCCAACGTTACTAGATGGCCTCTCAACTGACAACTCAGTTCTCAAGGAAACCGACAGAGTCAACTTAGCTATTCGTCTCCTAGGATTGAACCGAACTGTAGAAGAGTTGAAAGGAATGAAAATAGCAATGCTGAAAGAAGTGATACCAATTTGTGAACCGTTCCAAGAGGCGATGACGCAAATGGAAGTAGTTGTATTTGGCACCTTTTTTGCACCAGTTGTATTTGGCCTTGAGCACAGCCTCAAACTATTCACGGAAAGTAAACCGATCTACTGTTTTAACTGGCAAATGCACTACAGTCTTCTATCAACAATAGGTTGCATCCATTTCTTGAGAGGACTGATGTCATTGTCGCAGCTCTCATGGGCCCCAGGTTTAAGCTAGAATGGATGCCATGCAAGGAAATGGAAAATTCTTTCCGAGTCAACTCAATCGACCTTAAATAAGAAAGTAATTCAAGAGAGTGAACCTTTCGTCTCCATGAGCATGAATCAAGACGAGGCTAACGTGATTGCAAAACGATCTTGTGTTTTTGCCTACATGCCTCCAGCTGGAAAAATGATGGCGAGTGCATCAACAAATGATACTACAGTGGTGATGACAGAACTTGAAACGTACCTAGAAGTAGGTGATCTTTCTTTTGTTATCAACCCACTGAGGTACTGTCGTGATACAAAAAGCTTCAAAATTTTGAAGCATTTCACCAAGAATATTCTATGGTGCTGTGCAAGGTCGGCACCGTCTGAGAGGGTGTTTAGCAAGGCCGGGACCTTTTACACTCCTGAGCGAGTAAAACTCGGCCTGGAAACCTTCCAGGTATTGATGATGATAAAATGCAATTATGATATGTAAAATGTAAACTTGAATGAAAAAAAGTATCTGTTTATGTTTTTTTGTATAATTTCAAGAGTATTTTTATTTGCATTTTTGAAATCTAGAATAGGAGTATTTGTATTTTTATTTATATTTTTTGAACCAGTACTTGTACAAGGTGCGGCACAACAGATTGAGCAGTTTTAAGGAGTTATCAAAAAGTAAGGGGGGTATATAGAGAAGAAATGTTATTATACTCGAGGTTAGCAGTACATACCATTTATAATCCCTAGGTTCTGAAAATAAAATAATGTCATGAAGATGGCGGCCGTTAACAGCAACACATTGTTGGAGTCGATCTCTGAAGTTTCGTACAGCACGTTCACACATATTGCGGGGTATAGCGTTAACTTCTTCAATAATCCGCTCCCTTAACTGTGGTAGGGTGTGAGGGCGACGTTTAAATACATTTTCTTTCAGATATCTCCAAAGAAAGAAGTCACAAGTGCTCAAATCAGGTGACCGCGCAGGCCACCCTAAATCACCCCTCAGAGATACCAGACGTCCGGGAAACATTCGTCTCAAAACATTAGTGAATTTCGGACTGTGTGAGCTGTAACCCTATCCTGCTGGAACCACACGTCCCCTAATCCCTCATCTTCAACAATCTCCTCCATTCTGGGCTGCAGAAAATTGTGCAACATTGAGACAGAACGTTCGGAATTCACGGTCACAGTCATTCCTTCCTCCTCAAAGAAGTACGGGCCTATCACGTCAAATTGTGATATGGCACACCATGCCGTTAGTTTAGGGGAATGTAGCGGTCTTCTCTGGATAATTCGGGGGTTATTTTCAGCCCGGTAACGGAAATTTTGCCTATTCACAGCCCCGCAGAGGTGAAAATGTGCCTCGTCGCTACTGAAGAAAGCTGCCTCGGGAGCGATCTGTGCAAGCATGTTTTTACACAGATTTTTGCGGTTGGAAAAGTCTGCGTGGTTCAATTCTTGAGCCATCATTATTTTGTAGGGATAGAAATTCAAATCCATATTCAGAATCCTCCTCAAACTGGGGTCGGAAATTCCCAAAGCAACAGCATGCCTTCGAGCAGAACATCTCGGCGACTGCACGATCGCTGCTCTTACCATCTCCACATTTTTTGGTGTTCTGATAGACCTGCGTCGACCATGTGTATCTCTTCTTAGTGTGCTACCAGTTGACTTCAACTGCCTAACCCAGGACCGAATTGTATTCACTTGAGGAACGTCATCGCAGCGCGGAATATTTAACCGTCGCCGAAAAGCTCTTTGCGTCGCAATCACAGATTGATTGTTCTCAAAATACGCGCGCAGAGCAAAGCCGCGATGTACTTCGATCCACACCATGTTTGCTACTGAAATGTGGATATCTACGGAGCAGAGCAAAACCACAAGCACCTCCGTCCCCCATCCTTCCCCCGAGCATTGACACCTTAAAACTGCTCAATCGGTTCTGCCGCTCCCTTTATTTGTATTTTTAGATTCAGAAATAAAATAATTTGTATTTGACTTATAAAAATCAGTATTTGATCCAACCCTAATATTTAGATCGTGACTCAGGACTAGAATCCAAAATCGAGAATTCTGAGTCTGAAATTTGTGAATTACAAGACATTGAAAGGTTTCGAATGGAAGAAAATTCAGGCGTAGTTAATGGTCGGTTAGTATAGTAGGAAAAACCTCGATGCTTACAAATCCTTAATTGGAGTTGGAGAGTGGTTTTACTCACGTAGCAAGCTTGGCAACCTGCACACAAAAATTTGTCAACCAATGAGGACCGAAGCATTTTGAAGAGTTTTTCTTTATGGTTGAGAAAAGTTTTAATAGATAACCGTTGATGGGAACAAAATGAAACTGACATTGGATGTATTTCTTAACTGACGTCGACTGTAATTCATTTAAGTTTTTTTTGAGAAATTATATAATAGCTCAAATGGCAACATTAAACCTGAGAAAATGCCTATTTACTTAAAAATACCTTACATTGTGCTTATTACATCAAAATTAATAAATGCAAGGGCCAAAACATTCGAAGGGCTAAATGAATGTTATTTTTGGACGAGTTGGAACTCCAAGTAAGATAAAAACAGGTTTTCACGTTCAATACAGGATAATAAAGACACTCGCAAGAATATTTATCCTTAACCATGAGTGGTCACAGACCACATATTACACTTCTCACCTTTATAAGTGTAAAATAGGGGTGGCAATAATCATTTTAACTTGCTGAAATAATTTTTCTTATATATATTTTTAGACTCCGTTATCAATGAAGCGCATCTCCGAATATTAGAATAATTTCATTTTAAACTTAAAAACTAGAGCCTAAACGCTGTTACAAGCTCTTCTCTTTTACTATTACAAATATAACCAACAAAAACCAGCGCCTTTTCATTCCACTCCCACCCAAAACAAGTTATAGCCTTCCATAATATTAAATTTCTCCCTCTTCGATACAGCGAAAAGGAACAGCAATAAGAAGAATAGTTCCCGTTTTTAGAACGATTTATGTATAAATTTCCTATTCAATCACCGTTCAAATACCGTTTTTTTTCTCGTTTATACCTCTCTTCCCGGTCCTCGTTACTCGTCCACCTTAATTCATAAATATTTCAAAAATTAACTATTACGATAACAGTTCATTTATAACATTTAAGAAAAGAGGCCAATACCAGGGGGAGAAAGGAGACGAACTATCAGCCAGCTGAGCTATAATATAGGGAATGTTTCGCTTACATTCACGAGAGGATATAGCATAAGCCAGCCTTGCTTTTGTTTGCGTATCAATTAGCTATTTTAATTGTTACCCCTGCTACAACGTTGGCTTTTAACCGCATAATTATAATCGTGCCATTGCAAATAATTCTCGATTTATAAGACTGAGCTAAAAGGATAAAGTGAAGTACCCATTCTCTTCCAAAGCAGGGATAGCAATTAAAATAGCTAATTGATACGCAAACTTTGTTTGCATTAGAAAGGCTGACTTATATGATATGCTCTCGTGACTGTAAGAAGAGCTTCTTCCAAGAGCTTGATGAAGAGCTCAGTTAGCTACAACATTGCCTTTTTAACCGCATAATAATAATTGTGCCATTGCAAATAATTCCCGATATATATATATATATATATATATATATATATATGACAACTAAGCACGCTATTGATAACAGCATCTTTATTTGTCTGGGTTTGAACGTTTCGAGGTCCTAGCCTCATCATAGACACTAAGATAGTAACGGGTTAAAATTTCTAGTTTTCATAAAATATATCTCAAAATACCCTACATAGGCTCGCTGACCAACAAACTCATCTTAGACTTACAACAATTATTATCTAAAGTTTATCCACAAATCAAATTCTACTGTATACCAATTAATACTATCTCTCTTAAAACCTACTTATCTCATATGGAGAAACTACCCTTTCTACTCAGGTCCTCACTTGTTTATCAATTTATGTGTGCGAGTTGCCAAACTCGCTACGTAGGCAAAACTACGCTACAATTGAAGCTGAGGATTTGCAAACATAAGTGGGTTTCTTACTACACAGACACACTTATTGCTAAACCGGAATTCTCTGCAATAAGGAATCATTATTGTCCCCCATCAAATTTCAAAGCTTTGGGTTCTGCCGATAAATCCGTAGATCTAAACATTTTGAAATCTCTATTTATTCAAATGCTTAATCCAGAATTAAATTCGAATCAGTCGTCCACACCACTTTACATCTATTAATTCAAATATCTTAATTTTAGTTTGTTTTATAATTCATTTTTACCTAAAATGTAATAACAACTCGCTCAATGACCCGATAATTATAATGTTCTATTAGTTGGTTAACCATATTCCAGTTATTTTAAACAACTACCATGTTTAGCTCAGTTCAAATTTCCCACAAATTTCCTTCTCTCAAGTTGGTAAGTGTTCATTCAATTATTTCATTTTAATTTTTGCTTTGTTTCCTCAGTTTGTTTTATAATTTTGCAGTGTTTTTCTTTGTAAGTTCGCATTTTTTTGTATTGTTTTCTTGCAAATTTACTAAACTCTAAATTTATTCATTATTACATTGTCGCATTATTTTCTCTCAAATTCAACAAACTTTAAACTTATTGTCAGTCATTAATACATATCTCTTTATGTATTCTAAGCTTGCTTGCTTTCATATTGTTTTACTCCATTATAGGCTGAAGATGATGAACATAGCTAATGTTCGAAACGTTCCAAATTATATATGTTCCGAATACTGGCTCTGGCTTTAACCTACATACTAAAATCGAGGTTCCCGATGGATGTCCCAATTTCTACATTTATATATATATATATATATATATATATATATATATATATATATATATATATATATATATATATATATATATATATATATATATATATATATATGATGCATGCAGAACTTTGCATTCATTATCCAAGAACAGCAAATTAGAGAAGACCAGCTAAATACATAGTTAAGCCGTAGAAGATATGCAATAAAGTTATAATGCAAGTAATTTGAGAATGAATTAGGCATTCAAATTTCGAACGTAGTTATTTAGACATAATTGATCTCTTAGAAATTATATATCCCGTACTTTTCTTATTAATGAGGGATATATCAAAATGTTCGTATCAAAAGAATAAAGTTAAAGAGTAAAACATCGCGAATGCTGCTCCAACAATAGATTCGCATAATTTGTTTTTATATTCACTTAACTCGAAAAATCAGAACAAAAATCCTTTAGACAATTTAATATATGAAATCTATAGAGTTACGTATATGGAATTATCCGATAAATGATCAGATATTAAAATACTGCATGGTAAAACAAATTAATATTTGTGGTTTGAATCAGTGTTATAATAGCGCGAAGATATTTGCTATAAATAATCTTTTCTTCCATCCGAAGGGATGATGGAAGCTCTGCCTGCTTTCGCCTCGGGCTAGGAAGCAATTAAAAGTTTTGAGTAAGACAGGATGGTCATTTTCATGCAAATTTGTGTAATGCTAAGACTAATATTATTTTAATTAATGGCAAGACGTGTATACAGGGACATCCAATACTTATACCACAACTGTATACTTATTTATATCGCTTAAGGAGAATGTGAAGTTTCACGGCAAGGAGGGTGTTAAATAAATTTGTACACAAGGCATTTAATTTCTTTACAAGAAGACAGTTATTTAGTAAATTGTTACAAACTACAACGCATATTTTCAACTCCAGCGGTAATGGTTGGGTGGTACATATGTTGCGAACTTTTGTCTGGTTAAAGTTATACCGGGGAGAGGTCTGGTAAGAAGTACAAAGGAATTGGCCATGATAGCATGCTAATCCTGTTATATCATCCATGGTTAGTATATAAAAAACCCACGTTTAATATATCCTAATTAGAACCAAATTTATGGTTTTTGAGGGATTTTATTTGTATCTTTATCGACCGTTGCAAAGTTGTTTAAAAGTGGCCTACGTCCCGCGCAAATAACGTCTATATAAACTTTGAAATTTGAATTTTACACTGCACTTTATTTCCGACCGGACATCTTCACTGAATGCTTTACCAGGTGCATTAGGGCAATTGCAGTGAGGGAAACATCTTTGCCTGGCTTCCCGGATGTGATGGGTGCGAGCTATAGTGTTTCGTTCTAGACTAACGGTCGGTATTTAGAAGGGTAAGGGCCAAAACATTCGAAGGGCTAAATGAATGTTATTTTTGGACGAGTTGGAACTCCAAGTAAGATAAAAACAGGTTTTCACGTTCAATACAGGATAATAAAGACACTCGCAAGAATATTTATACCTAACCATGGGTGGTCACACACCACCTTTATAAGTGTAAAAAACGAGGGAGGAATAATCAGTTTAACTTGCCGAAATATTTTTTCTTGTATATTTGTAAATAGTCACTTGTTTAAACGAATATGCCTTTGTGGTCCAGCACGATAACAAATACTATAGCCTTCAAAAATCATTTCTGAATTTGATGGCCTAAAATAAAGTAACTCAATTTCTGATTGATAAATACTTAGCATGCTAAAAGAGACATTAAAGGTAAAAAAAACTAAACATTTTGAAGATAATATAAATAAAAATGCCAATTTATTTCAATTAAATTCAGTTCATCTTTTTATTGCACCATTTATTAAATTCAATCAATTTTCTTCACCATCGTTATTCATGTCAGCCGACAGCGTTAGGCCACTTCGAAGAGAGCGGCGTATAAAGCAAATTGTACTCAACTTGTACAAGCCTACTGATTTTACAAGTCTTTGTAGTTCCCACTCCAATGATATCTAAACCAGTATTCTAATCCGATTTTAATTTTTAAAACAAAGACCAAAACGTTGACGTTTCATTCCAATGAACACGAAATAAACACCTTGAAACTCAAGGTCCAACGCAGAAACCATTCTGTCTCTCCCTCTAATATGAAGTCATCTTTATCAAATTTGAGCAGCGAAGGAAATAAATGAGTCGGATAAGTAGTGATAAGTACTTCCGCCAAATTATTTTATCTAAACATCTCTCAAGTTTTACCGGAAACGAGACATATTCATTGGCAGGAAACAGAAAATTGAGGAATATTTTAAAAAGGTCCTTCAAATTAATGGAATACGCACAAACTTACATGAGTTGACACGATTGATATCGGTGCCCAGACCAGGCGCATGGACGCGTGGAGTTTGGCTTTGAGGAATAGTAACATTACTCTGGGGTCTTATTTTTTTAATTAAAAAAGGAAATGTGTGTGAAAGAAAACATACACATAAAATGAATAAAGAAAGGGGGATACATATAACGAGTAAAAAAGGGTTATTGATTATAAAGAGACGGGAGGGGAAATATAAATCGTCAATGGCAAATTCGTACAATAAAGTCATTTAAAAGTACGAGCTAAAACCATTAATGGGGGAATTATTCTGGAACACAGATGACTTATTCAGGGATCGAAAGTAGAAGTTCGTAAATCTGAGTTCGTATTTGTTCGTGGATTTTTAGTCGTGAGCTCGCGACTCTTATGTCGGTCTGTCGGATGGTAACCATTTTACTTTTCAATAAGTTTTTTGGCAATAACATCATAACTATTCTTCCGATTTTAACGAAATTTGAGACCCTTATGTTGTTTTACATTCTCTTTCGTTTCGAATGATGTAATTACCAAGGTCCCCCCAAGGTTAGTCCTGGAATGATTGAAAGTTTTGAAAGTCGTAAGGTCATAAATCAGAATAAATGAGAGCACGCGACTTAGGTAATTTCGTTTCGGGATGTTTTTTGTTTTAGTAATTCATTTTTTTTTGTTTATCTTCCTTTTTCTCAATTGTTTAAAAAGTAGAAACCATTGAGGGCTCATCTTCCTCAAATCTTCTTTGTAAGGTTCAGAGTTGAAGCGGCGGGAGCTAAAGATGAAAATATGTGGAAGAAACATCCATGGTTCGAGTAACCAAAATAGGTTGTTTTTTTTTGGGGGGGGGGGAGTAATGGGGATCTGAATGAAAACCCACTGGGGGCTTCTCCGAGTGTGTGTGTGTGGGGGGGGGTAATGGGGACCTCAATGAAAACTCACTCGGGGCTTCTCCGAGTGGGGGGGGGGGGGGTATGGGGACCTGAATGATGAAAACCCACTAGGGGCTTCTCCGAGTATGTGTGTGTGTGGGGGGGTGTAATAGGGACCTGAATGAAAACCCACTAGGGGCTTCTCCGAGTGGGGGGAGGGGTAATGGGGACCTTAATGAAAACCCACTCGGGGCTTCTCAGAGTGGGATAAGGTTGATTTTGAAGTTTTGTCATAAAATTTGCTTCAATTTAAATTTTTCTAATATAAAATACAAATAATAATTATACTCAATAGTATTATCAAAATTTCTGACTTCTTCTTGATTGGTTTTGACCTATTAATGCATCGTGTCCCTAAAACAGGACAGTCAGAATTGTAAGCAAAACTAAATAGTATAGGGTATTATTAATTATTATCTAAATTTTGTTTTCGCTTATTTGAAGATATTTACTATTAAAATTAGTGACATAGATTTTGTAGGTCTATTTTGTTTGTTTACAAAATTGCGTTGCGATTAATAAACATGACTTTTCGTTTAATGGGGTAATAAATCAACAGAGACCAGACAGAGAAATAGAAAATGGGTAAATTAATAAGGAAAATTAGGAATAAATGGCGAAAACTAAAAAACATTATTTTTTATGTTGCCTTCGAAGCTACCTATAGAATCGGGATACAATTTCCTCCTAATTTGTAAGAAACATTTAGCTCCAGAAATGCGACGCAACACAAAATGCGTTGTAACATTTCACGGGTGGATCGATCAACACAAAATGTGTATCAACCTCAACAAAATATTTGGGGAATGTCCATTGTACATATAATTAGACATTCATGTTCAATTCAGCAGAATTTAATATTGATTCAAATATTATTCTTATCATTTGGTACTTTTATTGACATTCAGGACTTTATTCGAAATTTTGTCCATTGAATAAACGGATTCCTTTAATTATGAGGGATTCCATGGATACGGAAATTCGCTCGATCCATTTAATCTAGGCTATGAGGTCTTTCCATGGCTATGGGAATTCGGTCGATTTATTTAACGCTTTGAGTGTCTGAACATCTTTTTGTGTCTTCGATGGCCAAGATTTAATTTAATTACTCAAGAATCAATTTAATGAATTGTGGAAATTCCTACGGCTATTATATTATTATCATTATTATTAGTAGTAGTATTACGTTAGAACGCTTGTAAAGAAAGTGATTAATTCTTATTTCTGTCAAAAAAAGGAAATTTAAAGGCTACAATAAACCGGCTCAATCCAAATATAAACAAAGATAGGCTGTGGTGTCTCCATGGCTACGAAAATTCTGTCGATTTATCTAATGCTATGAGTGGGCTGTAGTATCTCCATGGCTACGGAATTTCGGTCGATTTATTTAACGCTGAATAGGCTACGAAGCCTCCATAGATACGAAAAAGTTGGTCAATTAATTTAACGTTACGAGTAGGCTCGATGTGTTCATGACTACGGAAAGTCGGTCAATTAATTTAACGTTACGAGTAGGCTCGATGTGTCCATGACTACGAAAAGTCGGTCAATTAATTTAACGTTACGAGTAGGCTCGATGTGTCCATGACTACGGAAAGTCGGTCAATTAATTTAACGTTACGAGTAGGCTCGATGTGTCCATGACTACGGAAATTCGGTCTATTTATTTAACGTTTTGAGTAGACTAGACCCTTCACATAAGATTATGTCTGATTTCCCTTGAAAAAGTGTTACTTATTCGACAAAACTTTTCAAACACTCCAACATATAACACATACTATTGATGAAGCTGTAAAATATGTCCCGAGGTGATTCCGTGCCTGGCTATAGGGAATTTCAACGTAACACTACGAGGGAAAAGTCAGGCCCATATATTTTTTTATTAGTTAATGAACGAATTTCATTCATTCACAAGAATGTTTAAATTCAGGGTCTAATTATAATTTTACCGAAGCTATTAAGGAAAATCACATTACTTCTCGATTCCATCTTTTCACTCATAAATACAAACCTTTTTAACTCCAGTGCCTACACTTCGGCCACACAAGGACACTCCAAATTAATGCATATCCTGACATTAACAAATGGCAATGTTTAGTGCTAAATTATCTATAAATTGTAGTATCGGTCCTTTTATATAAACCTATTCATCGGAGCTATTTCATACTCCTCCGCCAGTACATTTCGACCTGAATTAGCGAACTATTTTGATAGTTTTGACCTTTTTACTCCTATATTTTTAACCCACGATAAAAATGTCTTCCATCCTATTTTTACAACGGACAAATGAGAGTACGTTAGCCAAAAACAAGTGTTTAAATGTTAACGATATAACCTCCAAGTGTAATTGCCTTAATTAAAAATAAATCTCACGATTATAAAAATTTTCAAATCCACGAGGAAATAAAAGGTAGAATTTGTTCGTTATAAACAAGTTAAAATATTTTAAAACAAATTATCCGTTCAAGTACTTAATATATATATATATATATTGTTTTAAGGGGTATAAATCTAAGACAAGTTATAATTACGAAATCCACCAGAAGCTATTAGTATCTATCTGTCAGTTAATTCAGTCAGATATGGCAGGATTTCATCTCTTAATCTAAGTCGCTTTTCAAAATCACAAATGAATCTTTATTTCAAATAAATATTCTTGTTAACAACTCCTGATTATATGAGACTGAACAACTCCGGCAAATATGTGACTATGAACAGCTCTTGTTCATATGAGACTTATCAACTCCTGCAGATATGTGATTGTGAAGAGCTCCTGCAGAGATGTGATTACAAATAGCTCCTGTAGCTGAATGTAAACACCTCTTGCAACTGATTGTGAACACCTCCTGCAGATATGTGACTGTGTTAGCTATGTGATTGTAAACAACACCTACATAAATGTCACTTCAAACAGTATCTTCAGAAATGTGACTTCGAACAGCACCTGCGGAAATGTGACTGCAAAGAGTATCTGCAGATACACGATTGTTAGGGTAAAAGAGGAAATTACCTCTTGAAAAAAACTTGTTTTCTTTACCTCCTTAAAAAGAAACTTGAAAATTCAGACCTGTTTTAAATCTGAAAAATATTTGATATTTTAATTACTTTAAAGTGAAATCTGAGCCAAACACAAACATTTGTGAAACGGTTAACTCGGTGAAGTTAAGTGAAACTGTAAGAGATATATACTCCTGAACCTGCAAATCCTCTTGTAAGATGGGAAAAGGATACTTCCAGAAATGAATAAAGAAGTATCCTAAAAAAGAGCGTCTTTTCCTCGGGAAAAGAAAAAGACTATAACCACCGAGAGCATTACCACCCAATAAAGAAGAGGTGACGGGCATACAGATGAATAAAACAATGAACAGACGAGGAAGAGTTTAAAAATATTGCAAACCAAAACCAACGTCACCTCTAGCTATGCGGTTACTATAGCAATCGTCATTCACAGGTGTAGGTTACTATAGCAACGGTTACTACCTGACATTGCACTGGGCATCGGGCAAGCCTGTTTGGCTAGGATGAGGAGGGTCTCCTAGGTGGACTCGACGCAGTCGAGGAGCCTTATCGTTACTATAGTAACCTCATCTATCAAATCGTCACCTGCGGATGATCTGTCGGTTCCGATCCTTTAAAGGTTCCGCGGGCAAGAATTATTATCCAAAAATGTCTGATAATACTATCATCAGCGCGCTCGTCGCAGTAAAAATATGATCGCCCGCCGTTCATAGTATCATCAAATAAGCTAGTCTAAAGTGTTACCTTGTCGGTATGTTCATTCACACAAATGGTAACTTAGGGACTCTTTACACGAGGCTACTATGGTGGTGCGGCCAAATAGATGCGACTTTGAGTGCTGCCATGATGAGAATGATCTCGGTTGGCGGCGGGACAGGTGGCCAGGAAAGAAATGGTGGCGACATTATAATGGCGTCGTGTGAAGGGGTGTTTGGGCTTTATTTTAGTTTGTGTGGGCTTTGTGGGGATTGGAAAAAGTGGGGGAGTGGGGTTTGTAGAAAGTGGGGGAGTGGGGGTTAGGCTCATGAGCAGAATTAAATTTTGACGAACTCGCCATCTTTGGTTTTACCATGAAATAACTAATAAGTTTTTCATCTTCAACTTCATCTTCACCTAATTCACCATCGTTTCACCCTGCAATTAACATTCATTTTCTTCTACATCATTTCAGTGTTATTATAATATTATTATTATTATTATAATAATAGTAATAATAATTATTATCATGATTATTATTATTAATATTATTATCATTATTATTTATACCAAGAACTGTTAATGATTTTACTCTATAAAACGCGCCTTAAAATCATTGGCGGAAATATTGCGTTAAAGAAGCAAAAATCCAAGAAGAAGGAAACGCTCCGGCTTCGAGGTAGGCCTGCCTTCACCCCCTGGCGCGGAAGAATGCGACCAGCACCAAAAAGAGAACTAGAACGCAGGAGGCTAGCTAGCCACCTCCAATAAGTCAAATAGTCTGTGTGCATCAAAGTGAAGAAGAAAACTACCAAATTCACCCGCATTAGGCAGTTAATGGCGCTCTAACTGCCGCAATTTACTAAAATAGGGTGGAAATGTTGCCAATAATAATAAGTGGAGTGGTAAAACCAAACAAGGGCATGTGGTCATATGTCGATTTAGGTGCATTTGATCAGAGGCCGATCGAGAGCATTCGGTCAGTGTGCGATTTTGGGGAAAGTAGACAGGTGGTGATTTGGAGGAATGTGACCAGATTGCGATTTGAGGGCAGGTGATCAGATAGCGATTTGAGGGCATGCGGTTAGATGCCGGTTCAGCGGACATACGATCAATTGCATTAAAGGGACATACAATCAGATGGAGCTTTGGTAGCATGTATTCAGATGACTTCAATCAAGGGTCTCCCTATTTTAGGATTTAGAGCCATCCGTGTTCACTGACACGGCTCCGTCTTGACAAGACGTATTTTCCAAAGATACGAACGCCATACATCCAGTGCTATAGAAGCTTTGGAAACATAGGCGTGGCAACAAACATTCAAAGAGGATGACCTGCAGTTGGACTACTGGGCAAAATCAAGGACGTTACCGGCACGAGAGCTAATTCGAGTGCTCGAAAGAGGTTCCTTGCCCTAAACCACAAATTATTTGGCTACGATTGGCATCTCACGGCAGCATAGGCACCGTTAAGATCAGTCGTGGACCAAATGAGAACCGTTCTCGATCGAAGGAGACACTGGCATCACGCGTACACGCGCTTAGTGCACTGTGTACGCCGTAACAAGAGTGTCATTACAACAGTCACGACAAGGAAGCACTCCACATGGAGTGTGAGGAAGTCACCGGTTGCCAAACTGAGACCAGTTTGGTGAATCGAGTCCATCTTCCGCAATTCACGACCGGCTGCGGATGCATAGAACTCGTACCCCTACTCTAGCTTTTAACGAACAAAGAAGCCGTAGAAGACTAGCCCCATCAGCTCCCCAACTAGTGAACTCCAGCAAAGAATGTCCATGGTACGTGTGCATGAGACCTTAAACCAATACCCCCATTTAGGAACAACACCGGGTCTGAGTGAAGCCGATGATGGTGGCATATGTGCACCACCTCAGTTATGATAAAAAACGAATCCCGTGCGAGAGATAGAGAGAGAGAGAGAGAGTGTCACAAGGAGTCGTAGTACTTCAAAGGACATTGCTTAGGTACTACTTTGGGAAAGCCCTAACCTATAGCATAAGATAAAGTATAGCATAGATGAAGGCTCTCCCCACCCAACTCTCCCTCCCGCTTAAAGAGAAGCGAACAGCACCTAGTGTTCCCAGGCGGTCTCCCATCCAAGTACTAACAAGGCCCAATGTTGCTTAACTTCGCTGAGCGGACTAGAAACGGTGTTTTGAACATGATAGAGAGAGAGATGGGTTTCATAGCTTGATGGGTTCGATGGTCCAGTGTAGGCATTTGGGTCGCACCCAAAACGGTTGACTACCTAATGCGTAGCAAGATTTTTTTGAATGTGTCTTCTGGTGACTACCTGTATGAGCATAAGTCACCGTACTCACATAGCCGAGTTATTAGATTATTGAAAGAAGAAAAAAGGGAAAAAATCACAACAAAATAATAAGGAAGAACCCCAAAGAAACAGAAGCAAAGGCATGCTCCGGCTTCGGAGTTAGAACATCTTCCGCCAACACAGAAGCGATACCGTTACCGTTGTTGTACAAGGCAGAAACTACCCGCCCGGACAAAGTATCTTCCATCTGTATCCGCAAACGAAACTCTCGCACAAAGTTCGAAGACTCTCAATGAGCCGGTATCGCGATGCAATATCCTAGGCCTGCTCCGATTCAAAGAACATAGTGACGAAATAATTTCCACAAAGGAAAGTCCCTACATATACTTTTCCAACAGGATAAGAGCATCCGACATGGAGTGTTACTTGAGAAAGCCACACTCTTCAGGAGACAGAGGATCTCAGGTGTAAAAAAATAAGCTAACTTAATATTAACAGATTTATTCATAAACTTGTACATCCAGGAAGCTAGAAAAATTGGGCAGAAACTGGTCGGAGTAGAGTGGTCTCTCCCAGGCTTGATAAAAGCAAGCACCATAGCCATTCGCCAGGAATCTGGGAGAATATCCTGAGCCCAGATCCTTTCGATCAAGCTAGAAACGCAAGTCCCCTCTCATCCAGGTTTTGAAGCATGGCAGACCTGAAATCGTACGGATCATGGGCAGTATCTGCATACGAAGCAATGGCGTAACGCAGCTCACTCACTTTAAATAAGTCGTTGAATGGTTTACCGTCTATTAAGGTTAAATCCAGTCGTGGCTTTGATCGAGTTAACGGGGCGCTTAAATGCTAGCGGAGCTTTCTCATTGCGGAGAAAGCGGTCGCGAAGGATTCCGCCACGAACGCGGTGGTTGAGATCATGGTCCCCCTCTCATGGAGGATGGGAGAGGTCCTGTACAAACATTTCCCGAATCCTTTGACGCACCTTTCCAACTTTGCAAGAGGGATCTTTCCGTTCAGCGAGTACACGTATTCTCTACCAGAGGAACGGCGAACTTTTTTCGAACATACCGGTACCTAACCCTGCCTTGACGAAATTCACCTACGGTGAAATTATTAGGGCAGCATCTATAGCACTTCTAGACATATCGATTCGCTATGAGAGCCGTATCACCCCCGACAGACCACCAAGGAAGCAGCCGGCATGCAAGACCTCCAGACCTTCGAGGAATGGCCGTCAGACCCGCAGCGATGACAGTGTCGGAGAACTAAACGGCTTCATTAACTTACTTAAACTCCTCGAATCAGATTTGAACGACAGTAATATCCTGGAATCCAAGCTACCTCGCTCTGCTCTCAGCACCACTGCGGTGACGTCACAGGCTGAAGCGATCCGGCAAAATATATTTGATTGGGAAAGTGATCGCTATCATAAAGATCATTGACTATATCCAACCTAAAATCAGGTCGTGCGTCGGGAAAGCACAGGGATAGATCGACACAATAAAATGAAGCAGTTTATTTAGGAAACTGAACTCCAGTTCTTCGATCAGGTTAGCCATGACCTGGCTTCTGGAATTAGTCGTGGAGTCACAAAGAGAGAATAGCTACGGTACAAATATCCAAAGAGGAGAAAGGGTCTCGACAACCGAGCCACGATGAGACGGAAGTCTGCCGCGTCGATATCACCTGACGGTGGAATATGCACAAAATGACAGAATACCTCTTATTTTTATTTAGCTGAAACGCCACCGCCTATGAGTTATATAAAGCCAAAAAGAAAACGGAGATATCGTTTCGGGTGTAAATCGAGCCTCCACCCGCCATCCCCCATCCCGTGGAGATGGAGTTGACAAATCCTTATATCCCGAGAGGGTTGATGGGAGTACGCGCCCAATATAATCTCCTGAAAGCAAACAGCTTTAGGACAACGGGAAAAGACTAGCTTCCTCAGCTCCTTCCAATTAGCTCGGAGTCCACGTCAATTCCATTGAAGAAATGATCCCATAAGACCTATTGTGAACTTGCGCTCGGGGTCTTTGGCGAGGAAAAGACAATCGCCGGAATGGCCATAGCCTCCCTGGAGAAGGAACTACAAGGGCTGTTGGATGCGGAAAGCACTAATACCGCTGCCCTCTTTGAGAGCTTATTGGACGAGGGCTGGCTCGGTGTGAGATCCTTTCCTCCCCCATGCTTTGAAAGCTTTGGCTGGAGGGGGAGGATTTTGGGCTTAGGATTTCCCTATCATTTCAGAGCTCCCGACTCTCCGAAACGCCCACCTAACCTCTTATGGGAGCATGGAAGCTAATTTGCCTTTTTTGCAACCCTCCTTTCGAGAAATAGAAGTTGAAAGCCCTGGGGGTGGCTTTCCCAACACCTTCAGTTTTTTTTTTTTGTCTCATAAGTTTTGAACAACTGGGTGGAGGCGAGCAGTCGTTTCGCTTTTTGCGAATGGGTTACGTAGTGATGCTTAATTTTAGATAGGGCGTGCCAGTTCTACCAGGATGGCCCTTGAGTGAGTAGGAAACCATAGTAGAGGGTTCCGACTGGGTGCGGGAGCTATCGCGCTCGTAAGTTTGAATGCGACAAGAGTGGTGGGTGCTTTCTTAACTTATGATGCATAAGAGTTCCCTGGCACGTAGGCCACGACTAGATCAATTACTTGACCACTGTAAACAAAGTTCGCTCAATAATCTTGACTGTCAAACTTTCTTTCTCAAAAAATACGAGTCACATTGCTTCGAGTAAACAGAGCGTAGCTACCCGAAATTCACATACTTAGTCTTAAATAACAAAATGCTCCTTTGTCAAGGAAGGCCGTTGAGCGGTTAGCGCCGATTTAGTGTTGATTCGCCGTAACATCTCGAATGCCTTCCAATGGTAGCGATACCAGCCATTTCACACGGACTCAGAGAGTCTGTCTCGGTCGAATGTTTCGAAGAGTGTAGGGGTAAGCCTTGAAGCTCTTCACTGTTTCCTAATCATAGGCTTGACCTTGACTTTGACCGCCTAGTGATCGGTCCGTTCTTTTGTGATATAATTTAGAGAGTACTGGACGAGACCATTCGCATAGAATGTTCGTTTTACGAAGTTAATGGTGCATGGCGGGGTTACTTGCACAGGCAAGCAAGCCTTCGAACGTCAGTAAGGTTCTTATAATGACAGCCTAACCAGAGTCAGCCGCATTCACCAGAAAGTTCTTGCCCGAGAAACGCGTAACTTTCTAAAGCCTGACGCTGTCTGAACCTATATTCTCCGGAAAGCATGCTCCTATCAGTAGAGCAAATTACTAAAAACCGTTTGAAGCCGGCGGGCTTGAAGACGTGAGACATCCTCTCGGTGAAGCCCCACCACATCCCCAGGGATCCCCTACTTCACTTTTATTTGGAATCTCCTCACACCATCTTGAGAGCGTCCCTAGTCGGGACGTGCCAATCTTGGCTTGGTCAGCCGATGATTTGGCAGGTGACACCTCCGCCCCCGGAAACCTACCGAAAGAAGAAGGAGAACCACTTTCACTTGAGAAGTAGAGCCACCCAAGAAAGACTCTGAAGCCAGCAAAGATGGGCCCCGGCAACCCGACCTGCTGCACACGACTACTTTGTTCTTGCGCTTTAACCCATAAAGTATGGGGTAGGGTAGCAACCTCATATGTGCACTAGAAGTGATGAAAAGAACAATCAATCCAGCGCGCCCCGCACTTAATACTTTTCACAGCCATCAAGCCTTCGGTCCGTGCAATAGGTAGGGATCTCATGGTATATTCTACCACTCAGTCAGTTTCTGGTAAGAGGCTGGATAGTAAGAGGAAAATTTGAGTGTGGGGAAGACTATGGTATTCAATAAAAAAAATAGGAGCAGGCAGGTCCTCTATGACGTAGGGTGGGTGATCACCTTATCATTATCATACCCTGGAACTGGGACCGGGCGAGCGTGCCCGTCTTTCAGGTTTCAGTTGCAGAAGGATTGATACCCCCGCCTACCCCATCCACCCCTGAAAGGAAAGAGGTGAATAGAGACAAGATATAAAATATAGGAAGATATAAAACCGCAGTTTCTGCAAACAGTAGGGTAGAGATGGTACATAACTGCTGGATCTGTGGCCGGGAGACCGTGTCAAAGGGTGTTTAACTTCTGGTACTCTGGTGGGAGAAAGTGCCGCTCCTTCAGGTACCAGGTATGCCAGTTTACACAAGATACTCCACTGTAGGGCGTTGTCAGAGTTTACCTGTGGTCGTTCTTTCGGTGAATGTTCCCCTGAATGGGCATTCTTGGACTACGAGTTCTTTTTCTCTTGGATTTCGATACATTCCCCTGCCTCATCCTTTCTAATAATTAATTCTCTTCTGGGATCTATTCCACTTCTATTTCTCACTAAATCAATGAACTCATTGGATTTCACCACCCTGTTATTATTTTAAAACAAGTTCTTCTACCGAGTCTTATACCAACAAACCTTGCAAGCACGTTGACACTACGAACAAATTACCATTCAACCATGTGAACACGAACCTCGGTCACTCAACATTTTTATCAATATTTACCTAAGATAGAGCATCGTCAATCAGCTGAAAATTAGGTCTAAATAGGCCCGAATAGGCCCCAAACACCTATTTGATTCAGATGGCGTTCGGTCATCAATCATTCGAAAGCTGAAACTTATAATTTATATATAATTTATGTATTCTATGTGCGCACCTTTTGGAGTATGCTTGACATAATTGGTAGCGTTTGTAGTTTGGCTGAGGGAGATATATACATGTTGCGGGACACTTGTTTGATAGTTTGTGTATTGGTTTAAAGTGGTATGTACACGTTGCGGGAAACTTTTCTTTTGTAGTTTGTGTATTGGTTGAGGGTAGTATGTGCATTACATGTTAAGGGAAACATGTCTTTGCTAGAGTTTGTATATCGGTTGAGGGGGGTATGTATGCACACTTATTGGAAAACCTCTCTTTAGGGGGGTGTATAGTTATTGAATAAGTGATATATGTACACACGTAACAGAAAACCTGTGTCTGTTTAGTCGCACACGCTGACAGGGATTTTGGAAGCCTCAAAAGAGGGATTCTTACCGCTCGTTGGAAGTCCCAGAAAACATTTCTTACCTGCAAAGAAAAGTAAGGAATTAATTTTGAATTTTTCTTATTATTTACTTGAAGCTAAAAATTGAAAAAGTACGATGGAATTAAAACCATAAATTTTGTAAGGAAGGGTTTGTAGAGAAAGCGGTGAAGTTAGGATAAGTAAAGAAGGCGTGGGAGATGCATAGCCAGAGTAGTCTAAAGAGCGTTCAGGAACGTAGAGGGTGGGTCGGGGTGGGGGCTATGACTCATCTGTTTAAAACCTTCCCAACCTCTGCAAATAAGGCAGATCTTCCTTGTTGCCGGGAAGAGAGAGAGAGAGAGAGAGAGAGAGAGAGAGAGAGAGAGAGAGAGAGAGAGAGAGAGAGAGAGAGAGAGAGATGGAGAGAGAGAGAGAGTGTCTTCCGCATATAAGCTGAAGTGTAGTTGTTCAAGAAGTGGCGACATGTTTACACTGTATCACTACTCCTACTCGAGGTCAACCTTAAGGTCAAGTGAAACAAACTAAATCTACCACACTCCTGTAATTAAGGGCCACACACAACGCCATAAAAAGCTCCATGAATTTACTTAGGTCGGGAAGTGACTCCCAAACACTCTCCCATACACTACACTCCCCCATACAATACCCTCCCTATACACTCCAATCTCCATAACTACACTCCCCCATATACCCCACTCTACATACATTACACTCCCCCATACACCCCAGTACCTTATACACTCAATTCCCCACTCCCGCATGCATGCATGCAGCTCCATCTCTAAATGTCGTCCCACACAGAGCCAAACAAATCACTCTCCCATTTCCGGAATTCGTCGAAGGTGTTTCCGATCCACACTCCCCTGACTTGGTAAGGGTAGCTCACCCTTGGGCCAGGTAGAGCTCCCACATTTCTGGTTTGTGGCAAAACACACTAATCCCGCTTTCCCTCCCTCTTCTTATTCTAACCGATGACCGATGCCTGGTGCTCACGCGCCTGCCAGTGATAGTCATACTAATCTGTGTGTGGATTTGATTATCTGGCGCAATTTATTGACTATCAAAAGTGATCCTTGAGGATGCCTGGGATGAAAGAGACTTGAGCCCTGAATTCCAGGGCCGGGTGATAACGGGTATTTGGTGCCTCCAGGAAACTGTTTGTACGAAGGGACTAGAGACTCATAAGTACGAACTAACCCATGAACTCCCACTTCCTCCCAAATTTGAAGTCATAGGGCTTTGCGATCTCAAAATGGCAGGTCGGATTAATGGGACAACGCGACCCAGCATCAAATCTTGCGATAATCAGTTCTAGGGGGGGTGGAGGGCGGAGGGGAATTGACCACGTGTGTAAATCCCCGCACCCCCCCTCCTTTGCTTTCCCCGTAATCTCAGTCGCATCCGCTCCCACTTTGACCAGTTCATCTTTGAGATTCTAATTCATGCCCTTGTTACCCATCCCTTGACTACAGCGCATCATCGGTGGATCACAGGACCCCACTCTTCGACCCCCCCAACTGGTTTAAAACATTGTAGCACGTGGGGTTCTTTCCCGCCGGGGACATTTCCCTCACGCAACTTTCCTGCGACGCGATCCGTACTGCTTCGCCATTCGATGGAGCGTCACCTTCAAAGTCGTTCTTCTTACATATAAAACCTTAAATACCACAACACCTTCCTACCTGTCTTCCTCACGGACCTTATTTCAGCACTTGAGAACGCTATGTCCAGGTTCTGCCCTACTCTTCCTGTTCGTTTGTGGTGTATGGAAGTCTGTACTTTCTCTATTTGTGCCGAGAATGTGGAATAAACTGCCTGTTGCGATACGCTCATTTCACCTTCCTCCCTTGATGCCTTAAAGCGTACCTTAAAGACTCATTGCTTCCCTCAAGCTTTCCCTGAGTTGAAAGACACACGCTCTGTGAAGCTTCATGGTCTTAAACAGCACCATACAACCCCGCCTCCAAATTCCTATTATTGTACTCATCTTCAGCTCTCTTCGAGATTCAAACTGACTTTATGGATAATAAATACTCCCTTTGCCCCTAAAATAGTTATCCCTTTATGTCCCACACCTTTATTTATTTATTTAGGTAGATTGCATTTAATTCTATAAATAAATCAGGTTTAGTAGAATTAGCCAAGTGTAAAAAAAAAGATGGACTTAATTGGGCTTTAATTTGGTGACGCGAAGCATCGGGTTTCCTACTTATCGAAAATGTTTGTGGGCGACTCACGTAACGAAAAAAAGTAAAGTCCAGGAATTAGTTGTACCTGAGGTTGTAACTACAGGGTGTCTGGTAAATTGTTAAGGGGTTTGTAGACAAGGGAAGTAGATGGGTAAATCCCTTATCTGATGACAAAGTGCCCCGTTGTCTTATGATGGCCAGAATGGTCTTAGGTTGAGAAAAAGTTATTGGTATTATATAATAAAAAGTGGTATCTGGCAATCACCGAGGGTATTTTCGCAAGGAAGTTATCGACAAGAGGTTCATAGAGTGGTAAAGTTAGGGGAGTAGAAAAGTGGTGTAGTTACATAGCTTAAATCGACCTACTGGTCATACCTAAGGCTAGTGGGAGACGTACACAAAGACATCTACGTGCCCCACCCCCAAACCCCCCTCATACTTAAGTGGTCTCCTTGGAGATAGCTCAAATTTGAGGAGTGTGGAGGGGATTTTTGAGGACGCCCCTGGGTCCTGAGGCAGGGTGCTACCATTTGATACTAACCCCCTCGCCGCGGGTATAGGGGGGGGGGTCGCAACAGTGATTAGGACATAGGGACGGTGGGGAAAACCTCTGGGAATGAGTTGATCAAGTGAAACTGAGACTGACCAACCCAGGGAGCACTGCGCCTTCCTTACAGGTAGCCAGTGAGGGACGATTCGGTTATTTCTTCCGACATCATCAGGAGTGTAAATACACACATACTTACCCACATGAATATATACACCCAGAAGTGCATGCATTGTTCAAGGGATTTTTTAAAAATGTACACATGAGTGCAGGTTGTGAACATACCTATCATGCATACATATGAGTACACACAGTTTGCATTCAAACACTCATTTCCGTGGGAATCACGTCAAGTCAACCCAGAAATCATGCTGCGGCTCACCACAGGTGTCGCCGTGTCCTGTATTCTGTCGTGTTGTAAACACGACAAAAGCACATGTGGTAATTGCTTCTGATCTTCTAAAATGCGGTAGGAGCTTCTGAGCTTCTAAATTTTATATAAGTGCTTCTGAACTTCTTACTTGCACAAGGGGCTCATGAGCTTCTCACTTATATGTGGGTCTTCTGAGCTTCTCACTTGTATGAAGGGATTCTGAGCTTCTAACTTGTACTAAAGGGTTCTGAGCTTCACACTTGTATGAGGGGCTTCTGAGCTTCTCACTTTTTTGCAGCTGTTTTTGAGCGTTTCAATTATTGCATGGGATTCTGAGCTTCTTACATGTGGGTGGTTTGGAGGTTTTCATATTCATCTGTGATTATTATGGCTCCCGAGTTCTCAAAATCCATTTTGGCACGGCAAAACATCATACTTTTTCGCAAAGAAGGAAGATCATAAAAACATCCAAAGAACTTAAAATACCGGTCAGTACAGTGAAGACCTCGATCAAGAGTTTTGAAAAGGCAGGTATACTAGGGGATAGACAACGGACAGGACAGTCCAGAAAGATCTTAAAGTCCCAAAATAAGTTCACTCTCCATCTCTCCAAACTTGACGCCTTATTGCTCCAGAAATAGGTCAGCAATTAAAAAAGCACCGAGGGAGCGAAAATCTCGGACACAACAGCGTAAAAGGAGGCTTGAGAAGCTAGGATTTGAGATCAATTACCATTGAAAAAGAGAAGAAAAAAAATAGTCTGGGTTAAAAAGCATCGAATATGGGTGATAGAAGAGTGGAACATGGTTCTTTGAACCGATGAATCCAAGTTTGAAGAAGATGCAAACGAATGTCTCCTTAGTGTAGTGTTCCTACAGTGAATAATTCTGGAGATAATATAATAGTTTGGAGCTCTTTTGCTGGAGAATGAGAGAGAGATCGTAATAAAATATTAAAAAAAATATACCAGCATAGCTATCATTAATTTTTTGGAGCGATATGCTATCCGATCCGAAACCCGTCTTATGCAAAATTGCAACAGGAGATTGATCCTAAACATACCTCCTGACTGCGTCGCTTTTATTTTGAGAAGAGAGAACAAGAGTGACAGCTTAGTATCATGGATTGGCAAACCGAGTCTAAGGAGTACAATTCTATAAAACTCTTGTAGGGTTATCTAGAGATGAGTGAAATATAAGTAACTAACAGATGCACATATGGTATGGGACTGCTTGCTTAATGAGGTACAAAATGTTATGTTATGGTCCTTTATATATGTATATCTTATGATGTCTTTCCTGTTCACATCAAAGTTCATCTAAAATAACTATATAAAGAGTTGTGGAGTCGTCAGTCATTTCCAAGTGGATATGACACGACCATAACTACCTGTATGCAATCCTGAATTCAGACCACACCACTTGGATATACCCTGTGTGAAGTTAAGTTGCAATTTAACTTCCATTTCCTGTTGCATGGACTGCTAACACAGAGGGTGCAATAAATATTCCACAGCATGCAACAGCCTCTATCTACTCTAACCTGGGTCCCTCGGGACAGAGAGAGAAAAGGCGGCTCCCACTAAATTGGGTAACGTTGCTGGGAGCCTGGAGCAGAGGATGGAGGATCAAGGGCTTCCTCCATTAATCTCCCAGCGGAGAAATTTGCTCCTCGGGAGCTATTAACAACAATATATATATATATATATATATATATATATATATATATATATATATATATATATATATATATATATATATATACAAATAATTGTGTTAAAGACCATGGTGTATTTCGCCTTAATTAATTTCCTTTGGCACCTTTCTCTTCTTCTCACTATCTTTTTCCTTCCATCTTGTAGATGGTGGATTACTTGTCCTGTATTCATCTCTCTTTTAAATGAATGTGTTTGGTAAAAACTAAACTAAATTGCTAAGATTTCGATCTTATTCGATCATCTTCGGAGCGTTTTGATATGTTCTTGCCTCCTTTACCGATGTATTGAGTGGAGTGAGGATCTAATAAAAACGATTTTTAAGGGGATATTTATTCGGCCTAGGTTGAGCGCAACGTTAGAAGAAACGGGCTAGTCCGGTGATTGGGATTTTAAAATAATTTTAATGTTCGATTCCAGCTTGTCGCGACTTTTGATGGACGGCTTATCTTCATTTATTAATATGGCTTCTAAGATGTTCAGCCTATCTTTATTAACCTCTTTTCTTTTAATAACGGTGTTGTTAACTACCATATCTCTCGTTAGGTTAATGTTATGTGCACTCTCCATATGATCTTTAGGCCCTCCGCTTTGTAGATGCATAGTTAAACGTCTCGAAAATGTAGTAGTTGTCATGCCAATATATTTTGAGTTGTTATAAAGCTTTCAGTCTTTATCGGGGCAGATGAACTCGTAAACTATGTTGGTTGACTTGAAATTCAAGGAGTTTAGGCAGCTGTTTTTTCCCTCAAGAGATTGCTGGCTTTTGTTGTTTTATAATAAATGATGAGTTTAATTTTATCCATTTGATTTTTAACCTTGATGTTACGGTTAATAATCTCCCTGATGACTTTTTTCATCTATTTTATAGGCTATGGACATCTGATTTCTGTAATACACTTTGATGTTGTTAACTTCTCCCTGATTACTTTCAGTTTTATCCATATCTTTGCAATGATTATTTAAAAATGATTGGAGTTGTTTGTCAATCATGCTGTTTGAGAAACCGTTATTCACGAGTGTTTGTTTTACTCGTGCTATCTTTCATTATGTCAGATCCTCATTCTACTCATTACATCGGTAAAGGAGGCAAGAACATATCAAAACGCTCCGAAGATGATCGAATAAGATCGAAAGCTTAGAAATTTAGTTTAGTTTTCACCAAACACATTCATTTAAAAAAGAGATGAATACAGGACAAGTAATCCACCATCTACAAGATGGAATGAAAAAGATAGTGAGAAGAAGAGAAAGGTGCCAAAGGAAATTAATTAAAGTGAAATACACTATGGTCTTCATCAAATTTGCATTTAAGAAAGACTGCTACCCAACTACACTAATATACATATATATATATATATATATATATATATATATAAAGAAGGAGCAAATGCAAGTTCTGCGGGTGATAACAACGACCACAGGGATTTCACTATATTTATTTTCTGCCTCTCAAAACAATTTTGAAGACAGAAAGAAAGGTGCAGAAACCTTGCATGGCAGATTATATAACAATATAGTACAAGAAAGAGAAATTGGACGCGAATAAGCAATGAGACAAGAAACAGGAGTTTTTTTTAGAGGTAAAGGATTGCCTTCATTGTGCCACCTTCTGCTCTCTTTGATTTTGGTCTTCTTCTAATGTCCCTTTCTCTCACCTCTAAAAAACTCCTGTTTCTTGTCTCATTGCTCATTCACCTCGAGTAAGAGGCAGGAAGTAAAAGAGGTCGGATTGCAAGCACTTCATTTTAATTGAGCCAGACGTTCTAAGGGAATTAGTGCAGACATTGAAGCGGGTAAATTTTTAATGCTGTAGCTTTGGATGAACCGAGTCTTTTTAGGTGAGGGGCACTTGGCTGAATTCCACATCCTGTCCACTAATCTCAGCGATGAGGAGTGAGTGATTTGCTTCTCGTCATCACTCCGATGCTTCATTCTTTTCCACACGGTAATTTTTACTTTAATGTACATAGCAGAGATTCTGACACACTGTCAGACCTTAAGTCGAGTCGAAGCGAAAATAGTACATTTACTAGTTGTTGTTTTTTTTCTTCTTTTTTTAAACTCTTGATTAAAAGCGAAAACTGTAGTTACTAGTTTTTCCTCTTTTTTTTACCCTTCATTAAACAAAACTCCATTCACTAGTTATTTTCTTTTCCTTTTTTCCCCTTGATTAAAAGCGAAAGTTACATTTACTAGTTTTCCCCTTTTTTGTAAGCCTTCATTAAAAGCGAAAACTATATTTGCAAGTTATTTTTTGTTTCTTTTTTTTTCTCTTGATTAAATTTACGATAGTACGAATAAATCAACATTTATATTAAAGTTATCGATCAAATTTATGTGAGACTTAAATATGAGGCATTGCGTGGAAGAAGGACGACTGAGCCCTTTTAGGGCAATAAGGATTATTTTACGATTTCTGATTACTTAACACATGTTCTCTCGGCAGAAAATGAGGTATCTTTTTCTGTACATATAAAAGTTAAAATTCATCCAACAAAGTTTTTGATTAAAAAAATCAAATTTTTATTTTAAGTTCGATTTGGTAATTATGTATAATAAGTGTCAACCTATAATTGCACTTAAAGTTTATGTCACCAAGTTAATTTTTATGTGCTAAAGCAAAATCTGTTCTTCTTTTGTCGTGAAAATGTTGTATTTTAATAATAACTAAAACTAACCTAACCTAACCTAAACTAACATACGAAGGAACTTAAAATTATGTCATATGAGAAAAAAATATTGCAACCTAAAATGATATACGAAGGAAATTAAATGGACGTCATAGGAAAAAAGACATACACATACGAAACGAAGCTTGTTTGTAAGCAAAACAGCAATTGCAAATAGGTAGCGATTTTTACAAAATGAAACATTTGCATAACAAATGAATAGCAAATTTGGCTTCAGCACATAAAAATGGACCAGATAATGTTTGATTTATTAGTTTTTTTAATATTTTTTCTCAAAACTTAAAATTTGGTTGCATCAATACAATGTGTATGTATGCTTTCCGAGTCAATAATGTAACGTAGACACACCCACACACTTGTAATAATGTATACTTTATAAGTCAATTCAATTCTTATCTTTTCACTTTGGTTCGTTTTTTTTCCCCCTCTTTATAAAATTCCACACCTAGGATTTGTTTCCCTCAAAGAATATTAAACATTTTCCTTTTCCATTTGATACTGATATTTCCATTTACCTACTTACGCATTAATGACTGTCAATTTAATTTAAATAGAAAATTCTATCATGAGATGTTTAATCATAGCCACAGGAAATGTTCTATTCTCTGTCCTCCAAACTTCTCCATGGAATCTTTGACCTAAACCATAATAAATTTAATTACAGATAAATTAATTTGATTCGGGTTGAAAATCTGTTTGTATATAGCGTAAAAATTTAGATATAAATTAATTTATAACCCCATTGAATGTCTCGTCTATAAAATTGACTCGAAAAAGATAGCATCATGTCTGTTCTAGATATAATTCATTGGACACACCGAAGTTTCAAATATACAATGTAGATCCACTCGGCAAAGTTTGTATTATTATTATTACTTCAACCACCCCATCAATGTTCAACAACACATTATTATGCCTTCTGAATTCATCAATGACAAAATCAACAAAACTCTATCCTCTTCACTTGATGAATATTGTAAAGTGAAAGCTGAAATAAACTTTACTTTCCGACAAAAATTCGCTTGAACCCACAAATATCTTTTACCTTCCCTTTCAACCAAGCATTCGTCTATCTTCCACGTCTTTCCATGGCACTTTGATATTAGGTTTGTATCCTTTATCTTTACATTTTCCTTTTGTTGCAAACCTTCTATTTAAACAGGGTATTTTGCATTTCCTTAAATGCACGGTTGGACCGACGGTGGACGTAAGGGATTCGGGAAAAGAAATTTTGTATATTGGCTCCAAAATAACGTAATTATAAGGCACAAGGAGCTTTTTTTTATACACGTACATGTTAAATTCTTTGGGAAAGGTAGTAATTATCTCTCCAAAAATATTTTGATATTTTTTTAAATTAATTTAATCGATAACTTTATTCTCCCTTGAAAATGAACCCATCTAACTAAAAATTGAAATTTTCATTGCCATGAAAATCCACATGGAGATGTCAGGTGACATCTGGTAGTTTGCGTACCCTCCAGAACCCAACATCACCAGTTTGTCCACCCGGTCTCAATCCATACAGAATCTGTGGCTATATATGTTCCACACATTTTAACCTTTCTCTACTCATCTCTCCTTACACACTTTCTGACTTATACTCCCTCGCTGCTATTGAGCTTCAAATTCGAGAAAGAAAAACATTGTCATAAAAAAACACTTTACATTACTCTTACAACTTACCCTAAGCTATAAATTTACCCCTTCCCTATACGAAAGGGAAGAAGACACCGGAGTAAGGAATGTAGTGGAAGAATATAATAATGTACAACCACACTGTAATCACTCCTGGATTACGCGCCTAATTCAGGATAAAATGAGAGTGATTTATTAGAGCCATATTCGCGTTGACAAAAGATGCACACAAAACGGACGCACACGCGGAATGCAATCGCGTACAGGCGATATAAAGAACCACAAATTACACCGACCAAGTACTAGAGATCCCTAGTTAATTCCTAAAGTACGAAGGTTCGCTTAATAATGCGGGTTTAATTAGGCGAATTGGGGCAACTTTATTCAGGAAATAAGGCGCCTATTTGAGGAGCGATATCATAATAATGGGCTTAAAAAAAGTGCAAAAAAGGACCTGACTTAGCTTCCTACTCCGTACAGATATAGAACACTACGCAGACGTAAGAACGAAGAAAACGAAATTACGGGAATGGTCAAAGGTGAATTTGAGAATGATTCCTTCGGTGAGAGATAAAATTAAAAGCATCTTTATACTGTATTTACAACAAAATAGAAAAAAAAGGGAAGAGATAGTAATCAACACCAATATGCATATAAAAATTTGCACATAACAATCTACAGTCATGTCGGTGAATAAAATAAATGCGATTAGAATTCTTGGATTAATAATGAACCTCACAGGTCGCAATCGACATGGTAAACATGCTAGCTGGTGATCTCGAGCGAAAGTTATCGTTGAACATGGCGAGGTTTGTACAGTTTCCTGAATGCAGTCCAAGTCAACCATTCACTTAAAGTGATGGCGGTATAACAGTAGCCATGTAAAATGGCCTAGAGAGGTCGCTAGGAAAACCCACTGACTTAAGGTAGAAGCGTTTATGATGATAGCAAACTGACAGCAAAAGATTTTAAAATCCTTCTTGGAAAGGTCGTTAGGTGAGTGAAAATATATCACTCCTTGTTTGTAAGATATGAGGGAAAAAGGACGATAGGTGATGAGATAAGAAGATTAACTCAATGATTTCGTTTTGCAGGAGGTAGTCAATTGAAGGAAGCAGCTTCGAGTCAAGGTAAGAAAAGTGCCTTCTTGTGCTCGTCCTATCGAGTCGTTGGGATGAGGAATTTCCCTACCGTAAGACCGTCACAAATCCCAAAAGAACTACAGATCCTAGACGAAATATGTTTAGACTTCAGATCCAAGCGATATTTTGAGAACTTGACGGTTATCAGTCAATCCTTATACGACAAAAGACAACGAAAAGAGACAGGCAATTTCTTTCAGTAATTATTCTTGATTTATCATTGTAGGATAGTGATAAGTTGACTTCTACCACAAACATAAGAACCAGAAGCACCTAGTACTGTACGTTCGATACATTTGTTTAGAACAATTTAGCTCCTTTGTCCAGAACTAGAGCTCAGGAATGAGAAAAAGCTCCGCAGTAAGGTAAAGACGAAATCACTTAGGTCCTTCGTAATTTATCTTCTATTTACCAAGTCTTCATCTATATTCTTTCCTAATTTTGCTATTGTATGTTTTGTTGTTTTTGTTTATAGTTTGGTTTTAATCTATCCTAGCATTAGGTTGCAAAGTGATTGCGACGTCTTGTGTCCTAAGAGGAAGTCGCCAGATGTTTAATAAAAAAAATACAACCAATACAAAACATTTTAAAATATTAAAATATTGACTTTAAAATGGGTCTCCATTAACTAAAGCACATAATAAAGTGTACTAAGACGTATTGACTTAATACAGGGAGAAATAGAAGTCTGGAGTCAAATAAAATCTAACGAACGCATTAAGAGTCAATTCTCAAAGTTTGTATTGTACTCTTGCATCACCCTGTACCTATACCGAGAAAAAATGAAGGCTTTTTTATCAAGATCAAACTGGGATTTAATGACAAGATTGAATTGCCCGAAATTGAGTTCAAATTGCCAGGATGATTAAGCGAAAATTGACTCAAATTAATGGGAGTGAAAGAGTATCGGGTCTATATTGATCAGATGTGAGAAAAGATAGAAATTACTATAACCAACAAGGGCATTTTAAACAGAGGCGAAAGGAAGAGATGACAGATAAAAGAACAAAAGGAATAGATGCAAAGAACCAGAATAAGGATAAAAGGTTGGAACAAAGACCACAATGAATACAAAGAACAAGACTGTGGCAAAATGGGTAGAACAAACACCCCAATCGATACAAATATAAAGAATAGGGAAAAAGAGTAGAAGAAACACCCCAATAAATATAAAGAACAAGAATAGGGCATAAAGGATGCAACAAAAACTCAAATGAACAAGAATAAGGTAAAAGGGATGGAACAAAGATCCCAATGAATTTCACCAATTATATAAGTTTGTTTGAATTGTAACATACGTTACGGATTTGAGAGTTAGTGCTCCTGCCTTTCATGTATCCTATATAGTCGCATTTAAAGTTGCAGATCGAGTACTTGAGCATCTAAGAGGGAAGTTTTGAATAAGACGGTCAAACTGCTCTGGTTGCCTTAGCACGTCAAATTCCTATTAGCTTTCGTGAAGATCGTGTTTGTGCCTTAATTTTTATCGCCTGGGATTTGTACGTTAGTACCGCGCGTTTAGTTAATCCTTTCGGATAAGCTTTTGGTAGTGTTATAAATAAATTCATTCACGAATTTTGCCTTTAAAATTATCACTCGCTTTCGTGCGCCCATGGCGATGAGTGAAATTGCCCCCCTTCCCCTCCTCCCCGCTCTTCATCGCGACTCCTTGGTCGGACAACTACTTGTTGGGCATTCGATAAGCGCCCTACACGGAAGGTAAAGTACCTTGTGAAAGACTATATATTTTTTGGTTCTGGACTGGGACACCTTTCTTGAAAAACCCTATTCTATTAAACCTGGTGATAGTTTTCTTCTTTAAACTACATACACGCACTCACTCGGTTGGGAATTTCTTTTGAAATTTATCTCTTCCAATCTCATATGAGGGGATGGAAGGGTGAATGAGGGAGACCCGGCGGATTCCGCTGAAGACCCTCTCCGATGACCCCAAGCCTGATCGGGGGAGGGTCTTCGCTAAAATTTATGGGAAATTGGGAATTGTACTGGTAAGACATATTGATACACACAACGGATACACGGCTATTTGCTCAAAGGGAACTCTGTGGAAGGAATTCATGCGGAGGTGGTAAAAAAATCACACCTGGTCGAAGGTTTCAGAGCTTATTAAATTCAAGGACTATACGCATGTATTTAAGACAGTCTTTTGCGACACGACAATGGCAGTAAATGCCAAGGAGGGAGGTATGTTTCTCTTTAACGTCCGTGTCTGCCCTGAGCAGATCTAACAAGAGGAGTTTAACGTTCTCCAGATGTGCTTCAAGTGCTACAAGTAAGAGGAGCACATCGCAGCAAACTGCCCCAGGGAGAATGTGCTTCTGTGTTCCATTTGCTCTTCAGACTCACATTCGTGGAGAAGTTGCCTCAACACCTCCATGAAGTGTCTGAACTGCGCGGGAGCACACAAGACATTGTCAATGACCTGCCCAGTCAAGGAAGATTTAATTAAGAAAAAATCAAATAAAAACAAACACGCTGAGGAAGAAAGGGCAAATGATACCTACGCCAAGGTTGCAAAAGCTACCGTGGCGGAAGCTCGGGGAAACAAAAACATATCTGCATGTCGATAATAAAAACTCAACCAAAATTATGTGATGCATTTATTATGCTCATATTGCAAATCTATCCTCACCGGGATGCCTTGCAGAAGAGCTTAATAGAATGCTGACTAATAACTGGATGCAGAAAACGTGGTTTCCCCAGAATCCACGGTCTGAGGAAATTCTTAAGATTAGTCCCAAATCTCAGTGCGAGACTAGTTGCCAGAAGCTCCCCCACCACCAGAAACACCTCAGCTCTCTCCTGGGATCCTAGAATCCAGGCTCAGACAGCCTAATATATAAAAACACGCACTGAGATTTAAAACAAACTACAAATTACTGAACAAGCTAACTTACTCACACACACATAAGGATAGTCAGGTTACGGTGACTGAGAGTGCGAGACCCGAGGGGATGGGGCACAATCGCCCCGCTCACGGAAAATAACACAGTCTCAAAGACGTCCGAGATCGTCCTCTTCTTGTAAGAGGGAACCTAGGCACGCTTACCATTCAAGGAAAATTAACTTGAAGCTATTCGCTGCCGAAAGGTCCCCTTTCCCTAAGGAGATGAATGTCCTTGATGTATCGGAAGGAATAATATCTAGAAGATACAAATGGAAATTCACCTCGGACGACTGCAGCGAAAAACAAGTCGTGGAGGTTTTACTCCAAGGCTTAATAAAACTAGCACCCGAAACCTTTACTATTCTAACGGGCGGCGAATACAGGAAAAAAACGTACAGGAACACACACAGGAATCTATAGTGAACACGACAATATGAACATTAAAAATACTACATTTTAACTCAGACTGTTGGACGACCAAAAGAATACTATACGGTAACGTAATGCGACATTGTGAGCCAGACGTTATATTTATCTCAGAACATGGGATAAATGACACAGACAGGATAAAAGTTTCCCCTACGAAGTTTTAACTAAAAAGCACCACGGAGAACGTTTCGACGGATGTGCGATAGCTGTGAAAAGAGGTCTTGACTTCAGATCAACAAGTGGACTCGATGAGTCATACCTCGCTGTGGAGGTCCGTACGGTAGTGGGCCCCATGGTCCTGGCAACAGGGTACCAGCCCCCAAGGAGAGGGCACTTGCCCATTCACAACTTCCTGCAACTTTGTGGTTACGGCAGAACTGTTCTTTTCGTCGGTGACCTCAATGCAAAGAGTGCTGCCTCAGATTACACGTCGACCAACCCAGCAGGTATGAATCTAGAGACACTTATTGACAGACAAATTATTACTAGAATTGGACCAGATTTCCCGAAATACATTACACAGAGATCAGCCACAAAACTAGACATAGTGATCACTAGCACTGTGTTCCCCTACAACTACTTCATTGACCCGGGCCCTAGAATTCCCCAGCGACCACCAGGCTATCCTTATTAAAATCTCAACCTCCCACATTTAAGTCCCCATCCCAGAACGCAAGAGCTACGCTTGCGCCAACTGGGATACTTATAAACGACTCCTCGAAAATTACAACCCTGACTCCTTAATTAATGCCACTCTAGAAGAGATTGACGAGGAGTTGGATAAAATTAAGGATCATTTATTAAAAACTGATAAGGAAGCCATTCCCCAAGTTAAGTATAAACTCTTCCTGCCCCTACCTGGACCCCTAGAATGAAATCCCTCGCGAGGAAATACGGGTACGGGGAACGGATTAATGAAGTAAACCTAATTGGCCCTAACATCACTACGCACAGGTGAACACGACAGATACGCGACGAATTAATGACTCTTATTAGGGACCAACAGAATGTAATTTGGGACAATTTGATAGACGGACTGAATATAAAAAACAACTCACGTAAATTCTGGCAGACAGTAAAAAGACTAAGAGGCGGACTGACATAAAAGACCCTAAAATCTACACGTGACAATACAGAAATTACGGAAGAAATCGAAGAAGAATTCAGACTCTTCTGGGCATCTATATCTAAGATATCTCTGGAAGAGAATGATAACTCTGATTTAGACTTCGGAGGCGGAATCATAAATTATCTGAACGACCAGATACATAGAACCCATCCTCACCATTATGTATCGCAGGAAAGGGATATGGAGGGACTCGGCAGTAGAATTACTGCCGAAGAACTCTCGGAAACCTTAAAATCCTATCGTCAGCGAGCACCAGGGCAGACAGAACTGACACGGGAGAATTTTATTCGAGCCCCGCCTAAAATCCTTCTGGGGCTCATGAATACCATGAATGCGTGCCTGAATGTGGATTACTTCCCTGGCCACTGGAAGGTAGCAAAAATGATATTCATTCCCAAAGCCGGTAGGCAACCGGACAGTCCAGCTAGCTTCAGGCCTATATCTTTCTTAGAATTTGCAGGGAAAGTCTTGGAGAAAATATTGGCCAACAGGGTGAATACGTTCCTCGAAGAAAATAATTCTCACAACAACAGACAACATGGCTTCTGAAGGAAGAGAGGAACGAAGACGGCACTACCCACGATCACCGAGAAGTTGGCAAAAGTAAAAGCAGAAAGACACCATGCAAATCTGATACTCCGCGTCGTTAAAAAGGCCTTTGACAAAGTATGGAGGAGAAGCCTGCGCTAAAAAATCTTACAACTGGGCCTCATTCCCATACATGAAAGGATTCTTTGCGATTGCGTAATGTAAAGGAGAGCGTTTCTGAACATTAAATGTTTCAATGACCCCGAGTTCGAACTCGAGGCGAGGTTGCCACAAGGCGGGTGTATAAATTCCTTACTTTACAACATATACTCCATCGAATTTTCCAAACCTCTTACTGAAGGCTCGTTATACGTCCAATTTGCGAACGATATAACGATGATCTGCACGACACCTTATCGGAATGTGAATTACATGGCACAGAGTACGGCGGTAGAAATCGAAAACACTAACTCTCTCTCTCTCGAGAGAAGATGGAAGATATCTACCAATGCCCAAAAGTTCCGTGTAATTCCACTATTCCAGCATACCCTCGCAGACATCCGTGTGGGGGGTGCACGCATACCATGCCGCACGGAGGACACGGTTCTGGAACTCCGGATTACGACTGATGGATATGGGAGTCACGTAGCTAAAACTACAACGAATGCACGGAGGGACTTGGGAGAATATTAAGATTCCTAAACCTGAGTACCTCCAACAAACTAAAGATCTATAATTCATGCATGCGATCCAAACTCCTGTATCTACCGGTCCCTATAAACGCGAGTCCCGAGACCCAAGTCCTTAAACTGCAAAGGGTCAAAATAAGGCTCTCTATATTATAACGAGAACCCGAAAGAGAGAGTGGAGAAGGCAGAGTGAGCTCCATGGGGAACTGGGGATACGCCCCATAAACGTGGAGCTTCACCAAAGAACAAGCAAGATCTGAGAGAACGTACACCAGCGCCTCCCTCTCGAGTTTTTACTCGAGGACATGAACTTTGATGACATAGGACACGCAAAACATTTAAAAGCAGCAGACTACTCATTGACAATGACGTAGACCCAATGTTCACTTAGATTTTTACAATACCCAACCAACACAAACCAAACACAACCACCTTTCACTTAATTAGTCAAGTGCTAATTTCCCTAAAATTTTAGCGTGATTAACATGCCAAAAATAGAATAAAAATAAAAAATAAAAACAATTCAAAATCCGGGTATTAACAATCCAGATAAAAGAACAAAACAAAAATTTCCTCACCAAAAGCAGTAGGGATCGAAAAATCCTCTGCTATAAAGGCTTCAATGCTTTTTTACATACATACATATTTATCTATATATGCACAAAAACAAAAACAAAAAACCTATATACCATAAAGCAAATAAAGCCATAGATACCCTATCACCAAGGACCTATCTATTATTCTACTTTTTATTTTCGCTTTCCTATCATTTTTCCTCATTTTTCCTCACTATTTCTCCTACTAAAATCCTCTTCTACGATATTCCTCACTTTATATGTCCAAGTCCAAGTTCAAGACGGTCTTAAACAGTTTAGGCTATTAAATTCTGTCATACTCTCCCTATCGTTGTAAAAGTGTCATAGGAGTAATATTTTAATTGAGTTAGGGGTGTATCACCCCTTATAAAGTCACGAAAAGTCAATATTTCATCCCGATTGCGCAACGCGAGAATTCTTCATCATGACCAAGTGCCGATTGTTTACGGTTCGGTTTTGTTGTTACAATTTGCATAATTGAGCTATTTGACGTGTTAGGGAAGTTAATTTGTGCTTCTTAGTTTTTATTATAAGTTGGTTGCATTTTCTTAATTAGGTAAAAAAGTTTATAAAAATGATAAACTGAACATTTTCTTGGTTGCGATGCCACTTTTAAATGCCATGAGAGGGCTAAAGGAATCGCTCGTTTGAGGAGAGAGAGTCAAGGAAGCTTGTTTTTAAGATAATATTAGTTTTTTATGCAATTATCCTTAAACAAGTTTAACGTACTAGCTCGAGTTCAAAAATGAATACGGAAGAAACAGTGAACGGTTTTTTTTTGTTTATCTTTGAGTGAACAAAAACGATTGCGCCCGTCTTATTCAAAATTACATTTAAGATCGCAACCCAGTTTCAGGGGCAGAAGGGAGAAAGCCGGTGCCCGTTCTGCTAGTTCAGGTAATAAAAAGATCCTGCTATCTTCGAGAACCCATTTTTTACAGGGGTTGTTTACTGGATAAACTGATTCATGTATAGGTTTGATCATTATAAGGTTAATAGGGAACCATTTCCGATAAACACCAATAAACCCATTCATTGTTGATATACATCATGGATTCAGGAAGAAATTTAATTTTTAATGCTGACGTAAAAAAATTATCAGTTGAAATTTAAATTAATTTTATTCTAATACTAATTTTCAAAATTAAGAAAAATGTGTTCAAATTTTAGTTTGATTTAAAGAAACAAAACCTTTGGGGACCGAACAAAAATATTCCCTATGCAATAAGGCATACGAGTGTGTCTCACGAATAATAATAAAAAAAAAATCCCTACCGAAATTCGAACTAGTAACATATAAATGACACTTTAGTCTATAATTCTTTATATTCTATCGTATCTAATCCTTTTGAATTTCACTTCCAATGCGAAATGAGTGGATGAAGGAGGTGGAAGAAGTACGAGAGAGGTACGTACAGACGGAGAAAGAAGACCGTGAATAAAAGAGCACTCAGGTAGGCCAGAGCAGAATGAAGGTAGCAAAGAGCGGCATCCAGAAAGATCAGCCATAAATTGATAGAAGTCCAGGGATAGCCATGCAAAAAAAAAGGGTGAAGAAGAAGGCTCCAGTGAATATAATTGGAGATAGTATGGTAAAAAGAGTAGGAGCACATGTGAAATTCAGGATGGAGGGGAGTGGATGCATCAGCATGAGTGATGCAAATATTAAAGACATAAGGAACAAAGTAGAACAAGAAGCATATACGATGCAGAATGGTCTGCTAGTCATCCAAGGTGGTGGAAATAGACTGGAGAAAGTAATAGAAGTGCTGAGAAGGCCACGTGCAGGGCAGAAGTATGACGAGGTGAGAAGGAGAACCAACGAGAGGATCTTTGAGGAGCTGATGAAGATGAAGGTCGCTTGGATGCGACAGAAGAAAGGGAACGTCAGCTTCATCGACCCGGATGGACAACTGGGAGACGACCTAATGTTTGCGGCAGACAGAATGCACACCTGAGTGAGGCCGATAATGAAAGGTTAGGACGACGACTGTGTGAGTGATTGATGGCAGGTACGCTGTGCCCTATGAATGAATGATAACCCAAGCCGAAAGATGTGAGAGAGAAAAGAGTAGACGCCAACCATGCGAGTATTTGCATGAGGATTTTGATGTATAACTGTTAGATGATGTGGTATAGGAAAGTATGAGGATATATATATAAAGAGTTAAATGAGTGGGAATTGGATGTTGTGGGTCTGACGGAGCCACACCTGAGAGATAAGGTTCCGAATGGATGGAAATGAGTATGTGATGATTGGTAAAGAACTAAAGAATGAGAAAATATTAGGAGGAGGCATTGCCTTCTTCCACAGGAAAGAAAAGTAACAGAAAGTTGAGGAAATAAAGGTTGGAAGTAGTAACAGTAGTGAAGATATGTTGTCTATAAGAGTTGAATGCCATAATAAACAGCAAAGGCCTAAAAAGGTGGTAATTATAGTAGTTTGCATGGCTGTGGAAAGTGAGAGAGCAAGGAGAGAAAATAGTGACAAGTACAGTATATTGAAGAAGATTGTAAGAGACCATGCAAGAAAGAAAAATTATTATGGGAGATATGAATGCACACACTGGAATGCTAGGAGAACAGATGAACAGAAATGGTGAAATGCTTGCTGAGTTTATAAATGATATGGATATGGAAAACCTAAATGAAACCTTAGCGGAAGGGCGTGTGACGTGGAGTGCAATGAATCAAGAATCGGTAATAGACTACATGTTGGTAAATGGAAGAATGCGAAAAATAGTATCCTGTATGTGGATAGACGAAGATAGAATGATTCACATTGTATCTGACCACAATATGCTTTTGTGGAATGCAAGTTGCAGGGGAGAAAGGAGAAAAATGTGAAGGATAAAGGAAGAAAATGGAGATTGAGAGATGTAAATTGCGAGTATTTTCAAGCTGATCTGAGTGAAAGAACTTGGATGGATGGTAATCTACATGATGTAAATGAGATGGATGAAAAATTTGTGGAAAATGTACGAAATGCTGCAGTCAACAAAATAGGTCTTGTACAAGTAAATAGAAGAAAGAGAGAGTATAAACCATGGTTAACGCAGAGATAAGAATGTTAGGAAGGAGCGAAAGGCTTAACAGAATATGTAGACAGATGAGAAAGAGAAGACGCGAAAGTGACGAAGCTGAAAATGAGTATCAGAATGTTTTGACAGAGTATGCGAAACAGTAGACAGTGACAAAGCAAAAGATTAGGGATGCGAAAGTAAAGTGCGAAAGCAAAGTAATCCAGGCCCTAAAAGAAAAAGAGGTTGGAAGGTGGCCATGAATGGTACAGATTCATGGGAGGAGAAGGAATACGTAGTAAGGAAAGTGTAGAGAGTCTAAAAGTAAATGGCATCTATATAAGTGGGAAGGAAGATATGAAAAAGGCCATAAAAGAATTCTGGGAGAAGATCGGAGGAGTTGATTAAGTATATGATGAGAGCGAGGAGAGCGTAACTTTGGAAAGGAAGGATGCAGAAGAACTAAATGAAAGAATTAGTACAGAAGAAGTCGTGAAATGTGTGAAAGAACAGAAAATCTGTAAGGCCGCTTGACCAGACGAAATACCCTATGAAATGTACAAGAATGGAGGTGAGGTGGTGATTGAAAAAATGATAGAGTTATTTAATAAAGTGTGGTAATAAGATAGAGTACCTAAGAGGTGGAATGAATGCAGGTGACACAGCTACACAAAGGTGGGTGTAAGAGTAAGAATGAACTATAGACCAATTGCTCTCCTAAACACATTAGGCAAAATTTTCACCGCAGCATTGAATAAAAGACTATGTAGATGGATTGAATAAGGTAGATTACTGGGTGAGGAACAGAATGGTTTCCGTACAGATAGGAAAGTTATAGACAATATGTTTGTGGTGAATGGAGTAATGGAATGAAAGAAGAGTGATGGATGTAAATTATACCTATGTTTCTTAGATATAGAAAAAACATATGATAGGGTCGACATAAAAATGTTATGTAGAGTCTTAGAGAGGAGTGGTCTTAGTGATAAATTAGTGAATATTATTAGAAGTATGTATGAGGACACAAGAGCAAAGTATAAACTAGGAGACCTAGAAACCGAGTGGGTTAAAAGTGAGAAAGGGTTTAGTCAAGGATGTATTATCTCTCCTACCCTATTTAGCTTATAGACAGAAGAATTAGCTGTGAGAGTTATAGGAATGAATGGGGGAGTAAGAGCTGGCAATGACAAGATGTGCATATTGTTGCATGCAGATAATGTGATAATTATGAGTGAAACAGAGGAGGAACTCCAGAGTATACTACACCTTTTCCCCCTCAAATTTAAAAAAAAAATGAATATCAAATTAAAAAAGTTGACTTTCATATTAAAAAAATTGAACTTCAAATTTAAAAAGTTGACTTTCATATAAAAAAAATTGAACTTCAAATTTAAAAAGTTGACTTTCCTATTTAAAAAATTAACTTCAAATTTTAAAAGTTGACTTTCAAATTAAAATAGTTGGATTTCATATTAAAAATGTTTACCTTCAACTTTAAAAAGCTGACTTTCAACATAAAAGAGTTTCTTTCAATTAAAAACAAATGAAATTCGATTAAAAAATCTAATATCATCTGAATTTGTGTAACGTCAACCGCACTAATTTCGCCACCAACCTACGCAAAAATATCCTAGTGTTTTCCCTTCTCAGACACTTATTTCTTAATGAAATACCATCTTTTATAGATACAAACATTCATAAGAATCATGTCTACAGTATTACTTAACATATGCGTTTGTAATGATAAACTGCTTAAAATTATAAAATATAATTTTCCATCAGTCATCTTCCGAACGTTTCCATCATTTCGGCCACCTCTCTATCGTGACGTTGGAGAGCCTATTTTCGTAGCTTGTCGGATTTCTTCTCATGATATCCTCGTTAGCAGCTCTTTCGCGCCCCTAGCAACCGTTCCCATACAAAACTCAGCCCTCTCAGTTACAAAGTGAGTATTTTTTCAAATACTGCACTGGAAAAATACTTAATAATGCAAATTTGCAATACTGGAATTTTCTACCTGGAAAAATTAAGAGATCTCTGAAAAACCGAAATAATATCCTGTAAAAAGATAAAAGTAACTGAAATAAAAGATGGGCTCAATACCACCTTCTTTTGCTCTGGGGTAGGCCATCGAGGTCGATGATGACGGATTCCCTCATATTGAGGGCATCAAACCTGCACTAGGTTTAAATGGGTAGGGATGTGCGCAGTCTTCGGAACCGTATCTTGACCGAGGGGAGAAGGACCCTGGTGGCAGAAGAATCTCGAGACGACCAGGCTTCACCCTCGGCTGCAAGGAGCTGCCAAGACACTGGTCTGTTGGTGCTCGCCTATGGGCACTCCCGATCCTGGTTTGTGATCGAGGTATCCTTCCTCTGACCTTTGCCTAAAAAGCGATTGTAGGCTCTATGGCGTGTCCACACACCGGTAGACCTGCACGCCGTACCTCTGGGGTCCGCTGCTGCTCCGCGATCCCCTGCAGATGAGTGAACATCGGTAGTTGTTTTTCTCAAGGAACGACCTTACAGCACAATGCCACTGGCCAACCAAACTGGGACCATTAGGCGCTGAAAGCCTCGACTTGCCTTCATACCCAAGTGCGGGTGGACTGGGTGTTAATACGGGTTACCCCGCCAGGTGGGGGAAATTCACTTATTTTAATTTGAAAATCAACTTTTAAAATTTGAAAGCTTTTTTTTTTAAATATGAAAGTCAGCTTCTTAAATTTGAAGTTCAATTTTTTTAATATGAAATTCAACTTTTTATATTTGGAATTCAACTTTTTTAAATTGGAGGGTGAAAAGATGTAGACGTCGTCGACGTATATGGGGGAGATTTTGAAGTGAAGTTTGGCAGTGAAAAGAGCAAAGTAATGATTCTAAACTGGGCAGAGGATGAGATGAACAGCATGTGGAGACTGGGAGAGAATGTGGTGACACAGACAGATGCGTATAAATATCTAAGGGTGTGGCTAAGCCTGAAGGGATGTGAAAAGATGAAGAATGAGATGATTAGTGTAACTAACCAGTGGGCTGGCCGACTGAGAATTGCAATGGGATTGAGAACGAGTAAATATGATTTGGTAAGAGAAGTATGAAAGAGTGTAGCTGTACCAAGCATCGTGTATGTTATGGACGTGGGTATGTGGAAGGAAAGTGAGATAGAGAAGTTGGGAGGGGGACAAAACCGGGTGGCGAGGATGGTACTGAATGCACCAAAGTACACATCAACAGCAGCTCTGAGAGGTGATATGGGATGGAGCGCATTCAGAGAATTGCTTGTGAAAGCGACGCTTAGGTACAAGATAAGACTGGAGCGAATGGATGAATGCAAGACTGGCAAGGAGAGTATACCTGTGGAATGAAGGACACAGTAAATGGGGGGAGAAGTGTAAGAAAATGATGCACACGAATGGCATGATAATTAGAGAAAATGTGCATGAATGGAGAATGGTCAGAAGGAATAGAGAAGGGTTAGAGTGGGATGCAAGAAAGTGGAAGGGGGAGATTGACAAAGAAGTGAAAGGCATGGGACTAAGGAAGTGGATGAATGAAATGGAACAAAAGAAACCCTGGAATGGTACGAGGAGAAGGAATCCCCAGAGTACGTGAAGTGGTTTGATGGAAGCCTGGGTGGTGACCTACGCTTCCGTGCAAGGGCCCAATGTATGGATGTGAATGCAAGAAACTATAGATGGTCCGCAACTCAAGCAAGGCATGTCAGATGTGTGAATTAGGTAGGATGAAACTGTGGAACATGTAACACTGGAATATGAGAAGTATGAAAGAGATAGAATGGAGATGATGCATGTTATCCTGACTGAATGGGGCTGTGAACCACATGAAGTGATTGGAAAGACTGGGAAAGAATGGATGATCCTGTTAAAAAGATTAAACCAACTGGAGCATCTGTGCTTGCCATTTTTCTAATAGATTAAGGCTAAAAATAATTATGAAATGAAAAAAAGTGTAAGAAAGCACACAAACCGATTAAAAGAGGAGAGTAGTCGTTGTACTATGGACTGATGCAGTACAAATCTCTCTAACGACCCATGATTCCACAACCATAGCAGTACCATTCTCTCTTTTGAAGGCTTAAATTCAATTCACATGATAAAACGTCCTTGCATCGAGCAAAATGCATTAGAGGCAATCTTGATTAAAAATTGGTAAACAGAAGAAATAAACATTGGCATTAATAACTTATTACAAAGCATCATCTTGAGTCCCATAATATTTATTACTCAGAATGAATGATACGCCGTTTACCACTAATTGGTTATGACTACGATTCGGGGCTACTACCCTCCGGGGGTGTACGCCCCAAACCTTGCTCCTTCGGGGGCTGCGAGGAGAAATGCTCTCAGTGGGGGTTATACCCTCACACAGATTTACACTTGCCTAGAATTCACTACTTACTCTAAAAGCGTTTTACGTCTTCCTGGCCCTCAACGACGAGTAGTCTTCCTATCTTTCACATACTACACTCCTTTTTACTTCTCCACTTTTCTTATGAGAGTCCCTCGTTTGTTTCCTTTTTTTATAACTAAAGTAAACTGTACTCTTTTGGATCAAAAGATTTGGCTCTTGTTCAAAGCTTGTACCCTTGTATTTCTGAATACTAAAATGAAATATAGGAAACATAGACAATAGGAGGAATAAATAATAATAATAATAATAATAATAATAATAATAATGCCTTTTTATATTTAATCTCCAGTTTACGGAATGTTTACTTAGTAAACTGGAGATTTAAATCTAAAAAAAAACCAATTACAAACTGATATAAAATTTATTAAATAATAATAATAATGAACAATAATGCAATTGCATAGTAATCTTCAATAGCAATCAAGAAAAGGTTAGGAACCATAGCGAACACAAATCAAGCCGGGAAATTAACGACAAGGGGGCGTTAATGGAGACTGGAATTAAATGGTAGTCTTGGGTTAAGTCAAACAATGAGGAACGAATATAATTCGTGAGTACAAGATCAGAAATTTTTTGAGTACAAGGCCAAAAGAAATCTGAAAATATTCCATGATCAAAGTCATGAGTACAAGTTCCTGTATGCTAGTAAATGTGAGCGTTTTCGAGTTTGTATATTTTCTTGTGCGGGTGAATTGTTGTGTAAGTGCTTGGGTGCCCTTGCATGCGTGTGTGATTGTGTATAAAGTCGGTCTTTTAGATGACAGTGTGTGTACATTTGTATAGCCGAGTACGTGTGTGTAATAGAGTTGTAAAGGGCAATTATTGGATGAGAAACTTCAGTTTTCCCCAAGGTTGTGAAAATGATATTAAGTTGAGCATTCTGGTTGCGTTGAGGCAATATTTTGATTGCCATCCAACATAATAAAGTTATTTGCAGCCCTCTCGCCGTCTTTAATAAACAATGATTACTTAGATTGGCTTATATTTATTCTAGGGTTAATCGGAGCGTTAGCTATGGTTACAAAGTAATCTAATTTCATACAAAATAAGTTAAAATTTATGCTATCCAAAAATAGATTTTTATTTTAGTTACCCTCATATTTTGACAAAGATTTCTATCATAATTGCAAAGCAGAAAATAATCCAAATTGAGATGTTTGGTAGATGCAATACAGTCTTAGAATTTTATATAATGTACAGAATATTCACATTAGTAATGGAAACAGAATAAGTAGGCCTGTAGCAATTAGGGATATTTGCAAATCCGTTAAGATTGTTTTTTTACATGCATTTTCCCTTTTTTTCTGGATTATTGCATTTTCTTTTTCATTCTGCCATTATATTATTTTGAAACTGAAGGCGAAATTATATAGGAAGTTTCTTTTTAATTTATGGCGGGTTAGAAAAATAACATAATAATTCGTAGAGATATTTTCCAAAGTAAATTAAGTTGATCCTCAAGTTTGCATAATCGCTTATTGCCAGTTGTTGATTTTGTCCTATTTTTATTATCAGTAGACTTTTTTTTATTGTAAATCGCTTTATAACACTAAATTGCTTTTATAAGAAATATTGAGATGTTTGGTTCATGCAATGCAGCCTGAAAATTTTATGGAATGAACAGAATATTCACATTAACAATGAAAATCGAATAATTATGTCTATAGTTCAGGGGATATTTTTCAAATCCGTTAAAATTGGGTTTTTACTTGCATTTCTCCTTTTTTTATGGATTATTTCATTTCTCATTTTCTTTTTCACTCTGCCATTACTGGGATGAGATTATTTCGAAACTGAAGGCTAAATTATATAGGAAGTTTCCTTTAAATTTATGGTGGGTTATAAAAATAACAATAATGTGTAAGGATATTTCCCAAGCTAAATTAAATTCAACCTCAAGTTTGCATATTCGCTTATAACTAATTGAAGATTATGTCATTGTTTTTAGTATCAGTAGAATTTTTATTGTTAATCTTTTTATAACACTAAATTGTTATTATAAATTTAAATAATAAGAAATATAATACTTAAAACTTTTTTCTACTTTGGGAAAGTTTCTTCTAGCTAGTGGCATACGAGTATATATAATTCTCTCACAAATGCTAAAAAATTCCATACATTTAAACTGAAAGTCTTGCCCCCCAAACCCAACTCATTTTGTAAAACGGTCTCAATGTAACGTGTGCTGTAGATCATATCCAACTGTGGAACCAATTTACCCGAGACACACAACTATCAAACCCCAAATTAAAACAGTGTGTAAGAAAAGTAGAAATGACTGCGAGACTATTTAATATTTATTACACTTAACTACTTTGGCTTGTTTCTCTCCCGTTGATTTTAAACAGCTCATATTTTAATTTTACTTTTTAAAGATTCCTTTTTTACTTTTGTTACATGTATTTATCAACAGATTGATGCGTAGACCCCATACTCCCCTCCATCAAATTAATTCTTTCTCCTGTGGGTTTTTATCAGCAGACTTTCTCTATGACAAATAGAATAAACGACTGTTAATGCTTTATCTATTATTTGCTCGCGGTTATTAAATATTCTTTCCAACTACGTTTTTTTATTTAGTTATTAAACTCCTTTTATCCCTAAATCACTACACTATAGAGACAAAATGGGCTAATTCTCTTCTCTTTTTTATATTTTAATTAATAAAGAACGCGATAAAATTCCCACAGGTCTTTTTTTAATAATGAGGAGACAGAGACGGGCAAGAGATGCCCAGATCAAGCTCAAACTCTGTGAATAAGGAAAATAACAAAAATGAAAAGAAAAGATGGAAAAACAACAAAGAAAAGTGATGGCAGACCTGGCTCTTAGAGAGGCAGGTTCTAAGATTCAGGAAAAACAGTAAGGGGAAAAAAGAGTTCCATATTCTAGCTTTGAAGGAAATGAAGGAATTATTAGGTTGGTTTATCCTGGGACTTACTATATTTAATAAGCAATCATAGAATGGGAAGCTTGGCGGGTATTGCCGTGACGGGAGAATGGTCGTATACACATCTTATTCAGTAGAGCACCCACTTTCTCAGGCATGGAGCTGAATGTTTTAGTTTTTGCCATTTAAGCTATAAGGTCTCATCTTTAAAAACTCTTATTCATCGAGGTCTGATCTTTCCTCTTCATATAACTTAATCCAGAATCAATTCAAAAGACTAGAATCTTAATTCATTACTCTCTACATTAATAATACGTCTCAGGGAATTCTACATAATATCTATATCTCAAACACAGTTCCTAAAAATAGGAGTTTTCGTTGTATCCTGAATTGAAGTTGTAAGTAGGGGCTTCAAAACTAACGACAATAAAAAATAATATAATCTTTTATTTTTTTCTAAATAACATTCAAATATTTGTTATCAACTGAAAACCGATTGGTTCCTTTTTTTGCATACAAAATAGGGCAGCTCTTGGGTTGTGTAACGGTGTTGTATACATGGACACATGTCCACTATGTCTTCTTAATATTAATCAGACGCTCTACCATTAAGCTATCACGCACAGTGACCCAAACCCACCCGAATCTTCATCTTATCATATTCAGTATCACCAGGGTAGGAACTTCCACGGGATTTTTATACCATATCTTCATACCCGCTCGCAATTTAAAGGCTCATTATCCATGTCACGTACAAAAAAAGAGCAACTACAAATTCTGCGGGTGGTAACAACCATCACAGGACTTTCGCCATATTTAATTTATGTCTATCAAAACCCTTTTGAAGACAGAAAGAAAGACTTTGTATTACAGACTATATAACAATATTGCACAAAAGAAGAGAAATTTGACGTAAATGAGCAATGAGACAAGAAAGAGGAGTTATTTAAAGGCAAGGAAAGGGATATTGGACGAAAAAAGGATCAAAGAAAATAAAGGACGGCACAATGAAGGCAATCCATCCTTGTCTTCCAATGTCCTTTTATCTTGCCTTTAAATAAATCCTCTTTCTTGTCTCATTGCTCATTTACGTCAAATTTATCTTCTTTTGTACTATATTGTTAGTCTGCAATACAAGGTCCCTGTATCTTTCTTTCTGTCATAAAAAGGTTTTTGAAAGTCTAGAAATTAAATATGGCGAAATCCTTGTGGTAGTTGTTACCATCCGCTGAACTTCCATTTGCTATTTCTTTATATATATATAAGTCAGTTAAGGAAACTTTGAATTCCAATAATAAAACGATCACTCCCCAAAATGAACGTCTTTTTCATTCCCTACAACATTAACTTTGTTCATTTGAAAAAAATGTAAGACTTTTTGACATAAATATAGTTTTCAACTCAGCAAAATTAAAAATAAATATTGATAAGAAACTCTCCACACAATATAGAAGGCGGCGATTATAAAATCCATTTTAAAATTGCTCAAAATATTATATCAGCCAAACTAGCAAACCCTTACATCAAAGAATAAGTCAACATAATTATAATGTGAGGACAGGTTAAACATCTGAAGCATTAGTTTTCTGTCAAATCTTATGGGATAGGTTGGTAAAATGCAGTTACCATTTTTAAAAATAGGTCTTATGTATATAAAAATGAAACATTATAGAATCGGCAGCGATAACATCAAGCACTCCTCTAATATTAACTGCAGCGAGGGTCTCTATAATTTACAGGATTTAATAATAAATATACTAAATAATGATTTAAAACTAAAAGGCATTAGAAAAAAATTCACCTTAATATATATATATATATATATATATATATATATATATATATATATATATATATTATTCATATATAACTAGGTATCTTTCTAGGCATTAATATTTCTATGTGAGCTTCATTGTTTTTCTGTCCTCGATTAATTTCTCAGCTGTCATTTGTTTTATAACGTCATTCAGCGATTGTCCGTCTTTTGAAGATGCAATCAACAAAAGGGTTCGGAATCTTGTTTGCTTTCTTTAATTTCTCGCGATTTAAACTTTTCATTTACTAATAAATGCCCCTTCTAAATTTTCTCATTTTATTCTCACCATACTTTCATCGGTAGAGGAGGAAAAGAACAGCGAAAATCTACTCTGAAGATGATCGCGCAAGATCGAAAGCTCAGCAATTAAAGTTTGGTTGTTACCAAGCAGATTAACTTGGAAAAAGAGAAGTGAACCTAGGTGAAATAATTTACCATCTAGAGGATGGAGAAGAGAAAATAATAATAAAAATAGGAAGTTGCCAAAGAAAATTAATTAAGGCTAAATATACCATGGTCTTCAACAAAATATTAATTCAAGAAAAACTGCTACTTATATATATATATATATATATATATATATATATATATATATATATATATATATATATATATATATATATATATATATATGGGTAATAATCACGAGAGGTAACACGTGAATGTATAAATATTTGGTTGTAGCACGTAGGGAAAATAAAGATTGATTGGAGATAGCACTTTCATTATCTTAATAACATTTTCAAACTCATAATGGTTTATGGAATAGAGAGACACTGAATTTATACAAAGGAATGTTTTCCCTATAAAATCACATGGTCATATTTATGATCTCTGATAAGTTTGATTTGACGAAGAAAGATAGGACTGGATCTAAAGAAAACAAACCGGGGCTAATATTTACATTTCAGTCCTATCTTTCTTCGTCAAATCAAACTTATCAGAGGTCCTAAAAAAATATGAACATTTGATCTTATAGGAAAAACATTGCTTTGTATAAATACAGTGTCTCTCTATTCCATAAACTATTGTGAGTTTGAAAATGTTATTAAAATAACGAAAGTGCTATCTCCAATCAATCTTTATTTTCCCCTCTTCAAATTTATGCTATTAGTAATTGAATATATATATATATATATATATATATATATATATATATATATATATATATATATATATATATATATATATATATATATATATATATATATAACGGTAATGGGAAGCGGTGTTACAGTAAACTACAAAGTCAGGCACTATGGTATCAAATATCCTTCATACGACAAACTGGATATTTGAGACGATAGTCTTATTATTTGTAGTTTATGGTAGCACTCGCGCTTCTCGAACATCTTCTGGCCTTAAACAAAATTACAAATAAAATACCAGAGGACAGTACTGAAAGTAGCAAATGAGGCATACGTTTGTCATTCCAATACAGTTTATAAAATATAGTATAAATAAATTTATGTAGTAAAACAAGTGATTAAAAAAGAAAAAATCAAAGCAATTTAAATAAATACTGAACAAGGCAGATATGCGTTAGAATGTTGTCTTCCGGTAAACCTTGTAAAGGAAGACAGAGGGCAAACAGGAGTGCTGGTCATTCGAAGCCGATCTCGCCCAAATCGTTATTCTGCCATATGTAATTTAGGTAATGGGCGGGTTTGTCGTGAACCTCATTGCGTAAGTACTCTTCAATGTGACTCAAGTGTGTATTTGGAATGTAAGGGGTATAAGCGATGAGAAAAAGAGAGAAGAGTCGGGTGTGTTTAAAGATGGAAAATGCAGATGATTGCGTTATGCGAAACGAACATAAAGAAGAACGAAGTGCTGGTTTAGTCTAGAGTGAATGGAGAGCGAACAAGTAGGACTCGTGGTGAGGCCAAAGAGAAGGTGGGTGTGCTATTGAATGACGAGTAGTTTGGTGTACTATGAATTTTAATCCACCAGTGCAGCAATGGCGAAACTTCTCCACAGCATAATAAAATCTGTTCCATGTTTGACAGTAGAGACTGTGTCTTTTCTACGATGGTTCTGTCAGATATCCCCCAAACGTTTTGTTCGTCGTTTCTACGAAAGAGCTCGGTTTTTGTCTCATCTGACCATGGTATTTTATTTAATTTAGCGTGGTTATCTCCCAGGTACTCTTTAGCAAACACGAAATGGACCTCTTCATAAACTCTCTTCAACAGAGGCTTCCTTCGAGGGACACATCCATGAAAGAGTTCCCAGTGTAAATAACTGTACTTTTTACGCATGTACATAGATCTATGATGTGTGCTGAAATATTTGTTGTAACTCATTTGAAGTCCTATGATGGTTTCTGTCTTCATCTCAAACTGAACATTTCTAGAGTCAATTTCTTTAGTCGACCTTTACCCAGACGATTTACCGTGATACCATTAAATTTATACTTCATAATAATGTTTTTTACAGAAGAAATTGAAATGTTTAAAATGAAGGAAATTATTCCATATTCATGACCCACCTTGTGCAGATTTTCAATGGTCAGCGTTCTTCGCCATTGCGCTGTTGGAAATGATTCCTCGAGAAGTCTTGCCAACGAATCTCGCACATATCCTTGAATTTTCTAGTTCAGTCTAGAATCGTTTTTGAAAACGTTTTAAAAACATCCGCAGTGTTAGTTTAGATGAAAAAAAAAAGTCTTTGTAATAAGGATTCAAACTTAACGAATATACAAATGAGGACTTACATTCAACTTCCCGTCTGACATTGCTTATACTTATACACGCATCTGCATATGACCATTTGGTTTGTAAGGATTAAATGATTTGTTTGTAGATCAGAAGACAATAAGAAGGCAGGAAGCGAGGTATAATTAGAAATTTAAGGTTGTTGGTTCTATGGGAGATGAAACAGAATCAAAGACTAATAGAGAAGAGAGGACGTGGGGGATAAAGGTAAGAATGAAGCAAAAGTGCAATTGGCTTTGTTAAATGATAGTTCTGCGAGAACTGGAAGGAGAATGGCAATGCTAAATGGAGGAATGACGATATGAAATGCGTAGTGGAAAGGAAGTGGGCGATGTACACGCAGATACTTCATAGTATGTGCAGGTGTATGGAAGATGCACATAATTGCATACAAAGAGGTGAAATATGCAGTGAAACGAGTGTAATTCTCTAGAAAGCATCAAGTAAATAACTTGAAAGTAAGATGAATGAGGATTCGGATGGGCCGAAGAAGCTATTTTATAATGAAGTGAAAAATGAAAGAAACTAAGAAGATCTTTGATACATTAAAGTGTAAAAAAGAGAAATGAAGGAATAACAACTTTAATTAGGAGTGTTTTGAAAGAGGTGCGTGAAAAAAGTGGTAGTTAATGAAGTAAAATGTGTTGAAGCTAAATATAGTGAGTAAGTCGAAGAAGAAATTACTTAGCCCCTCCGCAACGAAAGCGGGTCTCCTTAAGGGTCTATTAAAAATAACATAAAAACTTGATTCTACCCATTTTATTCTTAAGTAATTAAAAAAAAGGAATTGTCGAATAAAATGAAAGGGATTGGAATCAATAATTTTATTGTGTGTAATTACAGCCTCATCTCACGATTTTTGTGTTTCTTTCCATTTAGGGAGAATCCAATACTTTTCTGTGTCCATGACTGCTTAGAGAAAGTCAATGTATTTCAAATTTCGTTGATTATTATTATCTCCCAAACGACATATTAGAAAGATGCCTTAAATCTAATTTGTGACCATTTCATTCTCGACTCTACACTTATGTGTCTTGTATGATATTCTAAAGATTTATTTACCCCTTCTTGGGCATTTTTACTGTTCTTCAGATACATATGTGTAGAAGTACTCAAAGTATTTTGTAATTAATCCTACTGCAGGATTGTTATAATGTAAAAAAAAGGTAAAGATTTGCCCAGCATTCCCATATAAATTCATTTTATCAGCCAAATATCCTAAAAATACCGGAATACGGTGTAGTCACGAATCACCTAGGTGTTGTCATGGTTACTGCACAGAGTTAGGCTTACAGAGAGTTATAAGTCAATCTCTGGCCCGTAGCGAGGCCGTGATTTTTTTGGGGGGGCTATTTCTATTTTAGGGGGATGGGGTCTAATTTTTTACAAATGCCATCTTGATATTTAAGTTTTCGGTTCGCTGTAATTGCATATATCTAACGTTGGGAATAGAGTGATAAGAAAAAGCCACTTACCAGCCAGTTCGTTATTAGCTACGCGACTACCAAGCCAACAAAAGTTCGGAGTCCATAAGTAGCATTATTGTTGTAGTTTTTTTAGTTGAGATTATAGGATTTTGTTATGATAATACATACAGACACTTGTATTTTTATTATAAAATTGATTTATAAAATGATATTTAATAAAATCAGTTTGGGCAATAGAATTGAAAATGGGATTTGAGGATTGTGAAGATGGTGTTTGCTACAAAATTATTGGAATGGACTTCCAGAATTGGCAATGAATTCTTAGAAAGTTTGAATGTATTGTAAATTATGGAATGGCTAGGGGCAAAATACAATTACAGAGCTTTACTATGCAGTTAGTTCTTCGAACTAGTAAGCTAACCAGGCAGTTCACAAAACCAAAGTGGTAATATAAAGCTGGAGCCACAGACAAAATAACCTCTTCCAGAAGATATAAATGTATATGCTTGCTGTGTAATGTTTCACACAAGGGAAAACTTCTCCCTTGTGTGTAACTGAAATCATATTATTATTTTTGGCTAAAAGATTTGGAGAGGCTAATCAGATTTTGGGGGGGGCTAAGCCCCCCCCTCGTGGCTACGAGCCTGCATAGATAGGATATCGACTCTATTACTCTGTTTATGATCGACTGTTTAGCTCCCTCTAGGGTTATAGGTGAATTTATAAAGTATCCAGCTTCACGACTGCACAGAGCGAGGTAAACAGAGTACACTGGAAGGACTCTGTTAGTAAGAACCTCTGCGAACCCTTAATTTCAACTGGAAAGGACTTGTGATATTTCAAACTACATACAAAGTACACTTGCATGTTTTCAATTGTACGAACATTCGTATGAAATGTGGCTGTAGGAAGAGCAGCGAAAATAAAATAATAAAATCTCCCTTCCCCCCTGCACACAGTATCTTAAAAATTGGGCGCCAATTTTAGCGAAACTAATGTCTTAATAATTCGCATTTTAGTAATCTATGTAAATCATCTAGTATAAACTGGAATTTAATATATATAATCATCCTTAATTTTTACTATATTTATAACCTATTGGGCGGAGAGTTCATTGTTATATATTTAATAATAAACAGAAGCAATGAGGCAGAAAAAAATAATTAACCCTTATTAGACTAAATTTGAAAAGTCTTATTCATCAAGAACTTACGTCGCAAATAGATTGATCGTTAAAAACCGTTACTCATTTTTACGCGGCTCGTTAAATGGAATCTCTATTAATAATAGGCCTAGCAAGCTAGGAGCCTATTTATGAGTTTTATAGGGAAATTAATAGGTATTAATGTTTTCTATAAGAAATTTTATGACTTATGATTAACAAATTAATGAACGATGGCTTAACGGAAGGTAACAAATATTTACTGACGGAAATAAGATAAAGACAATGATTAACGCGAATAGGTCTTATTAATGAAGATAAAGAGTGATTAACGGGAATAATATAATAATAACGATAAACAATTAAACAATGAAGCAAAGAACTGTACTCCATTGCGTTTAGTAAAAGAGCAAAAAAACGGTGTACGGCAAGGTGTGTTGTTTTGGGTCCCTCACAGTTTGTTTATACGAGTATTGAATGTGAAAACGAACAATGGGGTATTTAATTATGTGGTATTTTATTATAATTTCGTGGAAATTAATAGCGCAGTACTGTATTGACTCACCAGAACGATTTTTCTAGAAAATCCGAAAATCAACTGGGACCTCAAAATGTAATTTTAGGAAAAATGCAGCAAAAAGTGGTGAAATTAGGAGAAGTGAAGATCTATCGAAGGTAGACAATCTGAGTAGTCTAGAGAGGAGAATACTTGGAGATATAGTGACGATAGGGGCGCAACTCTCCTGCGCTGACTCAATTCCTAACCAAATATATATCTTAAAGAGGCCATAAACAGGCATCACTAAAATCGACCTCCATTCTCCCTGATGGGAGAGAAAAATTGTGCCTTTGAGGGGCAGTGCTCCCTTTTGGACTTATGGAGGCTTCGAAATTGCCCTTCCTGCCCCAGCATCCGGGGTTGAGAAGTTGCTCCTTCCTTTCCATTTTTGTTTCCCTTTGATCCTTGATTTTCTTCTTCTTCTTTGTTCATGCTTGTTCTTCCCTTCATTCCTACCCACACCTAGACCCAACCTCAGGCGCAGGAGGGTGTTAAGCTACCCCCTCCCAAATCAATACATTTTCTGCTAATCTTTCCATTTGTGTGTACGTTTGCATACGCTTACATACTTCCTGTAAATTTCTCAATACCCTTTGTACTGAATATATTTTACTCCTCCCAAAGTACAAAAGGGAAACAAATAAAGTTGAGAATGGGAAGGGGGGGCGTTGTTGTACGCCGACCTAATACCTTTGGTGATGATGGAAAAGTCAGTTTTGTCTTCTGTGGATCTGCGGGTCTTGAGAGTCATAGCATCAAACTTTATTTAGAATTTAGCATATTCTTCATACATATTTATGATAATGTGTATTCTGCTAATATGTTTGAATTACTTAGTATTTTACTAAATCGTGTGTAATAAAATGGTGTGATTCCTAAAACAAGAATTTAACCAATATTTCTTAAGTTTCAGTCACTTTCAGCTTAGATTTATAACTATTGTGTATTCGATATCGTTCTAAATAAGTAATATGACTAACACTAAAGAAGAAATTACCAGAAGGGCAAAGAATCAAAGTTCTACATCGTCAAGGGTTATCACAAGTAGAAATGGCTAAAATAAATTCAAATGTTTAAGATGTGCTGTTTTCTAAACAACTATAAAACGATATCAAAGTCTTGCAATACCCAGAGAAGACAGAACCGCAGAAAATAACATCTGAACTTGCTAAAGGAGTCAATGAAGTTTGAAGTTCACAAATATGACCCAGAAAAGTTAGAAAGAGACTTAAAGATTAAGGGATAAAAAGATGCAAGGCGAGAAAGAAGACATGGATATCTGGGGTCAACAGAAAAAAACTTCTTCAGTGGGCCAAAGATCACAAAAATTGGACACAAAAATTGTTTTATACAAAAATCATTGCACATGTAATCTATGCAATTCCATTTAATTATATCTTGTAAGAAAATTATTTAAAGTTTTACATTTTTTTAACAATTTTTCAGAATTTCAGCACTTCTGGGGCTAACTTTGTGAGACGAAGAGTTGGAGGGGGCATTTCACCCTGCTTGTGTGGTACCAACTCTGAAGCATGAAAGCGGTTCTATTAGAGTATGGTCCTGCATGTCTTCATCAACGCCAGGGAATACTTTTTTTTATACCACCATGTTCTCATAAGTTTTAGAGCCAACTATTAGAAAATGTACCCCACAACACCAGGAAATTAAATTATATTTCAGCCGGAAAAGCCCCCGATATCCAACCACATCAAGAAGTGGTTTGAAGAAATGGGTATCTTCCCTATGTAAGGGCAGGGGATAGGAATTGCGGGGCCCACTTAGAGAATTGATGGTGGGGCCCCTACTCTACAAAAGTAAAATTGATGTATGTTTATATTTCGTGTAGTATACTTGTTTTAACCCCCACCCGCCCCCCAAAATAAATAAATGCTTGATATACTAAATATTGAAAGAAAATATGAAAGTTTTAAGTCAATGTAAGGCATTTACACACATACTGTTTATACACAGGTGTTTTAGAAAGAGACTTTTCTGGCTGTTTTATTGCTAAGTCTTTCAAAATGAATTTAAAGTCGATGGTTTTAGCGATGTGATTTTCTATGGATAGCATCGCCAAATTCTTTAGTCTCTCTTGTGAAATTGCTTACTGTAAGTATGTTTTGATCAGTTTTAGTTATGAAAGGCTTTTTTTACCAAATGCGACTGTTACAGGAATTTTTAAGTAAATCCTCAAAGCAATAAAAACATTAGGAAATGCTGTAAATCGATTGTTAACTACCAGGTATTCAAATAGAGCTTGGGGCTTAATGACACTGGAGGGAAGAAAAGTTTTGAGAGCTTCAAGTTCTTCGGCCAACAGACCTCAGCCATCCACGTCTTTATGTGTTTCAGTAACTACCTCTCCATCAGTGCTCTGTTTCATTGTGGTGTCAGTTAATCTGGTGGGGGTATGGGGGGGGGCATATTTATATTTTTCTTCTTATTAATTTATCATTATCCATCTTGAGATTTTCTGTATTCGTATCTATGTATTATTTCTAGACTGAAGATGCCCCTTCAAACATTGACTCCATTTATCTGACTTAATATTCTTGTAGGCTGAGATTCTTTCTTCTTTAAGTTGGGTTGGCTGGGTTAATTCTTGATCTTCTTTTTTCTTGATGTATCTTCCTTTTAACGATGATGTGATGATTCCTTCCAATTCTGATGACGTGATGACTTCTTCTTCTTCATGATGACGTGATGATTTCTTGAGATGAGTTAGCCCTTGAAGTCGTTTTCTTTCCGTTTTCCTTGACATCGGTTTTCTCTTGAGTCGATTATAAAGCGTTTTTCGTTTTCTTCTGGGATTTTCTCCGTAAAAATTGTGGACTTTGGGGATCGATCGCGGGTCTTTTGAATCCAGAGGCTAGCACTCTACCGTTACGCTACGGTGAAGTCCGTTTTGACTTGGTAATTTAATGGGCTATTTATATTCTCGCTTTTTGGAAGGAAGTTTTTCTCTTATACACCTTCGCACCCCTACAGGGGCTCCCCTCAAGGCGCGGGGCCCCTATTTGATTAAATTGGTCAAGTAGGCTTGAAACCAGCCATGCCTACGGATTAGTGACCACAGGGCCCAGACTTAAATCTAATAGAACACTTGTAGGGAGTTCTGAGAAAAGCAAGAAGAAGTGCGACAAATACAAATAAAACAGAACGTATGAAAAATTACATGAGTGGGGAAAGATAGCTTCATAAATTTGTGAAAATTTGCTGATTTCCATGACACGAAGAATTGTGGATGTAATTACGCAAAAATGGGGTCCAATTAAGTAGTAAATAATTAAATATATAATACGTATATACTCATTTCATTTAGCACAAATCAAAAATACATTTTCTGAATGATTCCATACGTGATTTGTGCTACTGTCCAAGGGTGGATATCTCAGTTCAATTTGTATTATTATTTATACTTTGTATATTTCTGTTCATTTTTGTGTATTTTGTATATTCTTTCTACTTTGTATTCCTACTATCTGCACTCTTGTATATTTTGCATAATCCTTCTGCTTTGTATAGTCTCTTCACTTTCTAATTTTGCATACTATTAATACTTTGTATACTCTCTTCACTTTGTATATTTTGCACACTCTTTCTACCTTGTATTTCTACTCTCTTCACTTTTGTATATTGGCATACTCTTTCTACTTTGTATACTCTCTTCACTTTTTATATTTTGCATACTATTTATACTTTGTATACTCCCTTCACTTTGTATATTTTGCATACTATTTATACTTTGTATACGGTCTTCACTTTGTATATTGTGCTACTATTTATACTTTGTCTACTCTCTCCACTTTGTATAGTTTGCATACTCTTACTACTTTGTATAGCCTCTTCACCTTTGTATATTTTGCATACGCTTTCACTTTGTATACATACTCTCTTCACCTTTGTATATTTTGCATACTCTTTCTATTTTGTATACTCTCTTCACTTTGTATATTTTGCATACTAATGATACTTTGTATACTCTCTTCACTTTGTATATTTTCCATACTCTTTCTACTTTGTATACTCTCTTCCCCTTTGTATATTTTACATACGCTTTCTACTTTTTATACTACTCTCTTCACTTTTGTATATTTTCCTTACTATCGATACTTTGTAAATTCTGTTAACTTTGTATATTTTGCATACTCTTTCTACTTTGTATGCTCTCTTCACTTTTGTATATTTTGCATACTATTTATACTTCGTATACTCTCTTCACTTTTGTATATTTTTCATACTATTTATACTTTGTATACTCTCTTCACTTTTGTATATTTTTCATACTATTTATACTTTGTATACTTTCTTCACTTTTGTATATTTTGCATACTATTTATACTTTGTATATTCTTATATACTTTGTATATTTTGCATGCTATTTATACTTTGTAAATTCTGTTAACTTTGTATATTTTGCATACTCTTTCTACTTTGTATACTCTCTTCACTTTTGTATATTTTTCATACTATTTATACTTTGTATATTCTTATATACTTTGTATATTTTGAAAGCTATTTATACTTTGTATACTTTATATAGCTCTTCTATTTCGTATGGTTTGTACAATTTTTATACTTTTGTATATTTTATATACTCTGTATACCCTGCACATTTGTATATTGTATATACTGATATTTCTGCATACTCTGTATGCCCAGGTACAATTTTAGAACATTCTAACCCAAGTGCCCGGGCGGAAGGTTATAGAAACCCAAGGGTGGTATATAAGAGAGCTCTTGACCCACTGACCCAGTCCCCCGTACCCCATAACATGACCGTACGTAGTCCCCCATAACATGACCGTTAACGGGGGTGTTATTGCCTAATTATGTACACTTAGGCAATTAGGAACAATTTTACAGAATGTTCACACTCTTGACGTCATCATACTGAATTTAATTCGACAAATTAAATTAAATTTAATTATAAATTTCACCATTTTTCCATAAATTTTAATTTAGAGTTGTTTCAATATATTTAGAATGTAACCTTAGAATCAGAATCTTTTAAAAGGGTGGGTGGGGTGAATGATATTCTATGGTGAAAAGGGGCCGAAAATAAAGGTTGAGAATCATTCTTAGGATATATGTAGGTCTAAATATTCAAAATTATTATTTATTCTACTCCAGAAGCCCCCCCCCCCTTCCCTAATGCTGCCAGCCATATAGCATAAACCTCCTCACATTAAAAAGTATTCTTAAACAATTAAACACAAAATTAATGTTATTTATATAAATTAAGAATTTCCTCATAAAAAACTTACAACACTTAGGCCTTGTTACAAAAGTCCATGCAAAAACTTGTAACAAATATTGGATGAACAGGTAAAAAAACTTTGAATTTAGCCTGCGTAAATACAGTGTGCGTCAACAGGGCTGCCAGATGCAATTTATGACAAATTATTTCGCACACCCTGCAGATGAAGAGCATATGTTAATTTTCCAAATATTATTTTGACAAAAAATGCCAAAACCTTAGTGAAAGAAGGCCATAAACTGGCCCAACCATTTGAGACTCATGTGCGAACTTCCCACCAAAGAAACGCTTGTTTTGAAACTTGTCAACAGAATCACAGATCGGGACAAACTTCTGTTGCTATTCGCTAGAATCTTTCCCTTATTTAGGAAATTAATATTAAATCGGCATCAATAAAATCGACTTTGTAATCTAATATTAATTGTAGCTATGATATTTACACTTTAGATAACATAATTTTATTGTTTAAATGTGTGTTCTAATGGTTTCCATTGGCAAAATCTTATAATTTATTGAATCTATTGCCATTAAATACCGTGGTAAATTGGAAGCTTTTTTCGGTTACTAGTTTCGGATTATGAATGGACGTCTACGTACTTCAGAAACTATTATCAGAATGCAGCTTCCAATATAATACGTGTTCTTTCCCATTGCTTTGGTCCTGGCGAGGCCAGTTACTATTGTCATTGAGACAAATCTCTCGCTGCAACAATTGCTCCACGCCAAGTGTTAGCCTTCCTATCAACCTCCGGGAAAGCTCTCCAGCCACGCGAGCTCAAGCCCCCTGACTTGAAGCAATCAAGAAGATAAATTGTGATAGTGTTTATTTAACCAACGGCTCCATTGATGACCCCGGAAACGCTCCAGTCCCTGCTGTTGTTAAGATTTTTCGAATGTATTGTTAGATTTCTTTATTAAAACCACTTTTGTTATTATATGTTATATTTTTGGCTAAAAACTATTCTATAGATTTTACAATGCATATTACCGATTATCGCTCTTTGTCATCGCATTAATAACAAGTCAGTGATTGTCATTTGTTTACGAAGTTTATTTACTGCCTCATTCTTTACTTTTTATATTCTTCTTTCCACTCTTGTCTATTCCTTGAAGATTCTAATATAAACGAAAGTGCTTGGGATCGATTTGCTTTAGAATTTTCCTATGGTTTATTTCTGCATTAACGTCTTTTACGTAAGAATATTAATGTAGAAATAAACCACGGCAAAATTGTAAAGAAAATTGATCCCGAGCAATTTCGTTTATATTAGCATCTTCAAGGAATAGAAAACTCCCTAAAATAAAATCGACCTTCACCGGGAATCGAACCCAAACCTCCGCATTTGAAACCTCGACATCAAAGTGTTGACAACTCCAACCAGTCCAGCTTGGAAGGGTGACCGCTGATTCTTACCGAGAGGTTACAGGTTCGAACCCAACTAAAGGTTGCATTCTAAAACACGTAATAATTACGATTACATATGAAACATTCAGCACACCTATATTAATACAAACATACCACACACACACAACAGGGCGTGGAAGAGATTTACTGGTGCTATTAGAACCGGGTATTTTTCGTTTATTCAAAGAAGGCAAGTCAATAAATCAACGTTTAAGCGTCACTTAAACTGTACAAATAAGTAACTTGATTTGGCCAAATATGAACTACGGTAAATCAAACATTGCTCTCAAATTGCTCAATCAATTTAAGCAAAAAACAAAATTAAAGAGACTTATAATACATTGAATACGTTTTAAAAGTAACATCTTAATAAGTTTAATTGGTATTTACACCATTTAAATTTAAAAAGTGTTCAACTATTTTTTGCGACCCTCGAGGGCATAGTGCCCATTTTATTAATACGAGTATCACCATTAATGGAAAATAGTTATATATTCGGTTTACCGTGGACATTAAATTAATGGACATTTTTCCCCTTAAAATTTACTTGCATCGGTCCATTTAATGCTCCTGTCGGCAAAGGCCTCTCCAGGAACTTTCCAATATCTAACACTCGAGTTTGCTGTTACTTATTATCAAGGAGCGGATTTAGTTATGGGCAATGTGGACAATCGCCCAGGGAGGGGGGGAACCTTGCGGGGGAAGTCTATGCTATTCGTTATTCTATTTATAAAATGATGTATAATTTAGTAAATTGAATACTTTGTTATATATATTTTTATTTTTGTTATTAATGGTTATTATTGTTTATAGTTTGTGTATTTATTTAATATTTATGAATATATTTTCTTGCATAAGGAATGATAATATATGTTATTGCTCCTAATTAATTATTAATATTAATAATTAAAATAATACTTGCTCCAGACATTTTTTTAGGGAAGGAGGGACGAAACAGTTTAAAAAGGGCGCCATACATCTCAGAACCGCCACTGCCCTCTATTGAGGTCGTCTTTTTGGGTAGAGTCAAGGATTTATTTCGTCCCGTGGCCCGTTTCTTCTGCTAATGTCTTAAGCACATTTTTAAAGCTTTATTATTTTTAGTATATCTGTTGCCCGTGTTTGTGCTCTAATTTAAGTGTTTATTTTCGGCCATTCGATTATTTTTAATATTTACTACCCCTTTTGCGGGGAGAGTAATAGTAAGTAAAGACGGGGTTAAGTGAAGGGGAAAGGGTAAGAAGAAAGCAGGCATGCTAAAAACCCTTCCCCACGCCACGGGGGCTAAGAGGGAAAGGAGGAGCAGCCGTCAACCTCCTCGACCCGACAAGGGCCGAGTTGACGAAAGCTTGTCGGCGACTAGCCCGCGATATTAACTGCCGTCCAATACGCGAATGGAGGCAGCGTCTATAAAAGGATAAAAGGAAGATGTATAGAAGGATATTTCGATACTATCCGGTGTACTGGGACCGGAAGGGTGTGTCGTATTCCCACGTACCAGGTATAACAGTCCCCCCCCCCCACACACACACAATTGAGGGGTACCAGGGCATCTCAGCCTGTAAGGTTTTGAGAAGCAGATAAAGGAATGAAGTTAGTGGAAGTGGTGGTTTGATGGTATATATCAGGAGTAGAATACCTTGGGCTTTTGAAATCTGTGTGCGCGCAGCTCTCCCAAATCTACATCCATAACTAGGAATACATAAACATTAACTTAACCGTATGATTTACTTAAAAGGGCAATTTTGGATAAAAAAGAAACCAAAACATGATTGGAGTGGAAGTGAAAAGAAGGCTAAATGGAGTGAGAGAGAAATGGGATCCATCTTCTTTCTCACTTCTCACAAAAGTGGCGTCAGCAAAATGAAAATGTGGAATTTACTCGCATTGCGCTTTGTGTGACAATGAATTGTGCAACAAAGCTACGTTACAGTTAATTAAAAAGATATTTCTCTTTGGAAAATAATCGGGCTAATAAACATGAGATTTTTAATCATTTTACGAATTTGCCCGTATATAGTCGGGAAGCCAATGCTCGAATTTAAATTTTACCCGAATATATACGGGGGCATTGAAAGATTTATGTATTTTAGAATTTTTCCGAGATAATACGCTAACTGACTGGCATGTGTTGTAGGATAATGTAAGCATTAAATGATAATATAAAATAGTCAACTTTTGTCTATTTTGTTGATGATAAAAAGGTTTATGAGTGGAGAAAAGGAAGTTGGAGTTTCTTATAACTATTCAATTTCTCCGATAAAGATCAGGCAGCTATCTACATAGTAGTTTGCATAATTAAACAAAAAATAACTATTATACTGAAGTAGATGTTTATTCTTCTGGGTTTTAGTACCATCGCAAAGAAGTATTTTGGTAGGGAAGAAGAAATAAATAAGTTGATTCAGTATGCATCAGTAATCATAAGAGAAAGTGTATGTGGTTCTATCGTAAAAATTTTGCTTTTCAAGTAGATGAATCAACCTACATGGAGTAGTGATTGCACTGCTGGTAATCATTCATCTGGGGATAAAATTGCAAAGTAAAAGATAGTTGTTTGATATCTAATGATGTCCTGAAATCGCGTCTCGTGAATTTGTATCGATCGTGTTCCTCCAATGGCTTGATCATTAAAAAGATTCGTATCTTTAGCGAAAAAAGAGAATGATGAAATAAGAAAAAATTTCTTTCTCCATCGTAAAAGGCATGATAGGAAAACAGCAAAGATAGAATAAAAAAAACCCTCCACTTATGGAGGAAAATTATAAACAAAAAATAGGCTTATTAACTCAAGGAACAAGGTGCCTAACTTAAGGAAAATTGTTGGAATTAAAAGATGATATATGCATTGGTTTTTTTTGTCGTCATTTGCAGATATTAATTGACCTCAAAATTAACATATTTTAGATATTTCCAAATATTTGAACAAAGAAATTACAGCATGCAAAGAAAAAGTTAAATTATCTTATCTTACTGAGAATATGAAATCTCAAATAAATTTATGGGTTACTAATGCAAATTGAGGCAGATCATATGTTCTCACATGTTGCAAACACCCCAGATAATATTAGGTTGATTCACATGAAGCGTCGTATTTTCAATAGGAAGTTTAAGGTAACATAAGAAGAAAATTCCCTTTTGCTAACGATCATCTAATGATAATTATCATTAGAGAATCGTTGGTAAAATTCATTTTCTTTTATGCTACCTTCAACTTCCTATTGGTATATTGGTCACAAATTCAGTAAAAACACGAATTATGTCTTCCCTATTATTTAACCAGGTAGTGTTTGAAAGAAATAGTAATTAAAGGATAAATGCCAGGTGTGTATGGGGGAGGATGCTAAACTTCATATCTAAGCTTAGACAACTGAAAGGTGTGGTGCCTAGAAGTGCTATAAAGCGGTATTTGTCTTTTGACCAATGCAGCTTCTTGACTACGATCCTGAATGAATTTCAGCAATTGGTCGATAATAGGATCTAGCATTTATTTTTTTTCCATGTTTACAAAACTGCCACATGAATAATTCCCACACTCTCCCAACACACTGCAACCATAACCTTCTTTTGTTCGTACAACATTGGTTTTGCCATATGACCTGTTTTCATTGTTTTCTAGACATCCACTAGACTTGTTACGATTGTATAGGATCCGTTTTTCTTCACGGGTCACAATTAGAAAATGGATCTCTTTTCTCTCTCACAACATAAGATGAACAGACTTCTAGCCATCGCAATTTCTGATTTTATTTTTTCTATTGATGTGGTACCTACTTTTCCAGGGTTTCTTTTAGCCATTGACAAAACTTATATGGTAGCTTCTGAATTACTAGGATCTTTAGTAAATCCCCGAACGGTTGCTTATAGAATACTCCTCACTGCATTTGATAATTCATCATTATGGGCAGGTTTGGGTCTCCTCCGAGGTCTAAGAGTGGTGTCCATGTCTTCTGGTCTAAACTTATTGAACCAATGTTGGGAAGTTCTCACTGTAGTGGATTCACCCCAAATGCTTTGTTGGTGTTATAAGCGGCTTGAATAGTAGTATGTCGCAATTTGAATTTATTCTTAATAATTACTCTTATTTCATGGGTAGATGCCATTTCCGTCGAAGGAGGAAAGGTCTATAAAAAACATTCACTTCTTTAATATTGAATCAGATCTTAAAAACCACAATTTATAACAAACAACTTAATGCTACTAATTCTTTATCATCTAGAAGCAATGACTAGTTCAAAAACACCATTGTCAAGTTTCTGTAAACTTCGTCTTGGTGATGAGATTAATCAGGTGAAATACGGAATGATGAGAGTGTAGAATTAAGTCGAATGATCTCTTGGAAAATTGGAGATGAATATTAAAAATGCATAGCCACATGTTACGATGAAAGGTCTTGGAATTCATTTACATTTTCCGCATACAATTTTGGGAATTGGACGGTTCTGCAATAACGAAAATAAAAGCTAGAGGTGCCCTCAACACCAGGACATATACATTTTTTTTCACACCACGTTTTTCTACCACTATCCATCTATTTCACCAATCTTTAATTACCATGTACATAGCTAGCGGAGCTTGAAAATTCCCGGTCGGGCCGTTTGTCCGACGAAGTAGTGCATTAGTGAACAAGAGGAAAAGTCCCTCCAATGTCCTGCAGCCTTTTGTGATAAGATGATAAATTGATGGTTTCCCATGGTTCAAATCACTTACAAGTGCCTTTAAATGGCTCTAAATGGCTAAATGAGGCTTCTGCTACTAGATGGCCCTACCTAGCGCCAAATCCGATGGAAGATTTGAAATCTCCGGGGGGAATAACCATATGTCCCTTGGTCATATGAGTCAAATTAGAGTAAAGAGAGAAGATGGGAAGACTGAGACAGACAAATAACAAAGGCAGATATAAATACACAAAGACAAAAATAGACAGAAAAAAATGAACACAGAAAAATAAATACAAAGAGATAGACAAACAAACAGACGAACATAGACCAAACCAAGCCTCACTAAATTACAGATAAAACCTCCTCAGTAATGGAAGTCGTTTTTCCGCGATCCGACAAAATGACCGCTTCATTCTTCGACCCCTGACGGCGGAACTTCACTTCCAAATGATACCCAAGGGGCAAGCATCAATTTGACCTCTCTTTGCCCACTCTCAAACTGGGGTAAGACGGTGAAAGGGGCATGAAACGGGGAATAATAATTTTGACTCTGCCCAAATCGCACGGCGTATAGTCTCACTCTTCAAACACGGATGGCAGAATTAAGGTCCATGGAGAGAAAGGCTCCGTTTATTCATGTTTAGCCGGCAATTTGAGGCCGAAATATATTACACCGGTTTTTATCGCTCGTAATCAAAGGGACGGGGATAAATTTGGGTAAATAATCATTGTATGCAGTCATTCGTAAAGTCTTTGAATCCCAAAGGTATATTTGGAAGATGTTTTTAGATATATATTGGAAATGAGTCAGTAGATCGAGTCTGGCAATTTTCTAGTTGTAATTTGATATTATATATATATATATATATATATATATATATATATATATATATATATATATATATATATATATATATATTTCATGAACGCGAAAGAATGACGAAATGAATCTTTGCTAATGTCCCCCAAAACAAAGTCAAAATAACACCATTCAAAACTATAACTCCTTGCTGCAAGAAATGGCAAAGGAGAGTAAATTATTATAGCATTTTTAATAATATTCTTTCAACAATAATGTTTGAACTTCCCTTTCTGAATAACTTCAAGTGTACTTCATGCTCCAACTCACCCTCGCAGCAGTTCATTTGGCAGCTCCGTCCATTCTTTCAAAATTGCTCTTTTCAGATCTTCAACAGTTGAATATTGATTTTCCTGTTTATATGCAACATTTGTGGGCCTTCCTCAGGCATTCTATAGGAGATTCAATTCGGGACTTGTTGTTGGGCATTGTAAAAATTCAACCCCAACAGTATTGAGGAAGTCTGATGTGACATTTGTTGTATGGTTTGGGGCGTTATCTTGCTGAAAAGTGAAATTTCCTCCCTAGCTTTCTTCTCTCTTCACCAGTACATGCTCCATCTAATAAATGGATGTATCGTGTGGCATTGAAGCGTCCATCCATGAAAAAAGTGAACTTACCATATGAACAGAATGCCCCCCACACCATAACACTTCAACTGTTCTGACCCCTGGAATAAGTAAAAATTGCCATACTTTTATCTGCCATTAATACTTGCAACCATCCAGAACATCCAAGTTCCATTCTTTATCGTGATAAAACAAAACCTCACACAATTCATCATCTCACGTTTGATGCAGGAGAGATATCTCCAATCTAGCGTGGACAATAGCGGGCGGCCAAGTCGCTTCAAAATCACTCTTCGCATAATGGCTGCAGAAGATTTTTGCCTCGTTGATGCCTTGATTTTGGCAAACTTGCACGCGACGACGTAAAGATCACCATAACAGTCACCAATACAACCATACACATTGGACTAAACTCGTAGACTACAATTTGTACCAGCATTATGGAAGCTATCGAAGATTTTGCACGAGCAAAAGTATCCGAACTCAGCACCTTCGGGTCCCTTATTTCCCCAGTAGATGCCGGGGGTCGATTTACTCACCGAGGTACCGGGTTCGAGCATTTGCGATGCGGTGCGTTTAGTCTGAATTATGAACGGAGATTGTTTCATCCACGTATGTGCGTACGTCACCACACACACAATCATTCCTACCACTGTTACCACACAAATCACTCATCCGCATCGCTACCTCTCGATGAGGATATATGTAATAGCTACTCCCTGATGTCGTATAGGAAGCTCTCCTATGAGCCATGGGAGGTTCTTTACTGGTTGGTTGGTACTAAAACAGAATATTTTCGGTATTCCTGTCCCTAATACACAAAGAAGACCGGTCCCTGGTACTATTAGGGTTGTCAACGATTGTCGTTCTGATATTTATGTGAATTTCCTTATCACCTAAGAGGATCTAGTCCACGATCTAAACTGGACGAAGGGGAAGGGGGCAATTAACTAACACAGCACCGTCTAACCTTTGAAGGAGCTGGCAACCCTATTCCTCAGTCAAGCAGACAACCCACAACACAATAAACTCCGCCTCCTTCCATCATTCAGTATGTTGTAGCTGAAATCTGGAAAGTTGCGTGACCTCCGGGCATCAATGCCCGAAGTAGAATCTTGGCTATATATCTTCCACACATTCACTCCCTCCATCTTTCTGGCGATGCACTCGTTGGTTTTTGCCTTAAAAAACCCTCTTAAAGAACTTCTAAATTCAGCCATTCTTTTCAACCAAAACATCCCCGCCAACACAGCTGATGCATTACACCCCCTTCCCTGCCCATCTCAAAACCGAGACAAGAAACGGCATCAAAATACGCCCAAAACGTGATCAACCCACCCGCAGGAACACACAAGATGTCGCGACGGAGGAAACTTTATCCGCGACTGACGTAGCATCGCGAGATACCAAGGACAAAAACACACATAAGCACACACGTTCCTCCGTCCACATATACGCAATTCATGCGCACGAGAGAAACATGTTTTAGATTGCAAATAAAGCTTCAGGGGAGAGTTGCGCGGCTCACGATTTCAAGCACTTTCATTAATTAACTTGATCTACGCACCTTCCACAATTCTTCACTTCCATTAATTAACTTGGGATATGCACCCTCCACAATTCTTCACTTCCATTAACTTCACCACTTTCTTTAAAACTTATATTAAAAGAATCATAGATGATGCCCTCTTTGGTTTTCGATTTTTAGCTGATTATAATTTTTATATTTAGATAATATTGTTTAGGGCATCAATAATGCAGTACACATAAAGATCAGTATGACATCAACATGTAAGTACGTGGTAACCAGAGGCCCTTCCTCATTTTAGGGTGGGGTACATGATGAGCTATAGGGCTGTGTTTTGCAACCAACCACCGAGCAGGGAGCCTTTAATGGCCCAAGGGAGGGCCATCCGTCCCACGTCAGGAAAGTGTGACCTTCAAACCCCTTGGGCGGATTCCGGAGACGCAATTGTAAAGTGTTTGTGAAGGAATAGATAGCGGTGTTGTGGTTCGATGTGTGTTTGATAACGTATGTGGTGGGAGCTGCCTGCACGCATAAGTCAGATTGGGTGCACCGCTAATTTGGGGCAAGATCTACGAACGCCGAAAGTTTTGGGTTTCCTCCTATCGCTGGGGAATGAAACTGTAATTAATGGGAGTGATGATGAATAAACTGAATAGAAACGGTAAATAATGGGACATATGGTGAATATAATGAATAAAAACTCCAATTAATGGGATATGTGATGAATAAATGAATAGAAACGGTAATTAATGGGACATATGGTGAATATAATGAATATAAACTCTAATTAATGGGATAAATGATGAATAAAATGAATAAAATGAATAGAAACGGTAATTAATGGGACATATGGTGAATATAATGAATATAAACTCTAATTAATGGGATAGATGATGAATAAAATGAATAGAAACGGTGATTAATGTGACAGATGGTGAATATAATGAATAGCAACTTGTGAAATTACATCAACACGACAGATTTTTGGGAGAAACTACGGACTACATTCCCCCCCACCTACTAGTCTTGTTCAGGGGTTCATGGTTCGAACTCCCTTCGACCACGCGAGCATTTATTTCCCTCCTGGCACAAATGGGATCTGTCTGTGGCGTTTTGGCGCTGCGCTGCTCGCTCTCTCCATTAAAAGGGAGGGGCGTTGGCGATGAACTGGAAAGGGTTGCGATACAAGACTGAAAAATCATTATCTTAATCTTCATCCATATTTTGGATTCGGATTGTCATCAGCAGCGTTATTATTGTTGCTGTTCTTTACTTTAAACAGGCGCAAATCAATGAGGGCTTCTCCACCAAACTGGTGGAAGTGATGTGTGAAAGGTATATAACCCGAGTAGTTTGCAGAGGAGACCTCTTGTGCGCCCACTACCGGGAGGGTGCGCAACTCACCAGCACCTACCCAATCCTCACAATTAAAGTAGATCTTCCTTGAGGGTGTTTGAGCAGGAATGACAAGTAATAGTTCAGATGTCACCTGCAGCATTTTTATCCTGACGCCTTCTTACGGGGTAACATTACCTAGATAAGTACAGTACTCAAGAGTACAAATTACATCCCGAAGAATCACAGTACTCATGAGTACAAAATTCCGCCCCAAGAAGTATAGTACTCACGAATACAATATCCGCTCCCCAAGAAGTATAGTACTCACGAATACAATAATCCGCTTCCCAAGAAGTATAGTACTCATGAGTACAAAATTCCGCTCCCCAAGAAGTATAGTACTCACGAGTATAAAATCAGATCTCGAGAGTGATATTAGGGCTGGTTCATAATACGCGCCCATCTCTGAAGGCAGAGACGAAAGAGTGCGAGAGAGTCTGGTTCGGGATCTAATTTGGAAATTTTCGATTTGTGTTTCTTCAAACTTCCGGCAGGTGGAAATGAGATTAATCTTGGATAACACATGCGAAAAATACAGTGAAGCTCGTATGTGTCTACTCTTTTGCGTACATGTACATTTCTTAATGTGTACTAGGTTTGAATGAGTGTTCATATGTGGATGAGGCCTAATATTTATGTGCGTTTCTGCTTGTGTGTGTTATAATTCCTGTGTATCACTGTTTGTATTTAACTGTCATCGTAGTTAGGGTACGTACTCAACTTTAGTTAAATATGCAAGGCAGGGGGCCATCAAAATTATAGGAGACTCCTAAAAGTTAAAATTTATCCAAATAATTATTTCCCTCTCATTGTTTCAACATAACATAATTTAACGGCTGACAAAGGCCGTAAGGGCCTATCTGAGGTGATTCGAGTCAATCAAAACCCATAAACTGCATCCACAGGATTGCGTCAGAACTACTTAAAAAAGCATCACTATCTTGGCTTGTCAAAAACTAAACCATGCAACTAAAATACACAATATTAATAATATATCAATTTCTAAAAAATATATCTACCCTTCTCTCTATAGAATTTGCATCCACAGGAAGGCGTTCAGAACATCACCTACAAAACAATATCGATATTACAATATGTAATTTTCCCCCAAACAACTTAAAAACCATCGTAACTTGCGCTTGGAAACATTTGGACTGCTTATTGTCTCCTGTGGTAAATGATTCCAGTAATCTACCACTCTTTTGGCGAAAAATACTTTCTCATATTCCACACCTCTGTTTATTTTAATTTTCGGAAAGGAGTACTCATTTTTAATAAATAAACGGATATAACAAATTATTGGGGGATGCATCTTCAATATTATGCACATGTAGATATAATCGATATATAAAAAAACACACATAGTGCGAGAATCCCAAACTTAACTATTTAGCCTAATTTCAAAATATTCAAGCATATATAAATAATTAATTGAGGAATTTATGGGAAATAGGTAAATATTCATTAAATATATACACTTTCGTTCATTTCTATAGTTCTTATCTCCACCACAACCAACGCTGGTGCTCCCATAAGTAGCAACTTCACACCCAAAAGCGAATCCGCTGTTGTAGTTACGGCTTCATTTGGGTATCAGACCATGTAGGCAACACCCCTTCGGAAGCCCGGATGGGCCCAGCTTGAGATTTCGCAATGAGGTCGACCTTGAACTTTAGAAGTCAGCTTCGATGCCCCGATGACCTTTCGGGCAGCGTCGAAGAACGGTCGGTCGTTGGCAGAGAGGAGTGAGTGCCGCAAGGAGGCAGTTTTGCTTCCCTATTAATTATGAGCAGCTTTTCAACCATGGACTCCAGCTCCCTCTAGAGATGGTACCGCTAAGAGACATGGTTGAGAGAAAAATTGGAACCTCCTATTTAGGCGAATGCTCTCCTAATTGGGCATTTATTTGGGGGATTTGTTGCTACAAGTAGGCTTGTGGTAAACGGAGAATACCTGTACTTAGGTGGAAATATCGGAGTTCAAGTAGTCGCTACAAAGACGCTAGGCTACGAACGACCTTCGATAAACGCCTGAAAACCCAGTGGAAGGGGGGAGGGATTCGAACTGGCCCTTTTGCTTTGGTGTCTCGAACAATGGAGCTGAGTCACTCTTTCATATCTCGAACACTGATAGTTTTAGTAATGTTACATCACATCATTCAATGGAGGCGCACTAAGTTCTGCTTTAAATTCTCGGGTTTGGAGGGTGGATTTAAACCCTCTCTTGAATATGCTGCACAAAAAATTGATTTAGGGAGTAAAAACAAACAAAAAAAGGAGAAAGGATAACCTCCTTCAAAAAATAAATCTATTTATTTCAATGTGCGTCTTTTTATTGCTATTCTTCGTGGTAGCGATATAAGGACGACTCAGCACAAATTGATATACCTTATTTTAGTCTTTTTTAATGATTTATCGTCTCTCCTATTTTCTTCTTTTTTTGTATTCTTTATGCGTTCATGATCTTCCATAGCCATCAATTTGTTTTACCACCTTTTTTATTTTACTTGTATAAAAGAAACTAAACAAAATTATTTGAAAAAATTGGAATAGTTATTTTTATGTATTTTAAATTGGCGTAAAAATAGGCTATTAGGCTTTTTTCGGAGGCTATGCCCATTTTGCCCATTTTGATGAACCACCATTCAAGAGTAGGCCAAATTTGACTATCACTGCTCTGTTTAACAAGTTCTATCCTGTTAGTATTTTATCAAAGTTGGTTTATTTATATCCCCGTAATAGGCGGGCCTACTCTTAGATAGCCTAACTGGTCTATCCAAGTCCTCATCAAGAAGAGGTGCATTGTTAGTTCGAATTTATTTTCCATAGCAATTCTTATTTATTAAAGAATTTATTTCGTTCTATTTTCCAAACTAATAACGGTAAATATGTAGATTAGTGACTCGGCCGAAAAAGTGCTTTTTTTGGTGAATATTTTCGTTCACCCCGACCGGAATATTCAGGCGCGTTTGAGTCGTAGGACGTCAGACCCTACCCCCACCCCCATTATAATTCGCAAAACGATTAAAGGCGCTGACATGATTTGGTTAAATCATTCACGTCTGTAAACGTTAGCACATTAGTCTATAAACAATTAGGATTATATACTGGGGGGCTGTGCCCCTAAGATCCCCCCTCCCCAATTTAATGAAACTCAGGATCATCGTAATGTGGTCTCCCCATTGTGTTTACCCCCACACGAGCCGTCCCCTTAAATGTACTCCAAAAACGTGAATTATTTTGGAACACGGACGAAATAGTACATCCCATCGTTCGAGTCGCTAATCTACATATTTACCCTAATAACATACTAAAATAGTAATTATAAAATTTAATAAATTTCCCATAAAATATATATATATATATATATATATATATATATATATATATATATATATATATATATATATATATATATATATATATATATATATTCTTCCAAAGCTGCAGTTTCATGATGACCTAATATGTATATAACAAGAGCAGGCAATTGCTTCGCCACTCACCTCCTACGAGTGGAGATTGCCTTTCGCTACTAAGATTAAAATTTAATAATTCAAAATATCATGTTGCTAAAATATAGTTATACAAGCCGCTGTTCTCTTGGTTACACAGGCACCCCTGCGGGGTGTGGCCTACGGCCTTATTTGCTAATCTTAACCGCCTTTTTTAATCCCCTTTATAGACTCTTTATTTTAACACCCTGAACACCCTTTTCTTCATCTTCATCTTCATCTTAATCTTAATTTTCATCTTCATCTTCATCTCCATCTTCTTGTTCTTGTTCTTGTTCTTTTTCCTCTTGTTGTTGTTTTTGTTGTTGTTTTTGTTTCGTTGTTCTTCTTTTTCTTCTTCTTCTTCTTCTTTTTCTTCTTCTTCTTCTTCTTCTTCTTCTTCTTCTTCTTCTTCTTCTTCTTCTTCTTCTTCTTCTTCTTCTTCTTCTTATAAAGGAATTATTAGAAATAACTTTGATAAAAAAAATTAAATATACTTAGGTGACAACCGAATAAATGAAAAAATCTTATTCAAACCTTCAAAAAATCTCGTTCTTAAAATATAGGGTTATGGAAAAGAAGAAGATATATAAAAATATATTTTCTGAACTTCGCCATTTGTAATTCTTTGGGTTTTAAAAAATTCAGAAAATTTCGATACTTATATTTATTTCTGAGCTTCAAAATTTTGTTTTTTGATATTATAAAAGAATTATTAGAAATAACTTTGATAAACAAACATAAGTTATAACCAAACTAAGATAAAATTATTATTCAAATACTCAAAAAAATCCCCTTCTTAAATTATAGAGTTAGTGATGATGATGATGATGTATTTAAACCGCTTAAACCTGTTTTTCCTTTTTCTTATGTTAAATTCCACTTCTTTACTCGCGCAAAATACTAGTTCCTATAGATCAACCTCATCATGAACCTTCCTACATTTGCAGTCTGCGATTTACGCTACTTACACAACCCTAATAATACAGTTATATGCAGTTTAACAATAATATATTAACCCCACTTATACACTTATGTGCTCCTAACACTATAAAACAATTGTTCGTTTAAATCTAAGGGGAACAGAAATATATAACTGATTTAAGCTTTTCCAGGCTCCAGCAGCCCGATAAGCTAAGGTATCGGATCGTTTTGAACTCTTAAAAAAGTCATAAAAGCGCATCGTTCCATCCTGATGCTATAAACCAACGTCAATAGAGCTATTTGATGGCCTCCTTTTGTAGTTAGTTAGATAATTATTGTCGTAGGTGAATAGGCTAATCTTGTGTATTCTCAAGACAATGTTAAAGCGACTTACAAACATATTGCCTATCTAAGGTTAGTTTGATATAGCTGTAGGATTTATGCAGCTGTTTTCTGAGCTTGAGCATTTTTAAGATTAGAAAGGAAAAGAACAGCGCGAGGAGCAAAGGCTAACGATAGATTATGGCGACACTGCACTGAGATATGTAAAGAAAGTAGTGAAAATCATAGTTGGGCGCGACTTTAATTTTTTCAGGTGCGCCTCTGCCGCCGGATCTGGTGTGACTGCAACTTTGCGACTCTACTTTTGCCTCTTCGCCCTTCCCCTCCCAGTGCGACTCCGCTAAATTACAAAGTGAACTTTAGCGCGATAACAAAAACATGCTTTTATAAGGCAAAAAAACACATTTATTATTTTTTTAGTTAAAACACAGCCTAAACTAATATAAACAGGTCATCCTCCTCCTCATCCATGTCCCTTTGAGGAATACAAGCTCCTTAAAGTTGACCTCATCCAGGGAGGACCTCTTAGCCCTGAGGACGTCCCCGGCCGTGCTGAATAGCAATTTCTTTCCCAAAAGTCGTCTTTGTTCCTGTTCAAAGTCGCGGCAAAAGTCGCGGAAAATTGGCGGTGCAACTTCGCTTAGTCCGACTTTTTCAAAACGTTTGCGACTTTCGAAATTCATAGTGCAGCAAAGTCGAAAAGTCGCAACTCGTTGCCACAACGCCCAGCTCTGGTGAAAATAGAGAAAGTAGATGATATACAGTACCATTCAAAACTAGCGACCACAATTCTCAAATCTAATTCTCTTGAAAATACCTGTTTAATTTCCATGAAAATTGCACAGAATATTCTTTACAATTTTCCTCCGATGTTGTCTAAATTTAACTTCATAGAACAGCGGCTAAAATAGATTTTGAGGAAAATAATGGTTATTTTAAGAAAGATGCGTTCTAAACTAGACAGCGGTAAGTATAAATGGAGCCATAGCCAGAAAACATAATTACATAATAGACAATTGAACAAAATATTACTAAGAAGTGGGTAGCCCCTTATTCTGAATGATGAACACATTTTCAGCCACAGCTCTACACCAAATTTGTCGCATTATTATGGCCTGGTTTCATCCCATTCTTCTTCAAATCTTAGCAAGAGATCTTCAGCATTCGTCGGTTTCCGAGTCTTATCCTTCCAACCGAGTATCTCCCATAAGTTTTCTATAGACAGTTTTACGCAGGGCAAATTATCATGTCGATATTTATAGCATCCAAGAACTACTTCACCTTCTTTGTTGTGTGACACGGAGCATTGTTTTGCATGAAAACAGGCTCGCGTACTCCCAATGTTTGGGAAGTGGCGATCACATCTTGCTGAAGTAGATTCTTGTATAGCGAAGTGTTTACTCTGCCACGTAAACAGACAAGCGGACAGACACAAGCACTCGAAAACTTGACTCACACCATAACGCTACCGCCTGTAAATTTTACCATCTTTTTTCTGTATATGGGATTCACTAGTCAACTTGTACGACAACTTACAAGCCGATTTCCATCCGATCCGAACAAATTTAATTAGATTTCGTCGGTGAAAAAATATTTCTCGTTTTCAGCACTCCACAGGTCATGCTCAGTAGCAAAAGCCATCCTAATCGCTTTATTATTTTTACTTAGGAGTGGTTTCTTATCAGGAATTAATGGTATGGATCACACCTATCTCAAGCTATCCGAGACAGTCGGACAGACACATTTAGGTTTAGGTTCTAGCCAACTTTACATATAATAACGCATTTTGATTCAAATCGCACCTACATCAACATCTATCGCATTGTGTAATCTTCCCTGAGAGTAGTTTTTCGAGGGCGACCAGTTATATTCGTCGACTCGCTGGATCCGGTATCCTCATGGGTCTTTGGCCTGCCAGAAAACACATTTGTTGACCATTTACAATTCTTCGAAATATCAAACAGTCGATCCATCACTTTTACATTGAACAACCTGTTTCCCGATGGATTTATCGCCCTGAACTCGTCTCACTATCTTACAATACACATAAGGGAGTGTTGCCATAAATACATTTCAAAATTTTACGTTTGAACTAAAAAAATCAAGTCATTGTTTTCGTTTTGGAGGTATGTTTGTTCAAATACTCATTATTTTTTTATAACCTTTTTATCCACTGTTCCATGAAATGGAACTTTGATATTATCATATGCAAATTTTCAAGAAGAATTTGTGCAATTTTCATGGAAATTAGACGAGAAATTAAAAAAAAATAGACTTTTGGAATTTTGTTCTCTAGGTTGGACGGTGGTGTATAGCTGCATACCCACCTGCGGGTGTGCACCTCTGGAGACAAAGAGCAAAATATTGTTATCTGCATACATATATGCGGTTAGGTAAGGGCAATAGCAAGAATATCTTATTCCGCTAGAAAAGTTTCCTGGAGTTCCTCAACCCTCTTCAGGAGCGCCACCCATACACCTGGGCAACCATCCATTTCTCTAAAAAGAGAAATTTTAAGAAGCCTTTTGTATTAGATAGCGTTTACTTTAACAGAAAACGAGAATAAGGTTCACGTCATTCTTCACCCATCTATTTTTTTGAATTAAACAATAATATTCAAGTCAATGCGGTTAGGTAAGGTTAAAAGTAAGAATTCCTTAATCCTCGAGAATAGTCTCCTGGAACTCCTCAACTTTATTTAGGAGCGCCACCTATACGAATGACAACCATCTATTTCTCTAAAAGGAGAAATATATACATTGTGACATTATATTATATCAATACCATATTATATCTATAGGGAAGCGACATTATATTATATCAATGCCATATTATATCTATAGGGAAGCGACTAATAACTTAAAGGCGAACCGACAAAGGGGCGGAACGCCACGAGTTTCGATGCGCGGAGCAGCGAGAATAGAATGCAAAACGAGGTCACTTGCGCAGCAATCTTGCTTCATTCATCTTAAAAATATTTTCAGCGTTCTTGCATTGTTTTCAGATTCTTCTTTTTAGAATTCTCTCCGAGTGTCTTCCAAACATTTTCAATGGGATTGAGGTCATGAGTCTGTGCAAGAAAGGTGTGATTTATCCTGTATGAAAATTGCATGTTGGGCTTCGGAGGCTTGGAGATGGGGCTAAGCATACTCTCGTAGCAAATCCTTCTACACTTGCGCATGTACTATATGCTACATACCATTATACTTCCTCTGTCAAACTTCAGAATCTTTTTTAGTGCAATTAACTAATAATTTTTCGCTTGCTATGCGACAAATGAACCTCATACTATCGGATCCGAACAAATTGAATTTAGACTCGCCACTGAAATGGACTTGGCGCCATTGCCTCAGCCATATAATCCGTTCAGTGGTGAATTCAAGGAAACCTTCTTGTTCTTTAGACTGATCAATGGATTGACCACGGGTGTAAGAGCATGAAGATTATCTTACTCCAGCTGACAAAAACACATTCTGCCTGAAAAGATTGTGATCAAAATCTCACTAATCTGTCAAAAAACTGCTGCAGACATTTTGAAACGGTCCTTTTTCACAATTCGAGTAATAGCTCAGACTTTTTTTTTTTAGGTCTTCCTTGGCCTACTGGTTGACTTACCAACCAGCCTTACATAAACGTGTTTTGTCACATGTTGACAGAATATTAAGGTCTACTACAATTTTGGAGGACTTGACAGTCTCAGCGATGCTCCAATTGAACGTACATCTTAGTGGCGTAGCTTGACGAACAGTTCGCTGACAGAGAGAAGCGAGCGAGATTTCTTACTTGTGTTATGCAAAATAAAAGCTGGTTCTATCTACCAGAAACCTAAGCATTCAGATCATTTTGGGAAATGCAATTTTCCTAATAAATTGCTTATCTGCTAATAACTTTCGTCTCATTCATCCAAATTTTCTCAACATTCACCCATATGTATTTTATACCTTTAAGTTATCGCCTACTAATTTTGGTGGGAACCTTTGACTTTGTCTGGCAAAATTATGGAAAATAAAGTTATGATAAAAATAGAGACGTTCTGAATTTTTTGGACGATATATATATATATATATATATATATATATATATATATACGAGGGGGAGTCAAAAAGTTCTCAGACAAATGGCATAAAATTTTTATTTGTAATAATACTGTAATCATTTTTCTACATAAGCTCCATTAACATCTATACACTTTCTTAATCTATGAATCCAACGGTAAAGACCATCTTTGTAGAATTCACGGGGTTGTCTCTGGCACCAAGTAATGACCTGCTTTTTTGCTTCATCTAATGATTGAAACCGGGTTCCTTTTAGGTGTCCCTTTAAATTTGGTTAGGTTAGGTAACCTAACCTAACCTAACCTAACCTAACCTAACCAAATTTAAAGGGACACCTAAAAGGAACCCGGTTTCAATCATTAGATGAAGCAAAAAAGCAGGTCATTACTTGGTGCCAGAGACAACCCCGTGAATTCTACAAAGATGGTCTTTACCGTTGGATTCATAGATTAAGAAAGTGTATAGATGTTAATGGAGCTTATGTAGAAAAATGATTACAGTATTATTACAAATAAAAATTTTATGCCATTTGTCTGAGAACTTTTTGACTCACCTACGTATATATATATATATATATATATATATATATATATATATATATATATATATATATATATATATATATATATAAAATTGGAAAAGCACGACAACCCTCCTTTGAGCGACCGAAAGCTATCAGCCCGTGTGGTTGGCGCGCAAACTAGCACGCGTCCCTAACAAGCTTAAACACTTGATATCAGTATGTGTGGAGAAAAGATACACATAAACAAGAGAAAAGAAAGCCTACTGGAAACTAGTTTTTAAATGTAGTTTTTCATATCAACTTCAGCCGTAAACTGAGGAAAACTGACAGAAATTCTTAAATCCTTTCCAAGGCCTTCATTTTCGAACACATTTAATACCATTTAATAACATTCAATAACAAAATTGATATCACTAGATAACATTAAAAAAATTTCATAGCAAAATTAACATAATTTAATAGCATTTAATAAAATTACTGACAGATGATATAATTAATAAAATTTAATATTTGCTAAAATTTATTTCATTTAATAATGTAATAAAATATAACAGATTTCATATAATTCATAACAGATTTGATAACAGAATTAATAATATATTTACTGACAGAGCTTGAAAGCAGAATTATTATTATCAATTTATGCCAAACTTGATAACCGAATTAATAACAGTTCGGGCAAATAATTGCTGACAACAAAATGTACGAAATAATCGATTCCTCATTCAATGTAAACTTCAACACTTAAAAGGCAAACACATCTCATTAAAATTCCTTTCTCTACTCTTCAACAAGCGGGTGGCTAATGATGATTGATGGTAAACGATGAACACCAAAAAAACTCTTTAAACTCAAGAAAATAACAGCCTAGAAATTTTTTAATGCTTTTAGAAATTTTTTTTTTGCTCAAATTATTATTTCAAAGTTATAAATTGTATCTTTTTTAAAGCTAACGTTTAATATCAATTTAGACAATTTTTCAACACCTAAGAGAGATTACAGAAATTGGTACCCACCAACCGAGTATTACACATACTCGTACTAAACACGAAGGAGAAAGGGGAGGAGGTAAAAAAAAGAATAAAGTTTAAGAATGGAACTTCTAAAAGTAGGTGAGCATTTTTTTCTTTGTTTTTTTCCCTGCTCCTAATGGAACCATGTACGAGGAGCGGTCAATAAGTTTTGCAATTCGGATATAAGGAAACGAGATATGAGGAAAAGTGTTTTATTATTATTTTTCAATATAACTACCCTCGACTTCAATGCACTCGCGCCACTTGTCCCTGAGGCTTCGAATTCCCGACAACCATAAATCTCCCGACTGCTAGACAATCCACTCCTGGACGGCGAGCTGGACATCTTCATCGTCCCCAAACCGGCGTCCACGCAGTGCAGCCTTGAGCTGGCGGAATAAAAAGTAGTCGCTAGGGGCCAGATCTGGACTGTAGAAGGGATGGTTAAGCTCCTCGAATCCGCACTCGCGCAGGGCAGCTTGTGCCACTCTGGCCATTTGGACTTTGACGACGTTGAAGTCGATCATGGGGCGTGAGGTTTCTAGGGACCCAACGGGCAGAGACCTTGGTCATGGCCATAATTGTCGTGGATGATGTTTATAACACTTCCATGTGATATTCCAAGTTCTCGCTCGATTTGTTCGACCTTCACCCGTCGATTTTCGAGGATCATCCTCTCCACACGGGCCACATTGTCCTCGTTGGTCACGTCTGACGGGCGTCCTGGACGGGGGTCATCTTCAAAGGACTCACGACCAAGAGAAAACTCACTATTCCAGCGAGCAATGGTTGCATAAGAAGGGGCGGTGTCAGTGTACACTGCAACTATGCGTTCATGGATCTCTTTGGCATTCTTGCCTTCCTTGGTCAAAAATTTGATTAGTGCGCGGTGCTCAACCTTCTCCATTGTTGAAAAATTTGTGACTGACGATCTGCGATCAGCTATTGCTTCTTAAATAGACAAGGCAGGATCGTGCGGCTTCAGGTCCTGACTTGTCATAACTTATCCTAACACTTCCACAAACAGCCACCCCCCTTCCTCTGTTTTGCCCTACCGATTCGCAAAACTTATTAACCGCCCCTCGTATGAGGAATTGCTGCCTTAAGATTAGAGAACGAGTCTCTACTGGAGAGACTTTCTCAAACAGCTTGCTTACTAGACAACTTAGTACAGTTTATACTCTTCATTAGTCATTAAAGAGCTCTTGCTAGCCAAGTGGATACGGTGTTGGTCTGCCAACGTGGCGGTACCGGGTTCGATCCCGGCATGTACGGACACAAACGTCAACGCACGTAGAAATCTGGCTACTATTTGGTGAACGCGCTGTGCTTAGCCCTCTACTGGGGTGGGTAGATCTTCTTACATCTCTCATCATACACATAACCGATTACAACACTGCTTTCTTTTCTCTCTCGTCTTCGCAGAAAAACACACACACTCTCTGTGCCAAAGAATCCTGCAGATGGGTATCTATATCCCCATACCTCTGACGCGGAACAGATCCCTCTGTACGGGGGCGACGAAGGTTCCACCAGAACGCTGTTTAGTGTAAAAACACAATAGTTCCTGGTCCCTTTCCCCAAAGATGACCGGCCCCTGGTGCCCTCGAGCTCATCAGCGATTGTCATACTTACCTTTATGCTTATTTCATTATCCGTTCGGGAGCGAACTACTGCTACGACTGGTCATTAACTCATTTTAGATAAAGATTTTATATAGGTTCGGTAAAGGCGGTCTTAACTATGGTGGTATTATACCAATAAGCAAAAAATCCCACTTCTTGGGCAAGCAGGTAACTGTACCCACCCGACTAATCAAACAGTCCTGAAGTTTCACGTGGGTATTGTAACCTTCACTTTTTACTTCATAGCGCACGCAGGGTATTCACGCAGGCTTAGAGACCCACACGATTTTACAAATGTCAGTTAAACTGCCAAGTACATATGTGGTATGCCGTTGACCATTGCAGTAACAGTATACTACAGCGACGTGCATTGCAATTTTAATTGGTAATTGTAACATTTAGTGGCTTTAGTTCTACACGCAATGGGTATCTGACTTGAAGTCTCGTATTGAAGGGGGGGGGGGGGCTGTTGATTACGTAGTTTCGGTCTGGGAGAAACTGATACCTTCGAGAACAAGTCGATGAGACAGAAACAATACCCAGTCAGAATGTATGGAGCTAGGTCAGTAACTAGAAAGGGCTATAGCGATAACAGAATGAAGCTTTGAGGAACGCTTTTGACAAATGCTATGAATTAACGGAATATCGATCACTGCCCAAATCGCACGGCGTATAGTCTCACTCTTCAAACACGGATGGCAGAATTAAGGTCCATGGAGAGAAAGGCTCCGTTTATTCATGTTTAGCCGGCAATTTGAGGCCGAAATATATTACACCGGTTTTTATCGCTCGTAATCAAAGGGACGGGGATAAATTTGGGTAAATAATCATTGTATGCAGTCATTCGTAAAGTCTTTGAATCCCAAAGGTTTATTTGGAAGATGTTTTTAGATATATATTGGAAATGAGTCAGTAGATCGAGTCTGGCAATTTTCTAGTTGTAATTTGATATTATATATATATATATATATATATATATATATATATATATATATATATATATATATATATATATATATATATATATATATATATATATATAAATCTTTCATGAACGCGAAAGAATGATTAAATAAATTCAACAAACCGCAAGAAACAGAAAAATAGGATAATTTTTCTTCGAAATTTTATTTCCTAATTCGCAAAAATTCCGTACATGGTTAGGATTCGAACCGTGCACACTGAGGCAACGAGCTTTGTTTTCAACAGAGGTTCTTGACGGAGAGAACTTCAAAGAGTTGAAATTGGGATCGTAATTAGCAAACACAACCTGTTGGAATAGTGATCTTTCTACAAAGGCAATTCTACCGAATGTATATGATCTACAGAATTGCTGATTAAACTAAAACTATATTCTCCCTTCCTTGCTACTTTCTCCCTTCCTTGCTACTTTCTCCCTTCCTTGCTACTTTTAAACATCTCCTGAAGACTCCTCTCTTCAGAATTGCCTTCTCTTCCCTGGAAACTTTCTCTACACAACCTGCGCTCTGGGAGGGCTAACAGCCCTGAAGGGCGCATTATAAATACTTATTATTATGTATAGTTGTCAAAATATTATTTTGAATGTACCATGCGAGTCATTCTTGGAAATAGAGGGTAACATTTGAAAATGGGTGCCATGGGACAGCCCCCCGCCCCGCCATATTTGATGTCAGCTCGTATCTCACTCTTATATAAGACTTGTGCATAAAGATAAAGGCCTAAATGTACTATTTTTTTTCGCGGGAAAAAAGAAGCGCTAATTATCGAAGTCACCAGGTTTGTGTAGGGCAAAGGAAGTAGGAAAGTAAGAGTGGTAATAAAAAATATGATAACCAATGTAGGTATATACAATTGCGCTCAGAAGAGATTTGAAGAGTGGCAAAAAGGTGTACGGGACACACGGTTTGAGGGGACAGAGGGGCACGCTACTCTATTTAACCCACCACCTATTAACCCGATTCCACGTAGGGCTCTGGGGAGTGGGTATTTCACTTCAAGGACAAATTCGTTTTAAGAGCACCCCCCCCCCCTCCCTACCCTATAACAGCCATGAGTACTATTTTAACTTGAGTACTTAAGGGAATGAGTAGTACTCAGAAAATCACTCATACACACCACACCTAAAGCACAAATGAATATAAGTAAAATTATAATCATTCAAAAAACTTTTAGGAACCTCCCAAACGACCCCCCCCCCCTCCCTCAAAAATTATAAGTCAAAATTCATCGAAATTTTGAAAATGCAAAATCCCCAAATTCCGTCAAAAACATTTCCCCAAAAAACCCCCATTAAAATATTAAACAAAAAAATCTTCCAAAATTAAATTTCCACATTTACCACCCCAACCCGGCCCACAAATCCTCAAAAAACCCTGAACCTGACCCTCCACCTTCACTCTTCTAGGGAAAGGCTCACTTGGTACTCTTCTCCGACGATTGGCCTTGGCATCTTGACCAGAGACATAAATTAATCACAATCCCGAGATTGATTGCCACAATAGACTGAATTTGATGTCACCATTAATAGTCAACGCCAACGCAGCTGTGGTCAGTATTTTGCCACTAATACGTGACTGCCCGGCGCTTATCTCAGCGCGGATCGAGGCGATATCGCATCATGCGAGCCGCGATCTACCCTGACATTTTCGTTGGGGGTTAAATTATTTGGGTTCTTTACCTCTTTATTATTCAGTAATATTTTTTGTTATTTGGCCATAGTTATTAGTTATGTATAAGGGTGGTGGGGTGGGGTGGAGGGGAGGTGGAGTGAGGCAAGGCCGCATAAATTATAAAAGGAATATTAGTTTTATGTTGCGCTACCTTTTCGTGGACTACCAAACTTATTTGAACCTTCATCAACGCCCTGTGAGCTACAGCATTATCAAATAACTTTTAGTATTAGTATTAGCACAGTAGTAGTTTGGTGTAGGACAAGAGAAGAGAATTTCCACGTTCCCTCCACCAAACACTTTGGTTGTCTCGAAAATGCAGTTTTGCCACAACCACGAAAGGTCGACTAGGACCTATATAGCGATTGGAAGGAGGAGGATGTTACGGTGGTTCAAAATCCTGATCCACTAGATTCGTGTAATATGCCATCAATGCCGATTTAATTGATTCTTATAATATGCCATCAATGCGGATTCAATAGATTCGTGTAATATGCCATCAATGTCGATTCAATAGATTCGTGTAATATGCCATCAATGCCGATTCAATAGATTCGTGTAATATGCCATCAATGCCGATTCAATAGATTCGTGTAATATGCCATCAATGCCGATTCAATTGATTCTTATAATATGCCATCAATGCCGATTCAATTGATTCTTATAATATGCCATCAATGCCGATTCAATTGACTCTTATAATATGCCATCAATGCCGATTCAATTGATTCTTATAATATGCCATCAATGCCGATTCAATTGACTCTTATAATAAGCCATCAATGCCGATTCAATTGATTCTTATAATATGCCATCAATGCCGATTCAATTGATTCTTATAATATGCAATCAATGCAAATTCAATTGATTCTTATAATATGCCATCAATGCTCCCGCCATCGGATTATCATTGGTATATTTTCAGGTGCGCTTAATTCATGCTGAACTATGTTCCCCATTTTTAGGTCCGGAGATACTGCTTAATTTTTCTTAATATAAGGCGAAACAAACGATGAAAGACCAGTAATGGAAAGGAGATTCGTATACAAAGTGGTGAAGTTAGGCTAAGTGAAAATGTTAGAAAGTAAATATCCCGAAGAGCTAAAAGAGGAGATTACTTCTGGCGTTGGGTCAGTGGCCTAGCCGAGTGTTAACAAGCTTTAGGGCTTAACGAGGTTAAGATAAATCGAGTGTGGTTAGGCGTAAGATAGAGCTTGATTTAGGTCGACTTTATTTACATGGTTTTCAGGTAGTGCTTCCTGGTTCGGATCCCCCGTTAAACAGTAGGCCCCAATGAGATAGACCCTAAATACAAGTGGGTGGCAAACTTCCTGCTAAAACAAACTACCTTTGCCCTGATTTTGTTCTCTATTCTAGTACCAATGTAAGCAGATTGTTAAGTTCGAACCAACACCTGAACATTTGGTGGTAAAAAACAGGATAAACCACAACACAGTGAATAAAAATGCGGGATTTCATGGAAGATGAATTCGAAGAACGTATGTCTTCATTGTCCATAGGCTGGGGATTTGGTCTGAAAGTTTAGAACTTTGGTGTTGATTCGGAGTCTAAATTTAGAACTTTTATGTTGATTTGGTGCGAAAGTTCAGAACTTTGATATTGATTCGGTGTGAAAGTTTAGAACTTTAATGTTGATTCGGTGTGGAAGCTTAGAACTTTGATGTTAATTCGGTGTGAAAGTTTAGAGCTTTGGTGTTGATTCGGAGTGAAAGTTTAGAACTTTTATGCTGATTTGTTGCGAAAGCTTAGAACTTTAATATTTACTTGGTGTGGAAGTTTAGAACTTTTATATCTATTCGATGGCAAAATTTAAAACTTTGATATTGATTTGGTGCAAAAGTTTAAAACTTTGATGTTAATTCAGTGTGAAAAATTAGAAATTTGATGTTAATTCCGTGTCAAAGTTTAGAAGTTCGATATTGATTTAGTGCGAAAGTTTAAAACTTTGATGTTAATTCGGTGTGAAAGTTTAGAACTTTTATATTGATTCGGTGTGAACGTTTAGAACCTTGACGTTGATTGGATGTGAAAGCTTAGAACTTTGATGTTGATTTAGTGTGGATGTTTAGAAATTAGATGTTCATTCGGTGTTGAAGTTTAGAACTTTGATGTTGATTTGGTGCGAAACTTTAGAACATTGATATGGATTAGGTGTGAAAGTTTAAAAATTTGATGCTAAATTCGGTGTGAAAGATTAGAGCTTAATGTTGATTCGGTGTGGAAGTTCAGAACTTTGATGTTGATTCGGTGCGAAAGTTTAGAACTTTGATATGATTTGGCGTGGAAGTTTAGAACTTTAATGTTGATTCGGTGAGGAAGTCTATATCCCCATCCCTTCTACTCACACCCACATCTACACCCTCAACCCACTACACCCCAACTACATCTACACCCTAAACCCTTCTACACTCCAACAACTTTACCCGCTAAACCCATCTACGCCCCTCCTAAACGGGTCAAAGGGCGTAACCCCCATGTCGTTATGATTTGAAATGGACATCACCGAAATTTCTCAATTTTCCGAAATTATTTTATAAATAAAGCCCAGGGAAAACCAACGATGGCATCACGAAATAGTATGTAAATAGGCAATCCTTAATAGATTCAAGATTAACCAAAGGAAAATCCCAGGTAAATTTTTGCCGTAAAAAGAATGGTATGAAGCAATTAGACCTACTAAGGATAATAGATTCTCCCATCACATTTCATACTTTGATCTTCTCACTAACGGTCCCCAACAATTGCAGTCAAACATCTCTTTCCCCAGGAAGAGGGAGAGAGGAACAAGAGTGCTCCCTCTCCCACTTTCCACCCACAATTCGTGAGCGTCCCCCCCCCCCGTCCCGTGCAAGAAAAGCCACTCACGCACTTTTATTCCACTTCCTCACTGATCGACTCCTTCGACTTCGCTAACCCACATCCCATCAAAGGATCCAAGGTTGATTGGGTTACAACCTCGTAGCTTCTTCGCTCCCACTCTCTTCCTATGATCTTTCCTCTCCGTCGCAAATACACGATAGCAAATTCACACATACGTGGGTTTCCAACCAAAATCACACCTTAACATCGACAAAATCATTAAAACAATAGATATACCCCCCCCCCAAAAAAAAAAAACATCTCTCCCGCGCCACCCCACAAAGAAATCAAAGATTGCCTTCAAGTGCCAACTCCATGGAAGCTTTGAAAGGACACATACACACATATACACACCTACTTTCTTAATTAAAACACCACCAGCTATGAGAGCATCTTTTTCACTCCCAATAAAACCGCGACTCTGCCATTGCTGCCATCATTAGCATAATCAGAATCACCTGCTCCGTAACCTGTTCGTCACTGCCTGTACTTCCATTGCCGGCCACTCCCATTATCACCTTCACTCTTACCACTAACTTTACCATATCACCACCCTAAAAAAGGGAATCACTCCACTCCAACCCCATCTATACTTCCTTTTATTCTCACTCTCACGCTCTCTCCACTCCCACTCCATTTCCACAACTACCCCATTTCTATCCCACACGATCCCCACTCACACCTCATTTCCTTTCGAACTCCATCTCCACAACTACCCCATTTCTACTCCCACACGATCCCCACTCACACCTCATCTCCTTTCGAACTCCATCTCCACTCCCCCTATCTACACCCCGACCCCCTTCTACACCCCAACTCCATTCTTCACCCGACTCCATCTCCACACCCACCCCATCTCCACTATCGCCCCATCTCCATTCCCCCTATCTACACCCGACCACGTCTCAACACTTACCCCTTCTCCACTCTCACCCCATCTTTACTCCCACCCCATCTCCACTCTCACCTCATCCTTCACTCCCACCCCAACTCCATCTCCATTCCCCTCATCAACTCCCAGCCCCATCTCCACCCCAACTTACATCACCACCTACATCCCAGCCACCTACTTCCATCTTCTCGTCAGCAGCTCCTTCTTCCCCATCATCACATTCACCCCATCAGTGGGAACTTCGCGCCACGACCCATACCCTCTGACCCAGTGGCCTTCTCCCCAAGGGGGGCCACTGAAGGACCCCAAAGTACCTGAGTGACCCCAAGAGATGCTCGAATACCCCATCGGGTATTCCGGTGTCTGGCCCCGTCGATAATAGCCGCGCGTTTGGCGCACATCAACGCTCATTATAAGAAAAAAAGGAGAAGAACAATGAGAGCATCGCGTGAAAACTCTGGGAGTGGAATGCGAAGAGTGGAGGTGAATGTTATGGCAAGCCCGGGGAAATGAAACTGGTTAAACCAACGAGGGAATTTTTTGTGTAGCAAGAAGAAAACCAACGAAGGCATTTCCGCTAGAGGCCTATCGAGAATAGGCTAATGAAGAAGTGAAGTTAACAGATGTGAAAAAGTATGGAAGAAAGCCAGAGCAGCCTAAAGATACACACACATACACACGTATACATATACACTACGTACATACATTGCGTGTGAATAGCAAGAGCGAATGCCCGTAGAGCAATACACTCGGTCTGGTTGCCCGAAAATACCAGAATTGATCCGGTGGGGGAAAAGGCGACCCGGGCCCCAATTGCCCCAGGCTTGAGCCTTTGTTCGTGCGACCTTGGGGCTCACGTAGTGGGGCTCGGGGGTCACCCGAGGACCTTTGGGTAACCCTTCTACAAGTGATCACTTCCTGGCCCGTGCGCCATAGTTCCACGCAGTTCCTGTCTAGTACTCTTCCCTCAGCCCCTAGTTCTAGCTCCTTTCTAGAACTCACTGGGGGGGGGGAGAGTTGCGTGCCGTCTCTTTAGTGATCCAAGTAGTCCTTCCTCCACTCTTTAGGTCGCTTGGGATATTTTTGTTCTGCCCCAACCGCCTCTTCCCTACATTAGTGTCGCCAATCTATCGCATAGTGTCGTTAAAATAAAAATAATACTAATACTGCTACTAATAATAATAATAAATGAATAAAAACAAAAATACAAATATAAATAAAAATAAATGCATTAAATATAAATAAATAAATAAATAAATACTAAACAAATAGAATTTCAGAAATAGTAGGGTCATTTTTTGACAGGATTTCTAATAATAATACTGCTACTAATAATAAAATAATAATAATAAAAATAGTAAATAAAGAGAATAAAATATAATATATAACAAATAGTAAATCAATAGGTAAATAATAAGAAAAATAATAAGGATAAAAGTAATAATAATAATTATCAATACTACTACTACTAAAAATGCATGGAAGGGGCGATGTCAAAGTTCCTCAAAAAGGTGACTACTTGGCGCGTTCTTGGAACTCTCCCGCTCCAAAAGGATGGCAGGTCCGGGAGGGGGGGTCAGCAAAGGGAAAGCCACGTATAGGGACCCCAGGGGATTACATTTACGAACGCAACTCTCCCTGATAAAAGGCAGCGCATGGAAGGGATTAAACCGGGTCTTCCTAGCCCATGATCAACCTTTATTAGGCCCAGGAGAGTTGCGTGCCATCGATTGTACTTCTAATAGTCCCCTCTTTTGGTTTTTCGAGCAATGGCCCTTTCACACAATTTCGCCTTCCGAGGATGGCCTCGTTCCTTCCCACTTCAGGACTATAAACATTCAAATACCAGAGCTGCGCTGTGATTGGTCGATCACTTGTCCTCGCCGGCCAATGATATCGATTGTAACATTCCCACAAGAATTAAGGGAACGTGACGGCAGCCGAACATTTGCCATTAATTCGAATTTTGAGGGAAAAGCTTTAATTCTTTTTTAGGGTAATCCATACCCCCCCACTTCCAAAAATTATTTTGAATGTCGACATTTTAGAAAATACACACAACTACGCGTTATTTCTGTGCACACACTTCATCGAGGATGTGCAGTCATGGCTAAAAGTTTTGAGACTAATATATCTTTTTATTTTTTTCATTCGTTTTCAAAATTTACGTGATAAGAATATTTCTTTTAATATTTAAATGATTGCAGGTTTGTTAAAAAGTCGGTATTTCAAAAATAATATAAAAAAGGAACTCTAAACTAAATTTCCCCTCTTTTAAAATATTACATTGCTAAAATATAGTTATAGAAGAAGATATATATTAGTAAATTTTCTGAACTTCACCATTTGTAATTCTTTGGGTTTTAAAAGTTCACAAAATTTCGATAATTATATTTATTTCTGAACTTCACCATTTTGTTTTTTGATATTATAAAGGAATTATTAGAAATAACTTTGATAAAAAAAAACATAAGTCATAACCAAACTAAGATGAAATTATTATTTAAATACTAAAAAAAAATCCCCTTCTTAAATTATAGAGTTAGTGATGAAGTGATGATGATGATGGTGATGATGAATAGTGCATTCCTTCGCTGAATCCCAAATCGCGTTGTGGTCCTTTTCCTGAAGAAGGTGAGTTTCAGTCCGTGGAGCTTTGATATTTGATCAAATGATGTTGTGAAATTATTATCTATTTTGTATTTTTTTTTTTTTTTTAAATAAAAGTTTGAATCCATTTCAATTCCAGAAATGGTCCTTTCCAAAGAAAAGCGTGCAACCATTATTGCTCTGCAACAAAATGGCCTGAAATGCAAGGAGATCATTAATGACTTTAAAAAGAATGGTAACTCTTCCATGAAGAAGTCTTTGGACATGAAAGAGCTTCAAATGAACGCCAAGATCTCATCCTGGTAAGGTGGTAAGGTCCTAGCTCAAGGATCAGGTTGCTTGCAGTGGTGCCAAGTTTGCTCACGATTGGAAAGTTGCAGCTCGCACAGTGAAGCGGGGACTTTTCAACGAAGGTTCAAGTTGAGAAGGGCTTTGAAGAAGCCTCATCTCACCAAGAAAACCTTACGGGTTGGCTCCGCTTTTTTAGGAAATATAAAGGACTAGCATAGGTACCTGGCGTTGCCAGGGATAAAAATCATGTCTCCTGTCGCAACTAAATACAGAGGCATATTGTTTGAAATTCTTCTATTGTGACACAAAAATATCTTTACTTTCTGGTTATTATTATTTATGGGGTGAAGACAGATTCAGGAGAGTTGCGCAGTTTCCCTTTCATATAATATACTTACAATGAGTAAACGTTTCAACGCACGCGCCGGCAGTTTACGCGCACACGTGAATGACCGTTAATATTGAGAGAAAAACTTTTGTGGTTACAAGAACAGATCGAGCCTCTTATGCATACAGATTAACTGTTGAAGACTTGGACAAAGTAATATTCTATGATGAAACTTCCTTCCGCATGTTTGGAGCTTCTGGACGATTCCTCGTTAAGAGGATAAAAGGGAAGCGGTTTCACTAGTCCTTAGTCGTGCCCACGGTGAAGCATCCTGACACTCTCCATGTCAGGGGCTGCTTCACATCTAAGGGAACAGGAACACTAACTAGTTCGCTCAAGAACACAACCATAAACTCAAATGGTACCAAAACGTGCGTCATCAACACCCATTCCCTACAGTTCAGGACCAATTTGGGGATAATAATCGCATTTTTTCAGCATGATGGCGCACCTTGTAACACACCAAAAACAATAACAAAGTTCTTGACTGAAAATAACATCGAATTGGCCAGGGAATTTTAACCCAATAAAAAATTTGTAGGTCATAATCAAACTAACGGTTGATAAACAGAAGCTATCCAATTGTGAGCATTTGCAGCACTTATTGAACAAAAATGGAGCAATTTCAGTCAGGATATCATCACAAATCTAGTCTCCAGCATGTCAAGCGAATTGAAGCAGTGCAAGGGAAAGGAACATCATTGTAAATATTTATTGCACGTATCAATTGACTGTATTAATTAATAAAATGGCTTTGGGCTCTAGCTATCATCATCATCACCATCACTAACTCTATAATTTAAGAATGGGATTTTTTTGAGTATTTGAATAATAATTTCATCTTAGTTTGGTTATGACTTATGTTTTTATCAAAGTTTTTTTTAATAAATAAATATATTTTGTGAATAAATTTTTTTGATTTTTTAAAACCCAAAGTATTAAAAATGGTAAGGTTCAGAAAATTTATCCATGGCTGCTTTTTTTTAGATTTTAAATTTTAATCTTAGTAGCGAAGCGCAAGCTCCCCTCGTAGGAGGGGAGTGGAGTGTCGAAGCCATTGCCTTGTTTGTTGTATATTTCACTTTCAAATTGTGATACAAAAGTACTGAAACAAAATGCAACGTTTGAATAGTTTATTAATTTTCTTATATGGAAAAATATAGTAGTCTCAAAACTTTTGGCCATGACTGTTTACCTGAGTGGAATGGTTAAGTGCACAAAAGAGTATTTGAGGAGGAATAGTTAATAAAGAGAGTTAACAGAAATGGTGAATGTGCAAAAAGAAGGGGAAAGGAAGAACAATCGAACAAGTATAGAAGACCGACCGACGTGCATACATACGTTCATAGGCAAAGGCATATATACATACGTACAGAGAGATACATAAACCTACGTACATAGGTATATACATATACATAAACATACATGCATAAGTAAAAGGTATCCATATATACGCGTCATAAAAATACACACGGACATACATACAAGCAGACGAGTGCCAATAAGGGGTGCCAGCACTTCCCCTCCGTGCTCACGGTCATCTTCTTCACCTACAACCTTGGTGGCACCTCATTCACGTCGTTCCACTGCCCCCCCCCCCGCCCGTTCCGGCCCCGTTACTCGCCAGATCCTCATCTCAGGGTCATCCTCTCATTCAACACCACTCCGAGTTTCTTCACTTCCAAGTAGTGCTCGAGAGAGAGAGAGAGAGAGAGAGAGAGAGAGAGAGAGAGAGAGAGAGAGAGAGAGAGAGAGAGAGAGAGAGAGGCATCATTTACCCGGTCTATGCCCCCCCCCCCCGGCCAAACTTGTTGAACCCCATCAAATTCCTTCGTTGGATTACATAATTAAATAGGCCCGGAGGATATCTCCTCTTTCAACTCTCGTCATGTTTCCTTTTCTACCTCCTTTCAAACCCGCAAGGATGTATCACGTGTAGTAAGGGCAACCATGCTACAGGTGACTTCTCGATGATTGCGTGGCCTCACGGGTCCCCAAGCGCATGCCCTTCCAGCCTCAACGCCCGAGAGGAGGATCTGCGCTATATATGTATCTTCCATACATTCTCACTATATCTTTAATTCTCTGCGGGAGATGCCTTCGATGGTTTCGCTTAAAAAACATTCAAAACTTTCAGGCTTTTTTTACCCCCGTTTCTTTTAACCAATAGAAATTAGGCGGCGACTTAAATCGGCACTCGCTGGCAACATAATTGCTATCATCATCATAATTATCATTAAAATCAAATTATCCTCGCAGGGTACCCAAATAAAGGGATATAAATGGAATATTTTAATTTTCACGCTCGTCCACTCATCTTCCAAACCCTTCCAGCCGGCACAAGAGATCGTTAAATTTCAATTTAACTTACAACACATCGGAATTCAGCCTAACATTTCAATTCCACCTCGTGCTACATCTCCCTTTCCCCCTTTATCCAATCTTAACTGATTCAGTTTAATTCTTGAAGGGGGGATTCGTGATTTGACATAGTTTCCCCCCGGGTAATGTTCATCCCTTAGACCGGGGTCGCCGATAGGACAGGATCACAAAGACCCAACACTCTGTGTATCTTCAGATTTTGGCTTAATTGGGTTGGTTATGCTGTGAATATTCGTGGAAGAGAATTCTGTATCTATCAGACCAGTGCGGTATTTGTACATAGGCGGTGAACGCACCGGAGCATTGCCACTGTCACCCGCGTGTAATGTAGAAGCGATGTTACTTATGGGGTGATATCGAGTGAAATAGTGTTGATGAGGTGTTTGGGATCCAGAAATTGGATGACATGATGTGTTTATGTGAGAGGGGGGGTGGGGTTGTTTTATGGATAAAGGAGGCATGGTTACGGGAATGGGATTCCTTGGGGCATCTTGGTGTAATATAGCAGTAAAATTGGGGGCATGTTTCGTAGAAGATTATATGATTTTGCATATAATGAGATGTGGGCACGGGTTTCGTGTTATATGGAGAAATTGTGTCCCGAGAAGGTCGAGATACTGTTTTGGGGGGCTCGACGTCTGTAGGTGGTCAATTGGGATGTCTTTTTGTAGTGGACTGAAGCGAGTGGCTGCGAAATGTGTGTGTATGGGGGGGGGGGGGCTTGTAGATCCATAGGTAAGCGAAAGATGGATATAAAGGTTGTATGTGTGGGTGATGATTCCGTGGATTGACTTATGCTAGTTCCTTTGAATGTTTGAGCATCGTTCGTGTGTTGTCGAACCTTTAGTCCTGTCTTAAGTGTGGCAGCGATCACTGTACGTTGTCTATATAAGGGGAGTGAAGTGTTCGATAGAATGATGTAGATGTTTGTTGTACTTCAGTATATATAAATAAATATTTTTTATTTAGCTACAGCAAATTAGCCTCGACCCACAACAAGGATACCCATTAGATAATGCCGGTAGAGCACGCATCATCCGAATAGCTATTAATCCTTAATTAATAGACAACTATAGGTCTATATAGCAGCATGTGAAAGCTGATCGTTTTATTGGCTGAATCCCTACATTCCTATACATAATTTACTTACATATGCACCCAGAAAAAAGTATAAGCAAATATTAATTACTCTATTTCCTGATCCTGTAGAAAAAGTAACTATTTTGAATTCGGGGCAAAAAAGGATCAAAAATCGAGTCACTTTTTATCGAGTATAAAATATTAATAGAACCCGATTTTTTTCTCTCCCCCACTCTCCCTGGTCCCTCCTCGTTAGCGCCTCCCCTAGCAAACATAAAATTCCAAATTAGGTAAAAAAGTTAACATTGAGGGGGTTTTTAAGCCCCCCCCCCGACTTGAATTCCCAAATTATAGTAGGGATTCGACACCATTTCCTTAGAGACGCCGCGAAAAAAAAGGATACCGACCAGCCACGCAAATAAACCATTAACACACACGTCTGAAAATACCCTACATATCCATGCGCACACACGCATTTCACACTCATGCATACATACATTAGACTGTTTTGGTCATAATTTTTCACACCGTCTAATTTTACCCCTTTCATTACGAAAAATCAAGCTTTCCGCCATCGTTGCCATCGTTGCTTTCCGCTTCATGGCATCAAAGGAATAACAACAACCAACGATTCTTCACCCATGTATATTTCACTCCCATGAAAATGTAAATACACACAAATGCCATACCCTCAACCCCGTACTAGGCTTTCTCCGGTACACATATTTACTAGTACACCAGCACACACATTTACCACTCCCAGCCATAGGCACATAAGAATGTGCGTATACTACGAGTATGTTCACACATGAACGAGCGCACAGACCGCGTATAAAAAAACAGTCACAGGTGCGCCATATGGCGCAAATGTCACTAGACCTAGTTACCACTAGTGGCACATCAAATGTCTTCTTGGAAATATTAATAATATTATTAATAGTATTATCAACAATGACCTCAATAAAGTAATAAAAAAAAAATAGTTTCAATTATGGTCAAAGAAGAAAGAATGAAAGGAGGAAGAGAAAGATTGTGGTAAAAGGGAAATAGGAAGAAATCGACTGATAAAAATAATAAAATAAGATGCAAACATATTACAAATATATAATGATACATAAACAATAATAAATTATAATAAAAATAATAAACAAGCAAAATAATGGAAGTACTACTGCTGCTGCTATGACTACTAAGCCACAAACACATACGTACAAAAGCACAAGTAATCAAAGTAGTGAATTATGACCCCTCTGACAAGAACTGCCATCCCCAATCTGGGGGATTCTATGTTCGTTCTTCTGGTCCAGAGATACGTTCTCTCCGTTCTATCTTCCGCAATGCCTTAGTTGGTCGCCATTATGACGAGATCTTTAAAAAACCAATCTTCAGTTCCTTTGAGCAATGATTAAATGTCCCTCTAACTGACGTCATCCCCCTAGAATCACGATTCCTCTCGTCTTACCCCAGCAAACTTATCTGTTGTCTGTCCTTTCCCGTCCACCCTCCTCGACTCAAAATTTGTGTTTCTTTTTACATCTCAAAGAACTACCTCATCGTGACGTCAGGAGCCGCGGGCGAGTGCTTAAAAATCACCATTTCCTACAACATGGCATGCAATTGGAGGTGTTTGCGGGTGCTTATGTGTGTAAAGAGGGTGGAGACAAATGCTAGAAGCTCAATTTCCGTCCCAATGACCTGCTACTTACCCCCTTACATTGCTTGCATCATGTCTACAGAACGACGACCCTAAAAACTACACACTCGCTCCTATCCATGGGGCCATGTACTTGTATATTTAATACGATTATACAGTGTAGCATTTGTGCGTATGCGCATACATCTAAGTGTGCGAGCGCAAATTTCTACGTGGAATATGCGAAAAGAGGCGTTTCTATGGGGGATGGGGGGAGTCGAAAAGCGCATACCGCGGTGCAACGTTTCCGTATAAGACGATTCAATTCAGATTTCAACCCGAATGGGAGGACCACACTCAATTTCTCCCCCGAGGGAAATCAAGTGAAGAAATAACAGGGATTCATTCAGCCAAATAATAACCCTTGTCACTTTGCCTCACAACTCGTCTTTCACTCGACTAGGACGAGTTTCTCCACGCTTCCTCTCAATCTTTAGCCCGCGGCTAAATTGATGGAAATGGACAAAGAACAACATTAAATAGTCTGCAGAGACCGACAAGTTAACCTCTTAATTGAACTCAATTGGTTTGAAAAGGAAAACTAAAACCAACGAGGGAATTTCGGCTTTTTTTTTACAGGGGTTATAAGGTGACGTAACGTTTCTTATTTATAATATAGCAAAAAACAAGGAGGGCATCTCCCCAGATTTGAAAAAGAAGGTTCCTGGAGTGGGGAGGTTAGGGGAAGTGAACCCAAGTGGAAGGTACACAGCTTGGGTAGACTTCTCGGGGCCCTGGGGACCAGGTGGGTGCTAAACTCTCCCGCTCCACAACCACGATCGTTGCCCTTTCGGCGGGAGAAATGGGTGGAAAAGGACATAACCCGAGTGGCTTACGGAGGAGACTACTTGGTCCAGGTTAAAACAAGGAAATGAATACAAATAAATGAATAAGATGAAGAAGAGTAAAACAAATATATGAATGGAGATAAGGAGTAACATGTGCAGCTTCGTCAATCCTGATTACTGAGTCCGAAAAGCTGCATTCGAAGCATCGAAGAACTTGAACGCATTCTTACAAAGACGGGGGGAAATGAAATCGCGCTTTTGGGGAAATTAATGATCAGTTGTGGAAAATATCGCTCGGTTGGGAAAATTAGTGCTCATTTGTGAAAAATAGTGCTGACTTGTGGAAATTAGTGCTCACACGTGGAAATTAGTGCTAAATTGTGAAAACTAGTGCTCACTTGTGGAAATTAGTGCTCAGACGTGGAAATTAGTGCTTAGCTGTGGAAATTAGTGTTCTTATTGTAAAAATTAGTCATATCGTTGAAATTAGTCCTTTCGTGAAAATTAGTGTCCGTTGATAGAAATGAGTGCCCGTTTAGGAAAAATAGTGCCCATTTAGAGAAATTAGCGTCCATTTAAGGAAATTAGCACCTACTTAAGAAATTAAAGTCCATTTAGGGAAATTAGCGTACATTTAGAGAAATTAGGGGTCATTATGAGAAATTAACACCCATTTGATAAATTAGCTCCCTTATGAGAATTTATATTTAATTATAGAAATTAGGAGTTTTTAATGAAAATTAGTTCTTAGTAGGGAAAGTAGTACTCATATTGGGAAATTAGTGTTTATTTACGTAAAATTTCAAATTTGAAGAAATTAGTGTTCACTGTCGCAATAGTGCAACTTTTGGGAAATTGGTGCTTATTTAGGGAAAATAGTTGTCACTATTAGAAAAATAGGACACAAAAAAACAGTAAAGGGAAGATACAGAATGAGACTAAAGAGATAAGGACGATGCTTCCAGAATACAATTTCACTACATCCACGAGCATGTAGGATACGATGGCGACCGACAAGTCCAATTACAAAACTACCCCCGACATGAAGGTGGGGGAAACTGTTACAAGGACCCACAAATGCCATAGGAAATAAAACAGACTTTATCAGGAAGTGTTGCATAGACCCAATTTCTGTCCTTTGAATGCTAATTAGACTTCCAGTTTTTTTAGCAACGATTTTTTTTCATGTGACGCAGGATATCCTGGCGCGTCTTGACCTCCCATTTTGGGGGGTGAAATTTCTGATTGGGAAAATGAAAATACAAACAGGAATTGTTCAATTGAAGCAAAGAAGCCAATAATTAGCAATAAAGGTCAATTCTGTATCCGTAGCGTGTACTACTTTATTACATATAATCATATAGTTTTGTGCAACAATTCTGGAGTATTTTATTTTTTAAACTAAGATAACGTCGTAACTTGGGGTCAGATGACATTGTAGTTCAACGGGTTAAGGTGGATTGTGAAGACTGTAGTGTTCAGCAGGAAGGTGAAGTGGGTTAATCTGGAGATATCTTTTGTTAGTGTTGGTAAAAACGATCATAGAAAATTAAATTTGTGCATGGTTTTACGATGATTGAGAATCCTATGGAAAGTAGACATAAATGTACACAGTTTGATTTTTTGGATACGTGTACACATGTGTATGTGTTTGGTTCTGTTGGGAAGGTGTATATGTAATGTGGCTTGTTGAAAAATATACACGTGTTGGGTTTGTTGGAAACTAGTACACATATGTTGGGTTTTGTTGGAAAATAGTACACACACGTTGGGGGTTTGTTGGGAAATGTACCCATGTTTGGGTTTATTGAAACTATTACACATATGTGGTGTGGTTTTAAATATGCACGTGTTAAGTTTGTTAGAAACTAGTACACATATGTTGGGTTTTGTCTAAAAAATATACACATGTTGGTTTCGTTGGAAACTAGTACACATATGTTGGGTTTTGTTGGAAAATGTACACAGGTTATGGTTTTGGAAAATAATACACATATGTTGTGATTTGTTGGAATATCTACACATGTTGTTTTGTGGAAAAACAGTACACACATGTTGTGATTTGTTAGAAACAGGTAATCTTCATTCCTCATTGTGCTATCGATTTTAAATTGTTCCAGCAACTATTAACATCAACCGTATTATTATATTACCCTTCTTTTATCGTGATTTACCGGTTGTATGATTTTTTAAAGTTCGTTACCATCTTTCCGCGAAGCATTTCCCTCACACTTATGAGTAAATATTCAATTTTCGTTTTTTTTTTTTATTACGGCAGATGTACCTCTTTGCAAACGAGAACCCTTACATCAACTTCAAGTTTTACGAATATATGACTTCTTTCAAGCTCTGTAATCTGTGGGGATTATTTTGCAGCAGCAATTATTTCACTATGTATCGTGAACTCGAGAAAATGATGAAATGAATAAGATAAACGGATTAATTTTTGTTCATGAGAATTTTTTTCTACTAATTGCGAAACGATTCGTGCAGGAGTGAGGATCGAACCAAGCACACTGAGGCAGCGAGCAACAGCTTCGATCTCAATTAAAACAAGTCTTTATCCAATCGGCTATGTGGAAGAACAAAAATCTTCCCAAATAAACAAGTTTTAAGGCACGCTTCGTATATATATATATATATATATATATATATATATATATATATATATATATATATATATATATATATATATATATATATCTCCCTCTCTCTCTATATATATATATATATATATATATATATATATATATATATATATATATATATATATAAAACTGCTCCTGGCTAGACGCAATTTAATTGGGAGTAAGAATCAGATATTCATTATTGTTTCTTTCGCTGGCTACGTTTCGAGCAAAAACATGCTCATCTTATTGTCTAATAAATTAAACATGAATTAGGTTTGTATGCTAATCGATTAAAATTGAGATAAAATAAATGGGTAGGTACATATATATATATATATATATATATATATATATATATATATATATATATATATATATATATATATATATATATGAATAACTCACAAAGTAGCATGTGATGTTCGCAATGGATGCAATGTCCCGCAGAAAAAATGATAAATCATAAATAGTTAATTGTTTAAATAGTAATTGAGAAAAAGTGAGAATAACAAGGGGGAAAAAAGTATATGAGTAACTAAGGGCACACAAAATTTAATCACAAATCGAAATCCTACCTGTCACGCAAGCTGCAGAAACACGACTAGGCGATGGAGAGGATGAAAACAATGAAGGAGAGTAGGATGTAGTAATTTGCTTGGTTATGTGTCACAGAAAGGAAAGGCAGATATTTCATTGTTGAAAGAAAGATTGAAGGATTCGAAGCCTTATCTCATCTTGGGAACTATATATTATTATATGGGAATCATTGATGGTACCGTCATTTTTGCAAAGGATAATCTGATCCCGAATGGAACAGCATTCCTTGCGGTTACGGGGTTTGCCCGTTCTTGAGGAAGCCGCCGTGTGCAGAAGACAGGTGGCCTCCGTTGTCCAGGAAAAAGGTTAATCTAACATTTAACAACTCCTCCATAAACTTGCACACGCAGAAGTTTCGAGAAAATGGGCAGAAACCAGCCAGGGTAGAGGTATCTCTGTCCATCTTGAGAAATGCAAGCACGGTAGCCATTCGCCAGGAATCGTGAGGATACTGTCTGTCCAGATCCTGTTGCACAACTATAACAAAGATACCATGCTTTACTCGCCTAGGTGTCAAAATATGGTATACAGAATATCAGCAAGACCATGGGCGTTATCCGTACACGAATTGAGGGCGGAAAGCAGCCCACGCAGCGTAATCAGATGGCTGAAGGGGTTCTCACTCCTGAAAGTTAAGTACAATCTGCGATCTTGGTCCACAACACGCTTTAAATTCTGGCTATAGAATGCTGAGCAAGCGGTCTCAAAGGGCTTTGCCTCGGACGCGATATTCGAAATTGCTGTCCCTGCCTCCTGGAGGAGAGGAGGAGATCCCGCGAGAACTTATCCGGAATCCTTTTTACTTGGTTCCATACCTCTGCAAGATGGGTCTTCGCGTTAAGTGAAGAAGTATGCGTACCAAGAAAAGTAGCAGACGGGCTTCAAAACATACCAGAACCTGACCTTCTCTCGAAGAAATTCCCACAGGATGAAATCGTTTGGGCGGCACTTGTACCCCATATCGCTTCTCTCTTAGGTCCCCACAAAGGAAGAAGACAGCACCGCAAAACGGCCAAACCTCCTACGAATGGCATTCGGGTGTACGGCGATTTCAGTCCCCGAGAATAACTCAATGGCCTCATCGGCTGGGATGGAAACATCAGTCATTTCCTGAAATGCAGGCAAATACCCCCGCTCCAAACACCACTTAGGTCAGTTCTCAGGCGGCAGCTGTGTGGCAAATGATATTTTGATGGGGCATTGACCATTATCATGGTCATCAATCACCTCCAACCCAAATTAAGGCTAGCTTCCAAAGAACACAGGGATAGATCGAGCCAAGCAAAAAAAACGAAGCGGCAATGGGAAATGATGAGCAATTTCCTCCTTATATTTAGGAAACATATTTCAAGCTCTTCCATCAATTCCGCCAAGACATAACCCCTGGTGTTGATCCCGTAGTCCCCCAGAATGGGAGCCTTGCGTTCAAATCCCAGTTGATTAGAAAAAGCATCGAAATCACTGCCACCAACTTCCTGAATAATTCCATATCGCGGTCATCTCCAGGTCTAGCTACATTATCCCTACCACAAAGGAGGTATTTGAAGCCAAAAAGAGAACAGAGATATGTCGGGTAAAAATTGTACATCCGCCTGCCCCTCACCCAACCCTTATGGTAGCGTTACAAAATCTTTAAACCCCAGGAGGGTGTTCATGGGGCACGCGCCTATCATCGACTCTTGAAGACAAACAGCCAAAGATGAGTGAAAACAGACGAGCCTCCGCAGCTCCTCCAAGCTAGACGGAGTCTATGGCAGTTCCATTGGAGGAAAATGCCATCCAAGAGTAGCTCGAAGGAGACACGGAGTCCCTCCTCAAAGCAAAAACTTCCTGAGAATGGCCAAAGCCTTCCTGGAGATGTATCTCCGAGGGCTCCTGGACACGAAAAGCATTGAAGGCGCTGCAGCCTTCAAAGACTTATTGGAGGAGGGTTAACTCAACGTACGAGCTTTTCTTTCCTTCTGGAGCGAAACTTTTGGTCAGCGGGACGGCTTTGGTTTAGGGTCCAGTTCTTTGTACAGGCCCAACTTTCCAAGAGTCCCACTTCCAGCCTTGAGTTTAATGAGGGAGCTGAAGTTCCCTTGTTGTTACCTCGTTCAGGATGACCAGTGAAATTTTATTAAGATCTTTTAAAACAACTGTGAAAGACTTTCCGATTGTAGCTGCTGAATAGGTGGCTAAAAATCTACATTCAACTCATTTCGCTGTGAATTATCATCGAAAGAAAAGATGAAAGTTTCACGATTGGCACAATGGATACCTCACATCCTGTCAGAGGTACACTTGTAAAAAAGAATGAAAATTTGCTAATCTCTCCGTTCTCTATTAACAATTTTACCATTTTAGAGTAGGTTATTTAGAGGAGACGAAAAGTAGATTATGTACAATATTATTAAATGTTTGAGACAATGGATTAGGCCTGAAGAGTTGATGGGAGGTGAATGCTATTTTGAACTTCTTAACCATACTCAGACAATCACCAGAGATGTTTACTGCACTCAGTTGGACCGTTTACATGGAGCAATTGAAGAAAAAAGACCAGCATTAATAGAAGAAGATTGTGCTTTCATCAAGACAACATTGACCTCATATCGTAATAAGATTCTGACGACAACTCGTGATTAAGTTCGTCGCATCACTATTCAACCATCATGAAACCGAGGTGGGGTCGAATGAGGTCCTGGCGATACCCGCTCATGCACAAATTGACCGCATAGCCTTAAATGAGGCCAGAGGGGGCATCAAAAATTGTGCGCGAGCTCAGTTCGTTCTGGAAAATGAGGACTTGAAGGGTGTGATTGGGCGAAGTGATTCACTGGCAAAGCTATTTATTAAAAAAAGGCAAAAACCTACGAGGGCATGTGAAAAAGATTTTGAGAAAGGGTCCCAAAATGGGGACCGAAAAGTTGAGCGGCTTGCGAAACCTAAGATACCCAAAGACGAGACTATTTATGGGTCTAGGAAACCTAATGAGGGCATTTCACATATAAGTAGCGAAGTTAAAATATGTGGAGTAAATAGCCTGAGTATCGTAAAGAGGAGATTATTTGTGGCGTCAGGGAGCGCGCAAGAGCGCATTCTCTTGAAACTACCCGATCTCCACAAGTCGGAAATATCCCCCGGGTTGAGGAATAAGTTCTTGCGGTTTTATCAAATTTATTCATTACCATTAACAATTTTAGAAAAATTTCCTTTTTAATTGATAATAATATGCAATTTAATCAATAATCTATTCTCCGTTGTTATTTACGACTTCTTCCCAACGTTCAACTAGTTTTTCGATGCCTCTGCAATAAAAATCTCTTGATTTTGACTCGAAGAATTCGTCTAACCAGGTTCTTAATCCCATATCAGTATTGAATGAAACGCCGCGCAAATTGTTGGAGAGCGATCGAAACACATGGAAATCCGATGGAGCCAAGTCTGGCGAATATGGAGGATGCGGGAGGATTCCCTAATTAAGCGTTTAGATGGCGTCTTTTGTCATATTGGCAATGTGGGCACGAGCATTGTCGTCTTGCAGAAGGACTCCATAGCGTCGATGAGGTCGCTTTTCACGAATAGCTTCGGCGAGTCGATACATTTGTTGAACGTAGAGTTCTGCATTGACAATCTCGTTGATCGCAAGGAGCTCATAAAGAATAATGCCTTCATAATCCCACCACACACACAGCATCGTCTTTCGTCGATGAAGTCCTTACTTTAATCGCGGAAGTGCTTTTTATTGGGGTTAAGCTATTGTTTTCGATGGTTCATGTTGACATAAACACACCATTTTCGTCGCCAGTGATGATGCGGTGAAGAAATATGTCCTTATATCCACGAGTAGTCTTGGTACGAGCAAGCAAACCTGCGGCAATCGTGCAGCGTTGAAATTTGTTGCTTTCGCTCAAAGTGTGCGGAACCCATGCACCGAGTTTTTGAACGTTTCCCATCGAATGAAGGTGATTCACTACAGTTTTCTGATCACAAGCAAATTGTACAGCCAATTCTCTAGTCGATTGACGAGGATTTTCATGAAGAAGGTCATTCAATCGATCTTCATCCAACTTAATGGGGCGACCAGAACGTTCTTCGTCATTAAGATTGAAATGACCGTTTTTGAAACGTGAAAACGACCATTGAGCTGTCCTTTCTGCTAATGCATTTTCTCCATACACAGCACAAATATCGCGACGAGCTTTGGCTGCGTTATTAGATTGAAAATGAATAACAGCAAGTGTCGAAAATGTGCCTTTCTTTCAATTTGACATTCCATTTTGAGGGTACAGAACAAAAATAAATTAACACAACTTTTAAATAAACCGCAATGACTTATTACTCAACTTCAAGACATAGCTTAAGCAAAAGCCTAATAGTCTAGGCTGTTAAGAGACGTAGCTTAACCTTTGCAAATTTTGCTCTCACTATTTATTATTGTTTCTTAATATGTGCACAAATCACGTCAACAAAACTTAAATCAACACAAGATTAAAAAAAACGTAAGAACTTATTCCTCAACCTAATAAAATGTCCTATCTAGATTTGTTATAACTAAATATACCTCAAAATTAATCTCTTATATAATATAATATAAAATAATATAATATAAAATATTCACTCTTTTAACGAAATTCACGGTGAACTTTGACATGACTAGTTGGAGCAACTATAAATATGACAAATATTACTTACATATAAAACGCACAAATATTAAGAACATATTACAAATAAGTGCACACACTTGTATACGTTTATTCATAATACGTACGTACACTCACGTCGTATTTGCTCAGAATTTCCAACCCAGGTTGGGAATTCCAGAACCAAAGGGGGAACAGACGTGATTTTGAAATTCCCAATTTCCGACCACAGGAAATCACGGCAAAGCAATCCAATTACGACCGTGACCTTGAATTTCTTGCACGCAGTTCAGTCGCGGATTGTCCATCTGAGAGAGGCTCCAACATTCTGAGATCTGTCGCCATGACAACGCCCTGTGATCTGTCATCATAACAACACCCTATGATCTGTCGTCATGGCAATGCCCTGTGATCTGTTGCCATAACAACGGGTCTGACGCTCACGAATGATCCATAGCTGACTTGCGTAGAGCGATATCTTATTAATTATTTTGATTATTATTAGAATTATTATTTTTTTAGCATTTACACGCCTTTCCTTTGACAGGGGCTCCCAACCGGACAATGACATGTACATAAAGATCAGTATGACAATCAATGGAAACGTCTCGGAAACATGGGTCGTTCATCGTTGATGGGGCCACAAGAGAGGCAGTAGTGTTTAGCTAACATCCAGGTAACGTAGCAAACTTTTGTGGCCCAAAGGTGAGCCAACCGTTCCACGTGAGAGGAATGTGGAATAAAACCCCTTCGTTGGGTTCCGTAAGTGGAAGAGTGATGGACTGTGTGTGCGAATGGAGTGAGAATGGAAAGGACAGCGGTTGTCTATGCACACCATCCATGTAGATGGAACCGCTTGCGTATTGCAAACTCATCGCCCCGTTTGTGTGATTAGCGGTAGCTCCCTACAACCCTTGATTTTTTGGTGTGTGTGTGTGTGTGTGTCCGCTCTTGCAGGGGATCGAACCCGGTACCAACAATTGGAAATCCTATACAGTATTCATTGAGCCAAGAGATCCGGTGATATCCTATTGAGAGAGGTGTTGAGGATATTTATTAAAAAACAACAACAACGAGAGCATCTCGCCCTAAAGTTTTTGAAAAGCTTAAGCAAAGTGGTGGAGTTAGGGGAAGTGATAATGTGGGGAAGGTACATGGTGGCCAAAATAAGAGACTAATTGGGGCGCTAAGAACCGTGAAAGGTCGCAACTTTCTTAAATCTGCCTTATTATGCGAACAAAATAGGGCCAAATTCAATGAAAGTGAGTCGGGGGACTTTCCGCCTATTTTCCTTTGTATTTATGGAGTTCGAGGGCTTTTAAAAGTCCTAAACAACTTGAGACCGATGTCGCTTCGGTGCTTGTCAATTGGGGTCAACTTCCAGTACCCCCTCCCCCCTATTTCCTCTCCTAACCTTACTGCTTCCGTTGGGCAAACCTTTTTGTAATTAAAATCAACGAAATTGAAAAACTTGACATTAACAATTTCCAAGTTCGATTTAGCAATAGATAATGAGTCTATTAAAATTTATTTTTATTATCCTCTCGTTACAAATGCTACCCCACTCGTTAAAAATGGCGGTAGATTTACTAACCAAAATCAGAAATAATCTTAAAATAATCATAAAAATTCATTTTAAGCCTTTGCCAATTAGTGGCGCTCGTGAGAATTTACCTCGCGGCGGGGTTCGGTTGAAAGAGCCCAGGAAAACCTGGGACAACTTCCAGAGGTGGGAGGGGGGGAATTAGCTGATGGAAAAGGAGAAATTCTGGGGCACCTTCCGAGCAATGGGTAGGTAGGTTGGGTGAAATAACCCAGGAAATGCTCTTTCGGGGTGGGGGTGGGGCTGGCAGGAACGCAGGAAATGCTGGGGAACCTTCCGAAGTAGGAGGCTGGCTGAATGTACTCAGGATATGCCGCGGTACTTTCCAAGGAAGGTTGAGTTGGCTGAAGGAACCCAGGGAGTGCTGGGGCACCTTGCAAAATAGGGGCAGGGAGTCTAAGAAGAAACCCAGGAAATGCTGAAGCACATTCCAGCCCGGAGAAAGGGGTTCTAAGAAGGAACGCATGAAATGCTGGGGCACCTTTTAGAGCGGGGTAAGGCGTTCTAAGAAGGAACCCCCCAAATGATGTGGCACCTTCCAGGGTGGGGAAAGGGGGTCTAAAAAGGAACCCAGGAAATGCTGGGGAAGCTTCCAGGGCAGGGGAAGGAGGTATAAGAAGGAACCCAGGAAATGCTAGGGTACGTTCCAGAGTGGGGGAAGGAGTTCTGAAAATGAACTCAGAAAATGCTGGGGCACCTTCCATGCCGGGAGAAGTAGGTCTAAGAAGGAACTCAGGAAATGCTGGGGCACCTTCCAGAGCGGGGGAAAGTTGTCAAAGAAGGAACCCAGGAAATGCTGGGGCACCTTCCAGTGCGGGGGAAGGGGGCGTAATAAGGAACCTAGGAAATGCTAGGGTCCGTTCCAGAGTGGAGTAAGGGGTTCTGAAAATGAACCCAGAAAATATTAGGACACCTTCCATGGCGAGGGAAGTGGGTCTAAGAAGGAACCCAGGAAATGCTAGGGCACCTTCCAGTGCGGGGGAAGGGGGCGTAATAAGGAACCCAGGAAATGCTACGGTCCGTTCCAGAGCGGAGTAAGGGGGTCTGAAAATGAACCCAGAAAATGTTAGGACACCTTCCATGGCGAGGGAAGTGGGTCTAAGAATGAACTCAGGAAATGCTGGGGCACAATCCGGGGGGTAGGGGTCTAAGAAGGAACCTAGAAATGCTAGGGCACTTTCCAGAGCTGGGAAAGGAGTCTAAGAAGGAACTCAGGAAATGCTGGGGTACCTTCGAGAGCGGGGGAAGGGGTCTAAGAAGGAACCCAAGAAATGGTGAGGACCCTCCAGGGAGGAGTGAATCTGTGGGTGAAGATTTTCATACGAACCAAAAGATGGTTTCTCTTTTTTTGATTCGAAGATGTGAATGTGTGGGAGATTATAGCCGCAAACCTCCTGTAAGAATTGGGGCATGAAGGGCACGAAACCGCGGCCAGACACTTTAGTATGAGGGCTGATAATCAATTTTGGATTTATTAAACAGAATAAACGAAAACCCTCGATGACATCTAAACCTCCCTTAAAAAGGGATTTTTATTAGGTAGTGAGGGGGGGGGGGATCTGGAGGACCTCCCCCAACAATCCCTCTAAAAACTCTTGCCCCCCCTCCAAAAAAAATAACAAATTTCAATTTCAAAACAAATTTCCCCCTCCACTTCCCCAAATTGGTTTAGTAAAGAATAAAGAGCTTGGAATTTCCTTTATATTCCTCAGTGGCGCTTATCTTAATTCTTTTATATTCTTTTATGTCTCTTTGCTCTTAATTTATTTTAATTCTTTTATATTCATTTATGTCTCTTTGCTCTTAATTTATTTTAATGTTTTTATGTTCATTTATATCGCTTTGTCCAGCGATTTATCTTAATTCTTTCATATTCATTTATGTCTCTTTTTTTCTCAGATTTATCTTATTTTTTTCATATTTATTTATTTCTCTTTGTTCGCCGATTTACCTGGCTAAATAATCATATTTTTTGGTACAGCTATTTTCAACCCTGCAACAACTCAACATTATCAGTTAATATTTATTTTACCTTAATGCAATGGCAAAGATCGGATTTTCAAAGAATTCTTTGCATAAAATCATGTATTATTTAAAGCCTAAATCATATCATATACAAAACATCCTCTGATGAGTTAAGCTTAAATATTTCTCGATTTTAGCATTGGAATTTCGGATAAATGAATTATAAAAATATAACACTAAAGAAGATAGTAAAAAAAAGGGTCTAATTGAGGAAGTGAAAATATGGGACAAAATAATTGAAGGATTATTACGGAGGGTATTAACAGCTCTCTTCTACCCAAGTTCAGCGCTCCGCAAGGGTGAATCGGATGTAGAATGAACAACATTGCTGCTGTAGCGGACATCTCAATTATATACTATCCAGGCTTCAACGGTTATACATTATGTCTCTTTTACAAATTTCATTTCTACCATGTTCATCACTATATTTACAGATATTTCCTGACATTTTTTTTCTGGTGGAGGTGCTTTATTTTGTTTTCACTTCTTAGTTTTATGTAACAACAACAATAACTCAAAGTCAGCAACGATGGCGGATTTCACTAAGGAGACCTGTGGTAAGATTTTTAAAAAAATTTTTAACCTCAAAACTTGCGAATGTGTATGGCCTTAGAAAATGCCCTAAGAGATAAATCCTAATTTATTTTACAAATTAATACTCTTTCACAAAACTTGCAAATGCGTATGGCCTTAGAGAAAATGCCATGAGAGATAAATCCTAATTTCTTTTGTAAATTAATATTCTTTCACAAAACTTGCAAATGCATATGACCTTAGAAAATGCCATGAGAGATAAATCCTAATTTCTTTTGTAAATTATTACTCTTTCTCAAAACTTGCGAATGCGTCTGACCTTAGAAAATGCCATTAGAGATAAATCCTAATTTATTTTTTAAATTAATATTCTTTCACAAAAAATGAATTTTAAACATTGACTAAAATAATGTAAAGTTGGCAGAAACAAAAGAAAGATGAAATTAAAAACGACTGATTAAAAAAAGACGCTTTCCCCTCCCATGTGTTAAATAGCGCTACTTTCTGAGACACCATTTTCATAAGATGAAAATCCGCAGGCCATCTGCCGCGAAGCCCAATTATATCGCCTATTTTTTCTAAAATAAATTTTTGGAATTTTAAATTTGTAATTGACATGAACCGGACTTGTTACTTCTTACGCCTTTGATTCAAAGGCCAAACCAACCTACTGCTTGATTTAATAATAAATTGTGAAAAGATTGAACAGGTAAAAATGGGTAAGACAATTAGTTAATTCAATTCTGGATTGGAAAAGTGATTTTGCCTTTAAAAAGCTTCTCTAAAGCGATTTTTAGCTACTGTGTTGAACTCGTTAGTTATTTAAATCAAGAGAGAGGGGAATTCGGGGGTTTGAAGAGAGTGAGAATGTGTTGATGTTTGAATTAGAGAGAAGTGTGTGTTGACGTTTGATTTAAAGATTCAAGCAGTATTCTTCTAAATATGTTTGTAATGAAAAAGATCTTCACTTACCTCAACTTGGATATTGTAATACTACCTTAGTGTGTCTTGGTTTGAATCAGTACCGCAAATAAGGGAAACTTAAAAGGGGAAGATTTATACTAAGGCGGAGAGAGCAAAGGGGTTCGGAGAATTTCAAGTATCTGGCCCAAATAAGGTTGTCTTCACGAGGTCTGGGTGGTTATGCTGGTTATGGGATGTTACAGGTGGACCTTTGGATAGAGTGAGACGAAAAAAGACGAAGGAGGGCGTGGCTGTTCCCCAATCAGTCAGTACCTTTATCCTAAAGTTTGGTACGCGGTTAACGACCAAACAGAGTGGTCTGTGAGTAGGTACACCTGACCTCAGACGAGTGAAGAAAAACGTCTAGGAATGATGAGACAATTTTAGAAATTTTAACAAACTACTTCGTATCTGACGTCCGAGTTCACATTTCTGCAGGGGAGGAGGATTAATCAGGGTCCTTAATCATGGATTACTATAAAAAAAATGGCAGTCCCCCAAATTCTACCCATTTCAGGCTCCATTCGGTAACTAGACATAACCAGTGTGGCTTTATCTCGCCAATGATGCAAACCTCTGTTTCCACTAAGCGGAGTGGAGACACCGACCACCCATCGGTATTTCTTACGTTTCATTACACCTATTTCCATTGCTTAATTACTCAATAAAGTTGTAATTTTAACAATTAACCCATTTCCCTCCGATTCCATTTCAATTTAATTATTTACCCCTTCTATTACAATTCGAGTTCATTGCAGCCATTTACACATTTTGTCTACAGTTCGTATCAATTTAACTATTCACCATTTGTGTACAGTTAATGTCCATTTCTCACCATTTTATATTCCATTTTAAGTCCCCCAAACAGTCTCTCCTCCTTCATCATTTGCCAATTAAATCCACTCAAGGCATCGGTATAAAAACGCCGTTTTTATCGAAGCCGATAGCAACAGAAGGACTTAACGACAACTTTAATGCCTTTTTATGGCAAGTAAGGGCAAAATTCCCTCTCAGTCTTCAATGGAGAGTCGGTACAACTACTAGTGAGCTTCTGATTACTATCAATTCGCCCTCAAACACCATTATATAACTAGTATACCGCATGGTTTAAATTTTTGTCTCGTTCTAAATCATTTGGACACGTTTTTAATTTGCCCGAGCTGATCTTAAGGCGACAGAATTTCAGGGTGTGTGTGATTAATTAGGAGCACTGTTAATTAACGTGTCTGGAAGTTATTTTAGTTCAAGTAATATTTTGTTAAAAAAGAAAAACTAACGTAGGAATAAATAGAAACCTTTTAAAAAGATATACTTTTAAGTTCTATATTTCTCCCTTGCAAGACATCCAAATCAATTCGAATTTTTACAAATTTAACGTTTCTTATATATATCTCTCCGTCTTTTGTCTTAATTGTGGCAAGAGAAGACAACCATGTTAAGTAGCAAAAAAAACATTTCTTTTGCCACTTCATTATTTCCATAAATATCCCAACTATTTTCCAATTTAAATCAATTCACCTTGACATTCTGGAATTTGGTTTTCATAGTTGACTGAAAGAATTAACTATTAATATATAATAATAATCTCTATTTGAAGATTAGCGACATTGTAACGTTAAACTCCATTCGCCCAAAGGGATGAGTATTCAATTACATCCCCTTGGGGCTCTGGATGCACTCCAAGGAAATTTTAATCAACCAGAAAATTACTGGAATATTCTTTCGCGCTTCGTAAACCTCCACCCCTCGCGGCTGTTAGACTTTGTACACCTTAAAGTTGCTAAAAAAATAAGTGTGAAATAAAAGTAGTTGAAATATGTAGAAGTGAACTGAAAGGTGTGTTCTGATTAAAAAAAACCCATTAGTTTACTCTGAATTAATTGTTAATATCTCAGATTAAAAAAAATATCGGATATTAACAATTAATTAGCCTATCTGACTATTATTTTCAAGAGCACAAGTCGCCGTAATTAAGATTCTAGCCTAGTATTTGGGTATTCTAAAATCTGAAAAACAAAAAAAAAAGACAAAAAAGAAAAAGAACAAAGAAAAAACAACAACAATAACAAAAGAGCGAAGTAAAAACCGAGATTCCTTTCAACTACCACATGAACCATTCACTCCCTTAACTCAGAGAGGCCACCCTGAAATCAACTCACGGGGTTTTATATCACAAAATTACTCGATAAATTACCATAAAATCAATTAATTAATTAATAAATGGACACGGGGCCGGTACCAGGGCAATCATTAAAGTATAGATAAAAGGATATTTATCAACGGTAAAGGACTTCAGGTGGCAGAGATCCCTATCTTCTACCTAAATATGCAGAGATATTAAAGGATAATTTACTTGGTATTCGGGCATGGGCGTTCAGTGATAGGTGGACCGAGATGGGCAGCTTCTGGGCATTAGGAGAGCTTAAGTTTAATGTCCTAAACGGGAAATCTAGGCACTTAATTTTGTGCAATACGTTCCTAAGATCTGAAATATCAGTCTCTCGCAAACGATATCTAGCATACTCTCCCTCTTACCGTTTAGCATCACTCTCCGTCTAGCTCCCTCTCTCTCCGTCTAGCTTCCACTCTCCGTCTGGCTCTCTCTCTCCGTCTAGCTCCCACTCTCCGACTGGCTCTCTCTCTCTCCGTCTAGCTCCCACTCTCCGACTGGCTCTCTCTCTCCGTCTAGCTCTAACTCTCCGTCTAACTCTCTCTCTCTCCCCATCTAGCTCTCACTCTCCGTCTAACTCTCTCTCTCTCTCTCTGTCAGGCTGTAACTCTCTGTCTATCTCTCTCTCTCTCTCCGTCTAGCTCTCACTCTCCGTCTAGCTCTCTCTTTGAAAACTCTAACTCTCCGTCTATCTCTTTCTCTCTCCGACTAGCTCTCACTCTTCGTCTAGCTCTCTCTCTGTCTAGCTCTAACTCTCCTTCTAGCTCTCTCTCTCTCCGTCTAGCTCTAACTCTCCGTCTAGCTCTCTCTCTCCGTCTAGCTTTAACTCTCCGTTTAGCTCTGTCTCTCCATCTAGTTTCACTCTCCGTTTAGCTCTCACTCTCCAAGTATCTACAACTCTCCGTCTAGCTTTCACATTGTCTAGTTCTCACTCTATTTAGCTCTCACTTTCACTCCCTGGCTCTCTCTCTAACTCTCAGAAAGTACTTCTCCTTTTGTCTCTCTAATCAGATAATTCATTGAATTTTCACTTATATGTAAATTAAAAATCAGTTTTCGTCCGAGGCGATGCGTGAAAGAAATATGGGTGTTGAAAGAGATAAAAAAATAATGTGTGAAAGGGCAGTATTGCGTGGCAGAACGTCCACCAGTAATTTGAATTTAACCTAAAATGATTAATTTTTCCATCGCGTTCCAATACCATCGTTGTTCTTCCTGGGAAAACGAGATCTTTGGGCCACCTTGTAGAATTGGATTTAGGGGCGAGGGGAAGGGTTTCGTCATAGCGACAATTGAAGGGGGCATCAAACTCGTTGAGGTGTAAACGAGGAATGAAAACCAAGAAAATGAGAACCAACCTTCTCTCTCCGAAAACCTCACAGGTTATGAAGACCCAAATTACCCTGTAGCGTAGTTATCGTATATACGTACACGTGCACGTAACTACAGGGATGAAGACAGACACAGAAAGGCTTTCATACATATCATTTTCTTCCGTAAGTTTTTCCTTTTAGGGAAAAAAGAATAAACTATTAAAATGAATAGTAATACTATCCAGGTATATGACCAGTGCCGGTTTAACCTAGTAGCATATGTAGCACGTGCTACGGGGCCCCGCGGGGATGTACAAAATTAGTAATAATTAGGTTTTTGCCCTCAGGCACAGAAGGCCGGGACAAAATAATTATTCATTTTCCTGATTTTTTATATTTTTATTATATATGATATTACTCTCTATAAGAAACATATAGAAAACTTCCCTAGAGCATCCTACATAGTACAATAAGTCTGGTATTATGTTATGGTAGTACAGGGTGCTGTTCTTTAAAAAATAATAAAAAGTGCACAAAATGGAACTCTTTTTTTTCAGTTGAGTCCTCGCAGCCATAGAAGCGGTTCTTTTAAATTCCTCAGATAATTTTTTCCCTATCTGCAGAGAAAAATGGGGTGGGTAGGGGTGAGATACAATATTTATATATATATATATATATATATATATATATATATATATATATATATATATATATATATATATCCAACAAGCGGCAAGAAAAAGAAAACGGGAAAATCTTTCTTCGGAAATATTATTTCCTAATTCACGAAAATTCCGTACAGGTGCGGGATTCGAACCGTGCACACTGAGGCAGCGAGCATCCGCTTTGATCTTGATTAAATCATCTCTTAGGCCACTCGGCTACGCGAAAGACCAGAAAAATCTTCCGACTAAACAAGCTTTTAAGCTACGATTCGTAAGGTCGATCGGGACTATGAAATAGAGAGAAAATTAATAGGGAATTTAAAGGACAAAGGAGTATTGAGGTAAACACGCAGCGAATATACAATGTATAAATCTTTCAAGGGCGCGAATGAATGATACTCGTATATTCGCCATAGTGTGCGCGGTTCGAATCCTACCCCTGTACGGAATTTTTGCGAATTAGGAAATATTATTTCCGAAGAAAGATTTTCCCGTTTTCTGTTTATTACGGTTTGTTGGATTCATTTTCATCATTCTTTCGCGCTCTTGAAAGATATATATATATATATATATATATATATATATATATATATATATATATATATATATATATATATATATATATATATATATATATATATATATATATATATATATATATATATATATATATATATACGCTGTTCCTTGTGCTTCGAGACAATGAAGCTCCTTAAAGCTGCCCTGGGTATATCTATGAGTCAAAAATGGCAATATTTAAAAATAGATATATATTTAAAATGCTCTCTTAACTTTCCTTGTTCATTTCAACTTTACACAGCAATAACATATACACACGAACATATATATAGGTGGGACGGATATTTTAGATCAATCGCTCTCTAACTGAAGGTCTCTTGCATTCATGGCCGACGTTGAAATTTCTGCATTCCTCGCCGCTCCAGAACGTAATGGCAGCCCGCGAAAACGTAAATACAAAGTCACGCAATCCATCTGGTATGTTTTTCGTGGATGTAGCTCTATTTTTCGTGATTTTGCCTCACGCACGAATAAAAAAGTGGGGTATAGGATAACGGGAAAGTGCCAAAAAACCTGATTCAAAGTAGCCATTCTTCCTCATTCCCAAACAAACTCCTGTAACGTCTGTTTTTAAAGGAATCCTGGCTGTTATAGATCGATTGGGAAGAAGGTAAAATTTTATTGATTCCCCAATATTGCATACATGGTCTTAACATTAAACGTGTGTGTATAATATTAAATATTGGAGGTATGGTATATAATTTGGAATAATATTCAGGATTATAAGAACAATTATGGTAGATGGAGTTTATTTTAGAACTAGTTTCCGTATAAATGCTACCATCTTCAGGTGTACAATGAAAACAGAAAAACAAAACTTGTTGAAGAGAACAATAGGGGGATATACGGAAAGCTAAAGACCAAACCATAGAGATGAAATCAAAGGAAAAGATGGCTTGAGATTCAATTAAATTTCCTAACCCTTTACATGCCAGTTTGGATCCTAAGGAGTTTGGGATAAAATTCTTGAATTTACGTTTCATTTGACATATTAATTGGATATTTATGTAACATAGTTTCATTAATACGCCTTGTGTAATTAAAAAAATCAACAACAAAATTATAACATGTGGAATATAACATTTAAATTCAATAATTTTAGACCAAACACCTTAGGATCCAAAATTGCATGTAAAAATGTAAGAAATTTACCTGAACCTTATCGTTTCTTTTTTGTAAGGACTTTATTTTTATCATTTGTTTATACCTTCTTTTGCACTCCCTTTTCTGCACTCAAACGACTAAATTTTCATAATTTAAAATTCTCCAATTGTTCCTTTTATTCGCGATCTTAAAAAACGTATTTATGTGCGATTTCCTGGTTTTCCTCCACCATTTTTACTGCTTCACATTCACCCCTATATATATATATATATATATATATATATATATATATATATATATATATATATATATATATATCGATTGGGTGTTTTTGTCTTTAAATGTAGCCCTGAAGATGGTAGGATTCATTCCCAAACTAGTTTTATAATAAACTGGTTCTACTAAAGGTATTTGTTTTTATAATCTTGAATTTAAATTCTCGCCACTATAAAGTTTCTCCGATTATAACATTAAATATTAGATATAATAATTACTATGGTTATAATAGGAATTATTGTCATAATAGGTATTATACATATCAGACTATAGTATTATATATTGTGGCATAATTAATATTGGAGCCATAATATTAACTACTGAAGTATAATATTAAATATAGGGGCATAATATTAAATACTGGGAATAGTAATTTTGTAGCCATAATATAGGATGTCCCAAAAGCCGCGCACCCCCCAAAAACCCTTTGTTGATTTCAAAAACAACATTATTGACAATAATTGACGCAATTTATTTTCTATCTTTCACATTGAATTATGGCGAGAAACTAAGATTAGATTTGAAGGATGCAATGATATCTGAGTGCCAAAAGATCACACATGAAACCCTCAAGAGTGTGAAAGACAGTTTGAGGAAGAAAATTGATGCGGGTTTTATTGCAAAGGGTGCTCAATTTGAACATTTGTTATGATTACCATCAATAACGGCGTTTTTGAAATCAATAAAAGTGTTTTTTTGAAAACCAGGATGGTGTGCGACTTCGGGAACACCCTGCATTAAATATTTGTGCATAATATTAAACAAAGGGCTAATATTAAATATTAATACACATGATATTAAGTAATGTATACTTAGCTAAATACACATGCCTACACATGTACACAGAACCCCTTTATGCTTGTGCGCACATACGCCCCTATAGGAAAACAACACCAATTAATCGAACAAGAATCATCTGGGTTGAGGACAATTGCGCGTACCTCTTGCCCTGACGACACTAGTAGTTTCCTCTCGCAGCGCTCAGCTTGTCTCTCTCCCACATCTCCACTTACCCTAACTTGGCCCGATTACAAACCACTTAAAAAATCTTCCTAGTGGAGATGATCTCGTTGGTTTTCCTCTTTTTATTGCCATCCACATAGGGGAATGGGGTGGGAGCTCGGATCGAAACTCTCCTTTGATCGGCGATGGAATGAAAACGGGAGTAATCCAACCTCGGCCATCCACCTAAGGGGCGAATGTTCGTACCAAAGAACACTGGGTAATCAAAATGCGAACCACCTCCCTCTAGGGTCAAATAGACCGAAAACGGTATCTATAATAATGTTATTATTCCTTTATTAATATATTCTCGTTATCATATTATATTGTATTGCATTGTATTGTATTGTATCGTATTATATTATATTATATTATATTATATTATATTATATTATATTATATTATATTATATTATATTATATTATATTATATTATATTTTATTTTATTATATTATATTATATTATATTATATTATATTATATTATATTATACTATATTATATTATATTATATTATATTATATTATATTATATTATATTATATTATATTATATTATATTATATTATATTATATTATATTATCATCATCATCATCATCACTAACTCTATAATTTAAGAAGGGGATTTTTTTGGGTTATGACTTATGTTTTTTTTATCTAAGTTATTTTTAAAACCCAAAGAATTACAAATGGTGAAGTTCGGAAAATTTATTTTTATATATCTTCTTCTCTAACTATATTTTAGCAACGTGATATTTTGAAAGGGGGGAAATTTAGTTTAGAGTTCCTTTTTAAAATTATTATAATTGGTGAAGTTCAGAAAATTTATAAAAATTTAACCATAGCTGCTCTTTTTTAGATTTTAAATTTTAATTTTAGTAGCGAAGCGCAAGCTCCCCCCGTAGGGGTGAGTGGCGAAGCCATTGCCTGGTATTATATTATATTATTATTTTATTAGTATCATTATTATACTAAAATAATAATAATGATAATAATAAATTATATATTTTTTATTATTATCAGTGACGTTAAATTTGTTTTATTATTTACATAAAACTAAGAAACGAAAAGCAAAAGAGGTCATGTTCCCCGAGAGGCTTGTGTGACAAAGGGTTAGTAAAGGAGTTGGTAAAGTTAGGAGAAGTGAAGATGCGCTGAAGGCATATAACGAGAGTAGTCCAAAGAGGAGAGTACTTTTTTTTTTTATACGTCTATCTGGCGACTGCCTTCAAGGGCATAAGTCGCCGTACTTATTTTCAGGCTTAATAATAATTAACGTCAAAGTAAAAATAGGTAAAAAAAACATGCCAGCGTCCCTTATCCAGGTTTAGTCGTCTTTTAGACATACTGAACGAGGGCGATACCCCACCCCGTAAAGGGGAATCAAGTGTAGTATGAGCGACCGTGCTGCAGCTGGCACATGGAGGATCGCGTGCCCTACCGGCCCAAATCCCGCACTTTGCACTCCCGCCCCCAATACCTGATGGATCTACGGTTACATATCTTCCTGACATTTTCACTCACAGATTTCTCTTTACCCACTTTCTGCGAGATGCCCTCGTTGGTTTTTGTTTTAATACACACCCCAGTTAATTCCACGACCCATCTCGTCGGGGAAGTGACGGCAGATGCCAGAGCTCGCTTACGTCGCTCTCCCGCCCACACGCTTTAGCGCCGCTGGCGTCGGCCCCTTGAACTCGGTATGAGCCTTGTCTTTAAAAAAACGTGGCAGGTATTGGGGGGTAGTTTGTCATTATGGGCGTGGCACCCTTTAGGGTAACCCCATAAGGGGAGGGGGGCAAGTTATAAGTGCCATATTTGCCTCCCACTTGGACGAGGCAATCGAAACTGCCATTCTTGCCTTCGTAACTTCTTGGCTTGATTATATTCGCATGGAGCCCCATTGGATTATCTCCGTACAGAGGAAACCTGCGTTTGTGGTGGGATGGAGGTGGGTAGATTTAGTAGAATTGCGCGCTCACTTGGTCACTCGTGTTTTAAATAGTAGAGTCATTTGGCTATGTAATTTATGTACACCTTGCCATACATTTTCACATAGCCTAACTTCACTACTTTGAGGAATTTTTTTTCAAAAATCAACTGGTATAACCCCCCCCCCGTTAGTTTTCGATTTATTAATTATAAAATAATACCATGAAAGGTGGTTTATATATCCTATTTCTCTTGGCAGGCATAGACAGGGAGATGGACGAGCGTTGAGGCTCTGGTGCTTAGAGCCTCTTTTATGAGGGAGGGGGGGGGGGAGTTAGCGACTGTTTACAAGGTAATAAGTCACCGTACTTAATTTCCGGTCTAATACTAGGCTACATTAATATACTTAGTCTCTAAATGCTTCTTCTACAGAGTTCGAGGTCATAGTGGATCCTTTCTAAATAAAAATGGAATGAGACAAGGGGATTTCATCTGTCCCAAACTGTTTACCCGAATGCTTGAGGAGTTTTTCGGGGGAAAAGGATAACAAGAATTAAGAGTAGATATTTAAGACACCGATCGGCTGATGAAATTGTATTATTTACCTCAAATCTAAACGAAATATAATGATTACAAGTACGGCCTTGTCGGAGTTGTAATCATACAGTAAAATAGTACGTTGCTGTTTACGAGAAAGAGTCATTTGATGTGTAATTTTTGAAACTTAGGATATCATATATGTTGTGCGACTAATTACTGTGTACATAGTGGCCTAGGAAAGACTAGGCCATTACACATTAACTAGTCGTACGCCCTGCATAAATTTATAAATGAATAAACTTTAAAAAAAAGCTTGTGCGGGAAATTTGTTTCCAACCTAAAATATATGATGGCCCGTTTCTATGGGTCTTTGCTGTTCTTGATTCTAAAATTCTACGATAAGCAAAGGTGTTTCATCGAAGCTGATACTGATCACGCCCCAAGTCACGGATCTGCCACGTTACACTTCTTCGCACCTTCTTTATATATATATATATATATATATATATATATATATATATATATATATATATATATATATATATATATATATATATATTTAAAGGCCCAAAGAAATTGAAATTGGTAAAACAACCCGGAAAAACGCTAAGGAGAATATTATGTAAACCAATGAAAGCTTAAAAAGGAAAATGGGAGATGTCGAAACGGAAAGATAGGGCAAACTATTTTAACCGTTCTATGAAAATAAATAAAGAAGTTGGATTTGAACCTGTGTCATCAAGCGCTCATCGCTTATATGACCACGACGCTCATCGCCAGAGCTACCATCCAATTTCCATTTCTTTGTGCCTTTAAATACATCTATATATCACGTGTCATGTGATTTTCAATTATATATATATATATATATATATATATATATATATATATATATATATATATATATATATATATATATATATATATATATATATATATATATATAGTGTGTTGGCTTTTTGGCTAAATTTGACGATTTTTAATGTCTAATTTTTTTTTCAGGAACAGGTTGACGTATAGATGACAAGTCAACAGCGTTGGAGACCATTCAGAGTAAAGTTAATTTTAGTTGAGAAAAAGTTAGCTGACATGGAGGACTGGAAGCCATAGAAATATTTGAAAAGAGTAACCCACATCAATAGGATTTGCGCCGGATATTTAATGCCGGTACTCAATACTCGGTTAACACTGTTAATACTGAAAGGAGTGACATGGACAGCTGCAACTGTGGCTACGAACCCGCGGCCAGCAGAAAAGAACACAGCAGGCATTCTGACAGCGTCCGCACGCCGAAATTCATCCAACCACTGCAGGGCAAGGTGATGGAAGACCCGATAAAGAAATACGGGCTTTTGCGATAGATAAGACTTTCGCTAACACTCATACAAGAGGAGCAAGGAGCAAATTTTGATAGTCATGGCCAAGGTAAACAGCTTGACGAAGGCAAAGAAACTCCTAAGCAAGCTGAAGCATTCTGTTGAGCTAGTGACGATCTGCATATTATCAGATGAAAAGAACTTCTACCAGGACCAGCTGCGCAACAGAGAGAACAACAAGTTGCTTGCCTACAATCCATGCGACGTTCCACGTATCTTGAAGACACAGTTCCACTAAACTGTGAGGGTTTATATATATATATATATATATATATATATATATATATATATATATATATATATATATATGTGTGTGTGTGTGTGTGTGTCCAGGGAAAGTGACGCCATGCTGCTCCACATCATTGAGCAGGGTGTTAGGCACAATTTAGATGGCTATATTGGGCTGCTGGAGACTGTAGTCAAAACCTGGCGGGAGAAGGTTGCTGTTAGGGGGCCATACTCCGGGAAGAGTCCGTAGTGGTTGTCTGAGAATTTCTTCGACTTTACCAGCACCATTTTATGGCCTCCTAGTTTCCCCGATTCTAATCCCAGGGATTACTAAGTATGAGGCGTGGCTGAGAAATTCACCAACCGCTCTGCTGTAACACCAAAGCCGAGCCTGTGGCTTCAGAACCAGTCATGCGTCAGGTTTCGAAGCCATCTTAAGGCTATGTTGGACGCTGAGGGCGACAAATTTAAGTAAACTGTTATTTTCTAGCCATAATCTAGTTGAAGAATTTTTAAAATAAATTTATTTTTGGCTGAGATATTGTGTTTTCTTTTTCTTGTATGCAAATCGTCGAATTTCGCCTGGACATGCACACATAGAATATATATATATATATATATATATATATATATATATATATATATATATATATATATATATATATATATATGCAGGAATACCTCAATTAACGATCTCCAATTTAACGATAACCCGCTTTAACGAACTTTTTTTACAAATTATATAAATAGAAATTTAATAGTTAACAAAGCCAAATAAATGCTAAACATTCATAGTGATTCTTTAAAGTTGCTACAGAGCTAATGAAATTTCGCGCTTGCTATCGTTAAATTTAAAATGAAAAGAAAAAACTGCGAGAAAAAACATCGATTGATGAACTCATAATGAGCGGCTTATACTTGTTTATTAGTAGTAAAAAAGGATTTGTAAATGATTTATTTAATATCTATTAAATCATTTGTCGCGCTTAAATTGTTGTTTTATTGCTTCTTAATTAACAATTTTATGTCAAATCTCATCTGCAAGAAAGTATCCGCTGTTTTTATCTTTGCATCTATGTAAATTAATATCTGGCTTAACGATCGGACAATTGGAACAAATTGAATTGTTAAGTCAAGGTATTAATATATATATATATATATATATATATATATATATATATATATATATATATATATATATATTCATTATAGCATGTTTTATTAAAAGCGACCGCTAGTTTCAAATTAATAATTCTTTTTTCAATCTTCTTGATTTGTTCTATATTCGCCTTTTCTTCATTGTTTAAACCTGTGGATAAGCGTACCGAAGTTATCGGGGACTGATGGTTGTTATTTTGCCAAAGGTAGAAGTAAATTAGAAACCTCACGCCCCATGATCAACTTCAACGTCTTCAAAGTCCACATGGCCAGAGTTGCACAAGCTGCCCTGCGCGAGTGCGGATTCGAGGAGCTCAACCATCGCCCCCTACAGTCCAGATCTGGCCCCTAGCGACTACTTTTTATTCCGCCAGCTCAAGGCTGCACTGCGTGGACGCCGGTTTGGGGACGATGAAGATGTCCAGCTCGCCGTCCAGGAGTGGATTGAACAGCAGTCGGCAGATTTGTGGTTGTCGGGAATTCGAAGCCTCAGGGACATGTGGCGCAAGTGCATTGAAGTCGATGGTAGTTATATTGAAAAATAATATAACACTTTTCCTCATATCTCGTTTCCTTATAGCCGAATTGCAAAACTTATTGAACACCCCTCGTGTATATATATATATATATATATATATATATATATATATATTGTTTTCCCGGCCAGGAATTTCAAACTTTTTTCCCCTGGAGTTTTTTCTGTCTTCTCAGTAAAGATTGCCTCCCTTTTTCCGCCCTTTGCTCTCTTTGATCCTAGTGCTCTTCCAATGTCTCTTTCTCTTACCTTTAAAAAAACAAAGAAAAACTCTTGTTTCTTGTCTCGTTGTTCATTCGCTTCAAATTTCTCTTTCTCTTGTACTATATTGTTATATAGTCTGCCATGCAAGGTTTCTGCATCTCTCTTTCTGTCTTCAAAATGGTTTTGAAAGGCAGAAAAAAGATATGGCGAAATAGATGATAGACAAGTCATTTCGTCTTAATATAAGACCAAAGAAGGATAAAAAATGATTAAGAAAGAATGAAGGAAGAGAGAGCAAACGGAATAAAATCATATAAACTCTTTTGTCCGCTAAAGAAAGTGAAAAATAGGTGGGATTCGAACCTAGGCCTTCGAGCGCACTTCGCTTTTCAGGCCACTGCGCTAACTAATAAGGTAAAATCCACATCCTTGAGGAGATATGGATTGTAAAGTAGTTTATATTATTTTCGGCCATTTGTCATCTCTCCTCTCTCTCTCTCTCTCTCTCTCTCTCTCTCTCTCTCTCTCTCTCTTCCTTCTTTCTAAACCTATGTTTGATCTTATAAAAATACGAAATCGCTTGTGTCTCATTGTGTATATTGTTATTTCCCGTTTATATATATATATATATATATATATATATATATATATATATATATATATATATATATATATATATATATATATATATATATATATATATATATATATATATATATATATATATATATATATATATATATGAAGGAATTTAAAATATGTGGTCCAATTTGTCTGCATTTAATAGCATTAAAGTAAAAATATTTTTGTGTAAAGGAAATGGTTGTAAATTCCGTTTGACCTTTTAAAATCTATAAGACATTTATTTCTTAAATCCTAAGCTATAGTCAAATTTACGTTGCAATATCTCCAGATCTGAAGCATTTTTTCGTCTAAATTCCGCAACTGTGCGTACGTAAACCTTCCTCCAACAACACGATAAAAGTATCACATAAATAGAATGGCCCAAAGTTTTATCGGACGCCGTGACACAAGTGCGATGTAACTTTGAATCAACCGTTAATTGAGAAGTCGATGTCTCGAGCGTCCGATAAACATCGGTTCAAGTCGACATCCCATTAATTTTACCCGATTGAAAATAAGAGACCGTTTGGGGGTCACAAGGCCGTTCACGATTCTTGATAGTTCGGCGATCACCACATCATCTAATGAGCGACCATTTCGTCTGGAAGTTTAGTGTTATTTTAGGATGAGGTTAGGTTAGGTTAGAATTAGGCTGGGTTAAATTAAGATTGGGCTAGGTTAGCTTGGGTTAAATTAACTAAGGTTTTTGACTAAGCTCACTTAGGTTAAGTTATGTAATGTTTTGTATGTTATCTCAGATTAAGTTAGGTAAGGTTTTGCTATATTAGCCTAAGTTAAGTGGGTAAGATTTTGGCTAGGTTAAGTTAGGTAAGGTTTTTGCTAAGTTAGCTTAGGCTAAATGAGATAATGATTTGGCTAAGTTAGCTTAGGCTAAGTTAGGTAAGGTTTTAGTTAGGTTAACTCAGTTTAGGCTGCGTAATGTTCTGGCTAGGTTAACTTAGGTTAAGTTTGGTAAGATTTTATCTAAAGGAAATTATGTTGTCAGGTTAGGTTGAATTGGGTTAGGTCAGGGTTTGGCTAGGTTGGATTAAGTTTGGTGTAGGTTGGATTAATGATGGGTTGTTAAGATATACTAGGTCAGTTTGAATTAAGTTTAGTTAGGCTACACTGGGTCAAGTTAGGTATAGGCTACTTTGGATTAGATTAGGTTAAAATAGGCACGGCTCAACTAGGTTAGGATGGGTTAAAGTGAGGTTAGATTAAGGCCATTCAATTTTTAACTTGCCTAATTGCTGCGGAGGATGCTCAGCTCCTCTCCATGTTCGATCAATCCACAATGGGGAGCTAACGACTGCTTACTAGGTAATAAGTCGTCGTAATCATCCATAGCCTAATGCGAGGCTAGATTAAAAAAAAAACCCTGCAAAAAGCACCAAATAACAAAACATATCCAAAACAAATAAAAAACTAGAGAGGAAAAAAAAACACGAAGCAAAAGAGCAAGAAAAGGAGGGAAGCACGCTCCGGCGTCAGGTTTAGGATCATGAGACCAATGCCAAAGAGAGGCAAATCAAATAGAGGAGGCCAGCTTCTTCCAAACAGACGGATAATCCACAAGTCCGTGTGCACAAATTCTTCCCAAGTGCCACGGACAAGCAGTAGCGATCACGCTAATCTTGGGACCGGGCCAGGATCACCCTGACTGGGACATTCAAAAAGAATGTGCCGAACAGTCTGGGGGACAACGCAGTCGTCCATCCGCATACTATAGAGGCTCTCGGGGATACAGTATCGCACACGTTATCATAGATATTCTCCAGATTCAAAGAACACAGTGAAAAATAGCTGCCCCCGTCGAGAGGTATCGCAGATAAGATCTTCAAGCAGGAGCAGAGCATCCGATGTGGAAAGGAAGTTGCAAAAGTGACATTGTGTAGGAGACAGTTCACCTCAATTGTCCAGAATATAAGCTAACTTAAGGTCAACCAATTTCTACATCAACTTTCACATAAGAATTTCGAGAAATTAGCTGAAAACCAGCCCGGGTAGAGGAATAAAGCCCAATTTTGTGAAAAGTAAGCCCGGTAGACATTTGTAAAGAATCGGGGAAGATACCCTCCGTCCAGATCTTGTTGATGAAGACTACCAAAAGCTATGCCTCGGTCAGCCAGGTGGCGAGGCATGGTGTACGGGATATTATCAGGACCAGGTGCGGTATCCGCTCACGAACGAGGGCAAAAGGTAGTTCGCTTAGTCTAAACAGGTTATTGAAGGGTTCCAGGCCTCTGGAGGTGAAGGGAAATCGGCGGCTTTCAGTGAACCTATGGCGTTCTTTAAATGCTGGGTTAGCAGCATCCCGACTAGAGAATGCGGATAAAGCAGTTATATAAAACTCCGCCAGGGAGCGGTGTTACGCAAGAACTTGCCCCGAATCCTTTTGACAGGCCTCTGAATGAGGGGTCAAACTGTTGAGTGAAGAGACATACGCCCGCAAAGAAGAGTGGCAGGCGTGTTTCGAATCAAACCGGAACCTGGCATCGCTTGACGAAATCATTCTGGCGTCGCTTGTAGCATTTATAAGCATATCGTTGTTCTGGTAGACGTCTCACACTAGGTCGACCACCAAGGAAGCGGACGGCGTACAAAACGGACACACGTTTGATTAATGGTAGTCAGATTCACGGTGATGTGGGGGCCGTATAAGAATTCAACGGCCTCATCAACTGACATAAACTCCTCGACTGAGATAGGCAAGTCATTCATAACCTTGAATGCGGACCACTACACCCGCTCCAAAGCCCCACTGACTGGTTTCTCAGGTGACAGCGACCATGCAAACGATATTTGAATGGGAAAGTGATCGTTATTGAGAAGGTTATAGACCACCTCCTAACCCAAATTAGGCTGACCATCCAGGGCGCAGCAGGATTGGTCAAAATGTTAGGTCGAGTAAATAGAGCGCTTAGTGGGGAAATGAGGAAAAAGCGGGGGGCGGGCAAAGAAAAGATGGATAGGGGGAAATACAAATGGTGGAAGAAAAGATGATGGAAAAAATTAAGAAACAAAAAAAATTAAGAAGAAAAAGAGGAGATAAAAATGAAAGGATTAACAGGAAAATAAGAGGAAGAAAATGATGGCAAAAAAAATAAAGGAAGAAAAGAGCACTAAAAAGCAAAGAGTGAGAATAAAAGGGAGAATAGAGTGAATTCGAAAATGGATGTAAAGGTAAAAAATATGGAGAATAATAGACAGAGAAACAAAAGAAAGGAACAAAACAATGAAATGGGGAGGGTAAGAAAAGAGAAATTAAGAGGAAGTAGAAATAAAAATGAGGAGAATAAGAGGAAAGAGAGAAAGAAAAATCAAATGACGAGCGCATAAAATAGGGACGAGAAATAAAAAAAAAGAAAAATAAAAGAGGGGAAAAATAAAGAAATAAAAAGATGTAAATAAAAAGGAGAAAAAATAAAGAAAAATTAAATAAGGATCTTAAGAAAAGAGGGGGAATAAGAGGAAGGGAAAATAATAATCAGGAATAAACAAGACAAAGTGGAAAAAGAAAAGTAACCAAAGAAGGTTAGAAATGAGGGTAAATAAGAAAAAGTAGAGAAATTAGGAGAATAAAAAAGGAAAGGAATTTAAAATCAAATTCTAAGGGAAAGAAAAGAAGTAGAACAAGGAGAAGGAGAAATAAAAATGAAAGTTAGAAAAAAGGAAAGAGAAATGAGGGAAATAAAAATTAAAGGAAGAGGGCAAGAAAAAAAGGAGGAAGAAGGTGAAATTAAAATATTCAAAATAAAAAAGAATTGAAAGAAAGAAATAAATATAATTGAAATCGAGAGAGTAAGAAAACGGAAGACTAAGATGTAAAAATACAATTAGGTAAAGAAAAAGGAGAAATGAAAATGAATTGAGGAGGTTAAGGAAAGATGGAAAATAAGGAAAAAAAGTGGCGAATAAAAAGGAGAAATGAAAATAAACTGGGGAGGTTAAGAAAAGATGGAAAATAAGGAGAAAAAACGTGGGGGATAAAAGGGAGAAATAAAAATAAAATGAGTAGGGTAAGAGAAGCGAATAAATAAGGAGATGAAAGTATGAAAGGAACTGCAGATGAAGGGAATAAAAATTAATTAAAGAGGGTAGGAAAACAAGAAAAATGTGGCGAAGAAAAAAGAAAGAAAATATGGAAACAATAAAATTAAATGATGAGAGTCGAAAAATGGAGAATAAGAGGAAGGAAAAAAATAAATGGAGGAATAAAAAGAATAAGGAAAAAGTTAATGAAGTCTAGAAAATGATGGAGAATATCAATGATGAGAATAGAGAAAAGAAAGAAAAAGGGTGAGAATAAGAAGAGAGGGGATAAATATATGCTAAATATAAAAAAAATAAATGTGTAAAGAGAAATGGATACTAAAAATGGTAAGAAAAATGGAAAATGAGAAAAAATATGAAGGGGAGAAAGAAATAAAGGAAAGAAAAATGAAATGAGGGTCGGAATAAATGGACGATAAGAAGGACAGAAAATGAAGGGAAGCAGAAGGATAAAGGAAAGAGCGAAAGAAAAATTGAAGAAATATGAAAAAGTTAAAATAAAAAGGAAAGAGAAATAGAAAATATGGGAAATTATAAAATGAAATGAAAACCAAAAAAAGAGGGATAATAAGGCGAAATAAACACAGGAAATAAAAGAAAGAAAACTAGAGAGAAATAAAACTGAATTGATAAACGTAAGAAGAGATGGAAAATTAAGAGAAGTAAAAATGAGATAAGTAAAATGGATAAAAAATGAAGTGAGGGAGATAGGAAAATAGAAAGAATAGGAGGAAGGGGAAATATAAATGAGGAGAATAGAATAAAAAATGAAAAGATTTAAGTAAGAAAAAACCGAGAATATAAAGTATGAGAAATAAAAATGAGGGGAATACAAATGAAATGACGGTAAAACAGAGGGAGAATAGGAGTAAGGTAAGGGAAATTGAGGGGAATGAAATGGATAAAGGAATGAAGGAAAGAAAAGAGAAATGCGTATTGTAAAAAGAGAGAATAAGAAAGCTAAGTAAATGGGAGTAAAAAAAGAGAAAGAACAATTAATTGAAAATGGTTAAACAGAGGAGAAAAGAAAAAGTGAATTGGGGTCGATAAAAAAAGAAGGAATAATAAGGAGAAAGAAAAATGAGGCGAAAAAATAGAAAGAAAATATTATATAGGAGTGTAAGTAAAGAAGGCGAACAAAAATGAAGGGAATATAAAGAGAGAAAATGAAATGAGGAGAGTAAGAAAAGATTGGAAATTATATGATCGAGGATAAAAGAGAAGAAGAAGAAGAAAGAAAATTGAGAAAGGAAAATGAAATGAAGGTAAGTAAAAAGAGAGAATAAAAATCTGTGGAATAAAAATGAAGGAGAAAATCAAATGAGGGCTGTAATAAAAGAGTGCGAATTAGAGGGAGAAAGAGGGAAAAGAAGATGAAGGCGAAAGAAAATAAAATGGGGATAAGAAAAGAGTAAGAATCAGAGGAAAGATAAATTAAAAAAAGAGAAAGTAAAGAGTAAAAGACGAAATAAAATGTAAAAAAAAAATGAAGACTAAGGATAAATAAAAATAAAGGAAATAAAAAGAAAAAAGGAAAGAAAAATGAAATTAGAAGGATAAGAAAAGAGGGATAATAAGAAGAATGAGAAATAAAAATCAGTGGAATAAAAATGAGAAAGAAAAATGAAGTGATGAAGGTAGGGAAATAGAGAGAATATGAGGAAGAGAAAATATTAATGAGAGAAAAAAATAGAAAGAAAAATGAAAAGAGTTAGATAAGAAAAAAGAGAATAAGATGATGAAATAAAAATGATGGGAATAAACAGAAATAAATTTGAAATAAAGGTAATAAAAAAGGGAGAATAAGAGTGAGGGTAAAGAAATTGAGGGGAATAAAAATGGATAAGTAAATGAGGGAAATAGAAATGAAATGATTGCAAAAAGGGAAGGGAAATACGACTGAGGCTCGATCGAGAAGTGCTGGTAAGACTCGAGGATTCCAAGCGTCACACAACTCTCCGGGTGGGGTTTCCCAACCCCCCGCGATCGACGACCCACCCATGATCGCCGTGGCTCGGGAAGGCGAGTGAAGAGAAGAACAATCATCACCTTCAAGCTAGTGAGAAAGCCTCGATAAATAGATTAAGGCGGGTGTAATCCAATGAGGGCGACATTATCAAAATTATTAGTCGCGTGCGACTCTATATCTCACTATGTCAGTCGGTGGGGACCGTTTTGCTTTGTTTTTCGTTTTGGTAATAACATTGTAACTCTTTGTCCTATTCAAACGAGCTTTGGAAGCCTTATGCTGTTTTGCACTCTCTTCATCATCATCATCATCATCATCATCATCATCACTAACTCTATAATTTAAGAAGGGGATTTTTTTGAGTATTTGAATAATAATTTCAACTTAGTTTGGTTATGACTTATGTTTTTTTATCAAAGTTATTTCTAATAATTCTTTTATAATACCAAAAGACAAAATGGTGAAGTTCAGAAATAAATATAAGTATCGAAATTTTGTGAATATTTTAAAACCAAAAGAATTTCAAATGGCGAAGTTCAGAAAATTTATAAAAATTTAACCATGGCTGCTTTTTTTAGATTTAAAATTTTAATCTTAGTAGCGAAGCCATTGCCTGGTTCGAATAATATAATTGCCAAGGTCCGTCCCAGGTTAGCTGGGGAATTATTGTAAATTTTGAAGGTAGTAAGGTGTTAAATCAGAATAAGAGAGAGCACGCGACTTTGGTCAGCAGACCTTTTTTTTTGTTTGTTTACGGCGCTCCTCTGACGAATGCCACCAAGGGCATAGGTCACCGGAATTAATTTTAGCCTATTGTAAAGCTACATTGAAAACAAAATAAAAAACAACGCATAACAAAAACAAGAAGAAGGAGGTACGTTCCGGCCCGTCTCCTCTCCAGCGCAAGATCATGCGACCAACACCAGAGCAAAATAAAATTGAGGAGGCTATTCTACTCCAAGAAGTCAAATACTCCACAGTTCTTTGTGTTCGAATCCATCCTGACTACGAGGGACAAGCAGAAGCAACCTGGCTCCTCCCTGTACCGGGACAGGTAACATACGGGTAGATCCCCCACACTGGGACATTCAACAACGGGGGGTGGGACAACGCAGTCGTCCCAGTAAGGGGCTGGGGGACGCTCCATCAAATGGCGGTGCGGACATTAATAAGAAAAGGAAAGTCCGATGAAAGAGAAGCGCGCAAATCTCCTACAGTTGTTCCAGTTACCAACGAGGGCGGAAAATTGAGAAGGAAATAATGAAAATATGATAAAATCTGATAAAAATGGGGTTTATAGAAGTGAAAAAGACTCAGGATACAAAGTAGTCTTTACCTCTGGAATCACCCAAAACAAAAGGACACAGCAAATGTAGGTACGAACTTGTTTTCCCCTTTGGGATAATTCAAGAATGTCTTCCATCTAATCTTCCAAACGTGGAGTTTTCAGATACCACCAGAGATATAAATATTAGCTAGTTAATTCCTACAATTGTTCCAGTCACTCAATGAGGGCTGAAACTTGAGAAGGAAATAATGAAAATATGATAAAATTGAATAAAAATGGGGTTTATAGAAGTGAAAAAGACTCAGGATACAAAGTAGTCTTTACCTCTGGAATTACCCAAAACAAAAGAACATAGCAAATGTAGGTACGAACTTGTTTTCCCCTTTGGGAAAATTCAAGAATGTCTCCCATCTAATCTTCTAAACGTGGAGTTTTCAGATGCCACCAGAGACATAAATATTCGCTATTTTAATTCGTGGTAAATTGTTCTTTAGGGTTTTTAGATTGTGTCCTTGTATTTCAGGTATGAAAAGGTTACCCAAGGCAAGAATCCTCTTTCAAGGTGATTCCAACGCTGAAAACATAAGAGTAGCTAATCCTTCCTTCAGGGGAATCACAAATGAACCCCCAACAAAGTTAAGGCCCGCTTCTCGTGGGGTGACCTGACCTTTCTGGTCACTGGCATGAGCAGATCTCCTTGGATCGGGAATCTATTACGCTCTGGTCATCAACTGTTAAAACATAAGGGAATTACCGGAGGCGTTTATTCAATTATCGTTTAGCTTCATTTGTTCGATCTAGTTCTGATTAAATTATTGCTACCATTGAGTTGGTCGGTAATTTGTTGGTAGTTCCTTGAAGGTCGATTGGTTTGGTCGAGATCCCTGATACAACTCATAACCTTTAACATCGAAAAATCGTGGGAAGAAACATATCGTTTGGAACTCATTAATGAGACGTTGTTTAGTTTCTGCCTGGACCATTTAAAGCATTGGTCCAAGAAATTAAAATTACAAATGAAGATTTTTACGCTTAGTCCTATCTATACCTGCTGTTCCTAAAGTTTGGACACAGGCAAAGTGCATATTTTTAATACAAAATATTTAACTACATTATATTTAATTTAAACTATATTTTATTTAATTGAAATATTAATAACATGTTCAATCCGATTTCCACCATTTATGATACAAGGTTTGATACTCTTTGCGAGATTTACCCGTTGAATCTAATGCATTAACTTCATATTTCTGCCAATTTTAGCACATTTTGTCCTTCAGGATAGCCCCAGAGAAAGCGCGGCCCCATTTAATTTGGGTAACGTTTACGGAGGACTGCAACATATGTAGGATCAAAGCTTTCTACCTTAATCTTCTAAGCGAACGGAGAGAACCGAGAAGTCATCTGCACCCGGTGAGATATAAACAACAACGCAGCATCACTTAGGTTTCTCGTTATCTTTAATTTTCATCGAGTACACCTCATTTAGAATACCTCCGAGAAAGAAGTCAAGGGTGTGTGGGGGGAAGGGGGGGGGGTAAAGTCTGGTGAACAAGACCATTAGGATATTTCCTATGTACAGAGTTTAGATACATCCTGTAGATAAAATATAAAAAAAACTTTAGTGCAATCATACTAGGAGGTAGTTTTGACTGGGAAGATCAATTTCCAGTATATTAGAGAGTTTTACTAAGCTGGGTTTTTCTCCTTCGACCTAATTTTCCTCTTTTTGGATAAGACAAACGCCTTCTTCCATTCAAGTTTATGACTTTTAATAACAGATTAAAGAAACAAAAGCTATAATTGAGGCAATTTGCTGTTAAATATTTTTATTATTTATTAAATACTCTTCAAGCGGTTAGACTAAAAATATTTTAATGGTTAGTGGAACTTGTTATGAACGGTATAAAAATTATTAAAATGTCACATTCATAAAGTAAGCGTGGAAACAAACCTAACATTCGAAATTAAATACCTTACAAATCTATAAACACTTTTACTTTCATTGGGAACATTTTTCGATTAAGTCTTGAAGTATTCTTTGTTTACAATTTGAAAATAAACATGTGTAGCAGCTGTCATTTTGGCTTTTTTCTTTTTTAATTACAGTTACCCCTGTGTCAATACCCCGTCTCTATACCTCTTGTATTTATATCATCCAACTACCAAATCATCATCACATTTAATATAAATTAATACACATAACTTACCAAGATTCCATTGTACTTATTTAAATTCAATTCATACTCTCAACTGTGTTTCCATTCTTCTCCTTTGCTCTTAAATATATCTATTTACTCTTTCTGCGCAGGCAATCTCAGCTCACATAATATATGTATATACATTATTTTCATATGTATAAATGCCAATAATATAGTGTATATATATTCCCAATTTATTTCATTCATAGAAATATTTACCCGATTTCTCATCTAAAACTTTTATTCCGGATGCTCGGTTTTTCATTTTGCATCATTTCCCTTTGAAACGAAACTCGTTTTCGGTGAACAGAATACCTTCAAAATCTCAAATTCAATCATCTAAATTTAGAGCAGGTTAATGATGAGTTATGTAGGCTAACATATTTATTAACCATCGCTTTATATATTTAATTATCTAGAAAATTTAAATAATAACAATCTTTATTAAAATATTACTATTAACATACTATATATAATACAATCGGTGTTAAGTAAAACACATTAAATAGAAATAGAGGCAGCATATCTGTCTAACACACACACACACATACACACACACTGTAACGGTATGGGGAGTAACGGAAAAGTGATAATACAGGCTTTCAAAAGCTCACTGGTTTACTTGACTCCTACTGGAAACCATGACCCGACATGAAAGAATTCAGAAATATGAACAAAAGTCAATCAAAGGTCAATCACGAATCAATCCCTAGAAGTCGTTAATCGATGGATCGACTCAGTGAAGAAAAAGTATTCGTTAAAAGACCCATACATGGAGACAAAAACAGATGAAAAGAGATGAGAATAAATATTGAAGGAATAAAACAAAAGATCAAGCACACTATTATAGAACTAAAAAAAATAATCTCAACTAACCCTAAATGCTATTTAAGTTCACAAAGCACCATCCTTCCCAAACTCCTTTGTACTATGCACGTACAAATGGGAAATAAGTACAAGTTGGAAGTACCTACTTAAAGCATCTCAGGTAGATAAGTGGTCAAACCTCTTTCGAGCGTAGAAATAACGCATTTCAAAAACGTCTACTGTAGTCCCGTCCTGGCTTCTTGAACCTTAACAAGAAAAGTCAAATTACTGCCATTTGTCAATTTCACTGGACACACCCAGTTGCCGTCAGTCTAAAAGGTTAAAACCTATTCATTTTTATTGCTTTTTAATCGCTCGAAGATACTTTAAATGCTAGAAAAATAAAAATTTTCATATCACCTTTAGAGATAAAAGCGAATTGGCTGTTAAAAGCTTGTAATAAAAATTTTTTGTGTCGACATCATTTCAGTGGCTCTCGAGTTTTTAGCTCTTTGCACTGTGCCTCGCTAGAGAGAACAAAGATGCTGGCATTCCTCCTCACGGTTAAATTCAAATGATAATAAAGGGACAAAATAATTAATATTTTAAATTTATCTCGAAAGGTTAATCTTTTCAGGTGTGCGGCACTGAGACTGAATTTATTATTATAAAACCAACCTTCAACAAATAACCCTTTATAAGACTAGCAAAACGTAATAAATCTTATAGTAGCATCTATTGCCTGAAGATGATAACACTCATGTCCTATATCAATAAGCTGTGGATGATGGTTCATTATCGAATACAACCTATAATCACTCTCCCTCCCAAAGAGACCGTGCTAATAGGGTCGAGCACGTATGGTTTTATGTTCGCATATCTTGATGTTCATCCATTCTCAACGCCAGTTTGAGCGTATTTAAGATAAAGGATAAATATACGAATGGAGGACTTTTATATTTTTTCAGAGACTCAATAAATTGTATAAACATTTGCTATAGCATAAAATGTCATTAGTTGACTATTATAGTATTTTGACTTAACCTGACGTTATGGGTGAAAGTTTTCTATGGTTATTTGTAAAGTGTTGACATTGTTCTTTGAACTGAAATGGATTGAAGGAAACTTCGATATGTGGTTAGGTGTAGGTTAGATTGATAGGTTTAGGGTTAGCTTCTGATAGGCCGTTGTAGCTTTTTTTCACCTCACAGTTATTTCCTATCCATTAATCCCGGATTATATTAGCTTAAACAAGATTTAGATTTACCCTCTTAGTAAAATTGGATTATTTGTTAGAAGTAATTAGCAGAATTCAATTATATTTCGTGACAACTAAATTAGTTAGTAGAATTAGATTACTTAGCGGAATTAATCGGTAGAATCAAATTAATTACGAGGATTAGGTAGGGTAGAATCAAAATAATTTTGAAGAATTAGTTATTACAAGTTCAATTAGTAGAATTAGATTAATTAGCAGAGTTACTAACATTTATTAATATAATTAGATTGGTAACATCAATTACTAGAATTAGATTGCTTAATTAACAAAATTAATTACTGTAATTAGATTACTTAAAATGAATTAGTCTGATTTTAAAAATAGTGAAATTAGATTAATTAATGGAATTATATTAATACCAGGTAATGGCTTCGCTACTAAGATTAAAATTTAAAATCTATAAAAAAGCAGCCATGGTTAAATTTTTATAGAAAATATATAAAAATAAATTTTCTGAACTTTCACCATTTGTAATTAGTTGGGTTTTAAAAGTTCACGAAATTTCGATACTTATATTTATTTCTGAACTTCACCATTTTGTTTTTTTGATATTATAAAAAATTATTAGAAATAACTGATAAAAAAACAAATCATAACCAAACTAAGATGAAATTATTATTCAAATACTAAAAAAAAATCCCCTTCTTAAATTATAGAGTTAGTGATGATGATGATGATGATGATGATGATGATGATGATGACAAACGAAATATCTAAAAAATGGCCAAAAATTGCGCATCGCTGCAATGAAATCGAATGATTTAAAATTAATGAGAAAATAAAATTGATTTTCTCGACCAACGGGTGAATTTTCATTCAGCAAAACATGGAGGAGGAAAGAGAGAGAGAGAGAGAGAGAGAGAGAGAGAGAGAGAGAGAGAGAGAGAGAGAGAGAGAGAGAGAGAGAGAGAGAGGTGAATAAATAAAAAATAAGTGAAAAAGGATAAATAGGGGCAGGAAGTGCATAATATAAACCCACCAAAGAACAAGTTCGGATACGAGAGTACATACTAGGATATCAACGAGGGCATCTCAAATATAAATATTTGAAAATGAGTTTGACACAAATGTGGTGAAGTTAGTGGAGATGAATCACTGAAAGAGGTCAGAGTAACCTCCTTACGGTTCCATGGGGAGGGTGGGAAACACGTAAATCTCTCGAATCATCCCATTTTGGTCAAAAACTAAATTATTATCGGTATTCACTTTGAAATAAGAATAAAAAAACAACAACGAGGGCATCGAGACCGAGAAAGGTAGAAAAGGATCCTAAAGAAATCGGTGAAGTTGAGCTATGTGAAAATGTGTGTGTAAGGTACACAGCTGCCAGGCAACTCAGGGCGTTGGTAACCGTTAGGGGGCACAGCTCTCCTGGACATGGCCCCACCTTGTATGTATCATAGCCCCTCCCTTCTCCCCCTGGAAGCGCAATAAAAAATGGGTCCCTTAAATTACTTTGATTTGATTTGGGAGATGAGGGAGAATTGCGCGCCCACCATCGGGAGCATGTTCAGTGAGGAAGAAGAAATGAGATGAAAAAGAGAAGAAAAATAGAGAAAAAGAAATATAAAAAAACGTGGAAAATTATAAGAAAAATAAAAGAATGTTAATATTGAAAAAATAAAATGAAGTAAAGAAAGAAAAGGAAAAAAAGCGAAGAAAACAGGGGAAAGTAGAGGAAACTTTAAAGGAAAATAGAAAAATGAAAATAGAAACCTTAGGGAAAAATGGCAAAACAACCAAACCAACCAAAGAAAAAGGTCACAAGAGAAACCTTAGAGAAAAATAACCACCACCACCAACTACAACAGAACCAAGAAAAACAACATAAAACAATAACAACAACTTCACAATATGGCTAAAACAGACCCCCCCCCCTTAATCTATAATTGCCGACTCTTGGGATTTAAAGCTAAAATTGATTGACCAAATTGACCAAAATAATGATCACTCGACTACTCAATTATGCGTTCCAGACATATGAATATTAAGATCCCGTCAAAACATTCTTATTATTTATTTCTATTTCCCATTCATTTTTATTGTTTCTCTATCTTCCTTACTCTCATTCTTTTTGGTAAACCGAATTGACCTAAGATTCCCTCCCCCCCCCCTTTTTTTTACAAAAAGTTTAAAATATTTAAAAAGAAGACGAAATGAAATGAAACACCGTTTGTTTTCGTTCAGGGATGACCGACCGAAACCACCGACATTGGGACCTAGTTAGACATTGGACATAAATAAAGTGAGGAATGTAGGTAGTGGCAAGGGTTTTTAGTAGGAGAAAATAGTAGGGAAAATAACAGCAAGGTGAAAATGAAGAGTAGTATGAAAGGGTATCTCTGGCTTTCTTTGCGTTTTGGTATATATATATATATATATATATATATATATATATATATATATATATATATATATATATATATATATATATATATATATATATATACATACATATATATATATATATATATATATATATATATATATATATATATATATATATATATATATATATATATATATATATATATATATATACATATATATATATATATATATATATATATATATATATATATATATATATACATATATATATATATATATATATATATATATATAGATAGATATGTAAGAGGCATTCAAGCCTTTATAGCAGTGGGGTTTTGGGTCCCCATGCTATGGTGATGATTTTAATTTGGGTCTTTTACGCCTGAATTTTGCGTTGTTTCGTTTTGTTTTAGTTTTTTTGTTGTTGTTTTAAATTTATGGCGAGTTGATCGCGCTAAAATTTGGGAATTAGTACTTGACTAATTTTAAAGAGGAAAAAGGAATGTGTTGGTTTTGTATTTTGATTTATAGTGTTGAGTATTGGAATTCTATGTGAACGTTGGATTTATGTCATTGTCGATGAGCAGTCTGCTGCTTGTAAAAGATCTTGCGGGTCTTATGTCACCAAAGTCCATGTGCCCGAGCACAAACTCGGGAGGAAGGCGCCGGTGTATAGTGTCCCAGATCTTCTTTGCTCTTTGGTGAAGCCCCACGTTTATGAAGGTCAACCCCAGTTCACAATGGAGCTCACTCTACCTTCTCCTCTCTCTCCTCCGGGCTCTCGTTATAATATGAACAGCTTTATTTTTAACCCTTTGCAGTTTAAGGACTTGGGTCTTGAGACTCGCGTTTATAGGGACCGCGGGTGCAGGAGTTTTGATCGAATGCGTGCATTGTAGATCTTAAGTTTTGGATGTACTCAGGTCTAAGAATCGAAAGAATTCACCCAATTCCCTTCGTGCATTCGCTGTAGTTCTAGCTGCATGACTCCCATATCCACCAGTCGTACTCTGGAGTCCCAGAACCGTGGCCTCCGCGTGGTATGGGATGTGTACACCCCCCACACGGATGTCTGCGAGGGTCCGTCGGAATAGTGGAATTATTTGGGACTTTGGGGTATTGGTGGATATCTTCCATTGCCTCTCGAAAGACTTGATGTTTTAGATTTCCACCGCCGTACTCCGTGCATATAATTCACAGTCCGATAAGCTGTCGTGCAGATCATCGTGATGTCGTGCAGATCATCGTGATGTCGTGCAGATCATCGTGATGTCGTTCAGATCATCGTGATGTCGTGCTTCAATTAAAAAAGAAAAGCAAACTCGTGTAAAATATATTAAAGTACCTCTTGTTTATCTAGTTTTTATATTAAATGTTAAAAACTAAATTTATTTATATTAATATTTTCGCAAGAATTGCGGTTGTAAAGTAGTATGGAGCATTTGAACTAATACGTGACAAAACTGACGTAGGCTATGCAAAAGCCTACCCATCTCTGCCTCAACGCTTCGGGACCAACACGCAAATCTTCGTTCCAAAGCCACAGAGAAGAGACGCTGATAGAGTTGTTCGCTTCAATGATCTCTTAATCGAAGGCAAAACTGAGGAAACGATTTTTTTTAGGCGTTTCGTTGTTTCGGCGGAGTCTGTGAACAAGTAACACGCAAATCTCCTTTCCAAAGCCACAGGGGAGAGACGTTGATAGAGTTGATCACCTTAATGATCTCCCAATCCAAGGCAAAACTGAAAAAACAAATTTTTTTCGGCGTTTCGTTGTTTGGGCGGAGTCTGTGAACAACTAACACGCAAATCTCCTTTCCAAACCACAGGGGAGAGACGCTGACAGAGCTGTTCGCTTCAATGATCTCTCAATCCAAGGCAAAACTGAGGAAACGAATTTTTTTCGGAGTTTCGTTGTTTGGGCGGAGTCTGTGAACAAGTTTCCAGAGGCCACCAAGCGACATTTATTATCTGAAATAAGCGCGGAACTTACAAAGTAATCTCAAAAGTTCTTTTGCCTCTACAAAGGTAGACTATTTTTTTTTTTACTTCAAATGAGTAAGGTGGGATTATACACATCACAGCTTTATATAAGGGTGGAAAAAGAATATTTTATATATATATTATACATTATCGAACTTTAAAATAATAATTAAGTACTATATTAGCCTTTTATATAAACTACTATAAACTAACCTAAAAAGAGTAAATCTTAATTTAAAAATGGTTATGTATTTTACTATTCAATTGAGATGTTATTACTACACATATACCTAAAAATTATCATCTAATACAAGTTTAAAACTTGTGCCGTATAACCATAGCTGTCAAATTAGTAACTTCAGACCATTGTATCAACTTATATATCCATACTGCTTTTCAAACGTAACGGAGTGAACCTCGAAATTTTAGAATTAAAAATGGACACAATTTCAGTGATATTTTCTCTGTCATGAGGAAATTTATTTAAAAAATATTGTTTCCTCTTTCTAAAGAAAAAAATCCTTACACAACAACCCAGACGAAAAGCAATTTTAAAATTAACAACGTTTAAATTTTCCCATTTTCTTCGGACTTTGTAAAAGTTCAGGATCTTTTATATCATTTAGATATTACTCATATTTCCACATATAAAACTAGTAATCTGTAAGCTGACAATGTTATGGAAGAAGATGTGACACTCTGTTTCTAAAACCAGACGGAGAAAGACACTAGGGATTAATCAGCACAAGTCTAGATCAATGGTTTTCAACCGAGAGGCCGCGAGAGCCAACTAAGTGTGCTGCGAGAGCGACCAAAACATCATTTTTGAAAGGTCTTAATTATAAAAAAAATATGTATTTCAAACTTTTCTAAAATAAAATCTAACGAAAATTAAAAGCATTTGGAAACTAGTTTCTCGGTATTGTGAAACATAGAAGCAAGTAAAAGAGAAAGATTGCAGACAGTGAAGGAAGAAGTGAGAGTTGCCTGGTCAACTATATGTCCTAATACTAAAGAATTATGTGATATTCATCAAGCTCAAATTTTCCATTAAACTTTTGAAGGTAAAGTTTATTTATTTTCAATAAATTTATTCAATATTTATTTTTATTATTTCGCTTAAATTAGGTTAAATTTCAATCGTGGTTAATTTTGAACTGCTTTTCACGTAATTATGTATTTATACGTAAATTATTTTATATTCGGGTGCCACGGCTGCTTCTAGATAGCAATTAGGGTCCCACTATCATAAAAAGGTTGAAAACCACTAGTGTAGACATTAGAATCAAATATTAGGGCCACTTTTATCAATAACCACAAAAGTGTTTGTCAAATGGTCCCACCACTACTGCTTGTAAAAAATATTATTAACATATTATACCATTATTAAAAATAGCCCCATAATTTGACTAACCTCTATAATTTATGCGGCTATTAAATTTCTCTGGAAGCCTAATTTCATCTACGTTCCTTAAATAAAAGGTCACAATATTTCGTATATTTAATTTAGAAGGTTGTGTGAATTAATCTTCTAATCTATCTTGATTAAATCAGACGAAAGAACTGAGGGGTTTTTTCTTTCTATTTCCTACAAGTTACCAATAATTATATCGGGTGGGACCGAAAACGCATTGAGATTTAGATTGGATTATATGAGCATCAATTCTGTAATCAACAAATTTTATTCCTTTTTCGCAATTTTTTCTCTCCACTTTACAGTATAAATTTCAAATTCCCCCAATACTTTTATCCAATTTTCTAAATGGTATACGAATTAAAAAAAAAGGTTAAAGAAAATGAAATCAACAAGTAAACGCAAAAAGCTCATAAAACTTGCCTTAATAAAAATTTTGTGCTACATCAAGACTGTACAACTAGTGATGGCAATTGGGGAGGAAGATATGGAGCAGGTAGGGAAAACTCTTACTTTTCAGTTTCCTGGTTATATCCTTTACTATTTATGTACTAGTGGGAAGTCATAGATATATATTGGTTATCCTCTGCCAAATTACTAGAAATTAAAATTAGCATGTTTATTTATTATAGTCTACTTACCCTCTCCCTGATTCCCAACCTCTGCCTCACGGGCAGCAATGAAGATCAAGTAATGATCTTCATCACTTGATGCAAGGCTCTTTGGGTTCTTCCCTCTTCATTTCTTTTTGTTGCTTAAGTTCCCCTTTCTTTGCTATCGATTGGCTGTTTAAAGGGATAGAACGGTAGATGAGCACCTCCCTTCCTACTGCGAGATAGATCTTTCTTTTGTTGTTTGACCTTAGGCCTCTTAAGGAGTATAGCTTTCGATATTATTTACACAGTGTTGTATGTAGCCTCATGAAGTTATTCTTAATCTCAGTATTATGTCTTATGGATGATATCAAAAGAGTTGTTCTTCTACTTTGATATCCACTAACTTTGTTCTTGAGATCTGCACTATGGTGAAGGTTTGTATGTTCGCTCTTATTTTAAGTCCCTCTCGAATTGGTTCAAGTTTCTGATCTCGATGGCTGTCTTCCGTCCAGAAATTCAGCATTCCTATATTGGCTGACGACTACCTGACTGATATCATTAGCGAATTTGATATTTAGGTAGGTGCCCTTCCACCTGTGGTCTCGTAGGGTTACACCATCGCTGGTTGGTGTCAAAAACACAATACAACCCGTAAATCTTCCCATTCACCGATGACCGCTCCCTGGTGCTGAACAGCCGTAGAGCTGAACAATTATTGTCATTCTCATCTTTATGTGCATTTCATTATCCAGCATGATCTCTTCCACAATGCGAAGGATTAATAACCTATATACCTTCAATCACGACTCCACTGCTGCTGCGGATCCTCAAATACTATAACTTCACAACAATCAAAAGTTTTATAAGATCAACTTTTATGATCAACTTCTATACTTTACTATTTCACCCTTTGTTTTTTGTTGTTTCTCTTTGATACTTATTGTTATTTGTTTATATTTTTACTTTGATATAGCCTAGCTAATAGGCTGAGTATTGTCTTTATGGTGACGTTTTCTAATGCAAGGAGTCGAAGGATAGGTAAAAAAAAAACCCTCACTTAAGTATCAAATCTCTTAGAATGAAGGTAGGCTAGCTGGCCTTTAGTATACTGATTTCTTTTCTCCCTTAGTGATGACTTGGGGAGCAAATTAGAGCACTGGCTTAGAACTGGAGTGTATTGGCAACATAACTCTGAAGTATGAATCTCCATCCTTTGAAAAGGACTACTAAGTTTTTGTCCAGTTATTAGATAAGAAAACTGACACCTTATTTATGGAGGATGGTGCTCTATGTCATGCAAGCAAAAAAAACAACAACACAAGGATGACAGAAAAAACCCGGATCAGAAAACTTCCTTGTCCATACTGGGGCATACTAGACAGAATATTGGAAAAAACCTCCACGAAAATCAACATCAAAGGCAGATTTGTTAAAAATGTTGCGTGCAGTCAGGGATGAAATTTTACTGAAGAAAATCTTTGAATTCTTTAGTGCGATACTTAAAAGGGTTAATGCATTAGAAACTGCAAAGTGCATGCCTAATAAAAATAGATTAAATATTTCAATGCATCAAATTACATTATTTTGAGTCTAAAAATAAATGTTTCTAACTTGATAGTGCTTATTTACTTTTGAGATATATAAAGTATGGTACCAGTTTTTTTTTATGAAATTCTCTAATCTCGAGCTATTTGCCAATTATATATTAGCGCTTTTAACATTTGGACATATCCCATTTCCAGTTCTCTTTTTTATCGAAGAACTCCACGGTTACCCCATTTAACGAGTCCATGACTACTTCTTGCACCTCACTGTCACTCCCAAAGCAAGTGCCACTCCCCCTAACTCCTTCAAAGACCGGGCAGCGAATAGTAATCGGCTGGAATCTAGGATTTCTTTACCAGTCAACGGCTTAAAACGTGTGTTGTGATCGCATCATTTAAAATTGGGCAGAAGTCTATGAATTATAAGGGTGAATATATGATACCAGATGGGAGACAGTGGGTAACAAGGTGCGTACATGAGAAAAATCAATGGATATTTATTAGAGATTTCAGTCTATGGCCTAAGGCTTACATTTTAGCTGACCTAGTACGCCTAAAGACAATTGCATTAATGGGAATTAAAAATAATAAAAATCCCTTCTGGTGGCCGCCAACATAGTTAAAGCTATGGACAGGGGAAAAGAGTCTATCTTTACGCTATTTTAATAAAAAAATAAATAAATAAACAAGCAAAAAAACAAAATAAACACTAAACCGGACACGTCTATAAAGGCATGCGCAGAAGCCAGAGCAGGAGTCCCGCTCCCTTATGGACCCGAATAGGCAACCAACATCAGAACTAATAGATACTATAAATGAGGCCTAGCTCTTCCCAAAACTCCATAATGCTACAGTCGGGTGTATACGAAGTAGTCCCGAGTACAAGAGACAAGCAGTAGTAACCCTGCTCTTCCTGGTACCTGGACAGTTTGCTCGCGCGAAGCTCCCACAAACTGCAACATTCAACAAGATAGTGCCGGACAGTCTCGTGGCCCAAGCAGTCGTCAAAGTAAGGTCCACGGCAGCGCTACATCAAATCGAGCTGCGTCCCCGTCGGCTCCATACAAGGGCGAGAAAGCGTGAAAGCCGAACTTCTTTACAGATTTGGAGCTATCCGTGTACAATGGCAATGGTCCAGGTTGACAAGACGTGTGCGGCAGGAAATTCGAACGCAATACTGCTGTTGAAGCTTTGGGATAAGAGGCGTGTAAACAAATGTTCCGTGGTACCATACAAAGTAGGGTCCTGAGCAGAACCAGCGACGCCACCGTCCCAAGAGAAACGTTTCAAAAGTTTCCTTGTACTAAAACCAAAAGGCTTTGGGTATGATTAGCGTCTTAAGGCGGGATATGAACCGTCAAAATCCACCGTGGATGACGCGGGTGGGAGACGCTGAGATAGCTTGTACAAGCGCATAAAGCACCCTCTTGACTGGAAATCGAACGACATTTTCCCAACATCGACAAGGAAGATATCAATAAGGGATTGGCTGAAGCGACGGGTAGCCAAGCGGAGAAAAGCGAGGGTGAATTGGAACCACCTTCCGCAATTCATGCTTGGCTGCGCGTGCGTATAATTCGCATCAGTAATTTTTCTTGGAACCAAAAAAGGAGCAAAAAAGTAGCACTATCAGCATCCTAATTATTGAACGCTGCTGAACGAAGAATATATACATATATATATATATATATATATATATATATATATATATATATATATATATATATATATATATATATATATATATATATATATATATATATATATATATATGAGGAATTAAACCACATTCTCCGAAGACAATTCAATTCAGAACAGTTTCGGTGTATCTCACACCCTTTTTCAACTGACACTGGGCAGAAAATATAAGAGAAATGCATATAAGCCTAACACAAGATTTCCTCTTTTTTTCCCCAATCCCCTACTTGCGGCTAATCTGGGGGGGGGGGTAGGCCTAAACATATTGAAGGGCTGGCATTTTACTATCTTGTTTATTTGCGATCTTATTACAGGATTAAAAGAAAATTGACCCTCAGATAGATTTAAATTAGGAACTGACGATATCAAGCTCGATTCTACGATTCTTCTCTTAACATAGTTGGCCGATTTAAATAACATTTTACTTCCATTGAAATCGATCGTATGATTCTTGTCTCTAACATGGCAAAATATTCGACTACTTTCGCTGCCCACTCTAATATCTCTTTTGTGTTCGTACAATCTCTTGTCTAGATTTCTCCCCGTTTTCCCTATATAAACTTTATGGCAATCGTTGCATGGTACTGCATATACTCCTATGCTATGATGTTCTTTGGGTTTCCTGGCCATCATCAATTGGTTTAAGGAATTATTATATTTAAAGGCTAGATTAATACCCGCTTTTCCAAATATGTCCTTTAAACTATTTAATTGATTGTTAAATGGCAATGTTATACATTTGTTGAAGTCGTTAGTGCGGGAAGACTTATTACCATAGAATGTTTTCCTAGCTGCAAAATGGGCAGACGATATGAAACAATCGGAGTAATACAAATTAGAAAAAATGGTCCTGATAATGACAATTGTTTCATCTAAATAGAAAAGATGACATATTTTGTATGCTCTGAGGAAAAGGTTAGAAATTACCGATTTTTTAACAGTATTATCGTGAAACGAAAAATAATGTATATAGCCATTCGAGTGGGTTGGTTTCCTATACACTGTTAAAAAATCGGTAATTTCTAACCTTTTCCTTAGAGCATACAAAATATGTCATCCTTCCTATTTAGATGAAGAAATTGTCATTATCAGGATTATTTTTTCTAATTTGTATTACCCCGATTGTTTCATATCGTCTGCCCATTTTGCAGCTAGGAAAACATTCTATGGCAATAAGTCTTCCCGCACTAACGACTTCAACAAATGTATAACATTGCCATTTAACAATCAATTAAATAGTTTAAAGGACATATTTGGAAAAGCGGGTATTAATCTAGCCTTTAAATATAATAATTCCTTAAACCAATTGATGATGGCCAGGAAACCCAAAGAACATCATAACATAGGAGTATATGCAGTACCATGCAACGATTGCCATAAAGTTTATATAGGGGAAACGGGGAGAAATCTAGACAAGAGATTGTACGAACACAAAAGAGATATTAGAGTGGGCAGCGAAAGTAGTCGAATATTTTGCCATGTTAGAGACAAGAATCATACGATCGATTTCAATGGAAGTAAAATGGTATTTAAATCGGCTAACTATGTTAAGAGAAGAATCGTAGAATCGAGCTTGATATCTTCAGTTCCTAATTTAAATTTATCTGAGGGTTAATTTTCTTTTAATCCTGTAATAAGATCGCAAATAAACAAGATTTCTAAAATGCCAGCCCTTCAATATGTTTAGGCCTACCCCCCCCGCCCCCCAGATTAGCCACAAGTAGGGGATTGGGGTAAAAAAAGAGGGGATCTTGTGTTATGCTTATATGCATTTCTCTTATATTTTCTGCCCAGTGTCAGTTGAAAAAGGGTGTGAGATACACCGAAACTGTTCTGAATTAAATTGTCTTCGGAGAATGTGGTTTAATTCCTCATATATATATATATATATATATATATATATATATATATATATATATATATATATATATATATATATATATATATATATCCATTCATAAATCTCTCATTTCATTAATTCAAAAGATCTAATTATATTTTAGCCATCCTTAAATCTATAATTTATTATTTAATAAACGAAACCAACGAGGGAATTTTTGGGAAGAAAACAATATATACGAAGAGACAATACATAAATCAGAGCCCAAAACTGGTAGTGAAGAGATAACCGGCGTTTAAAAGATTGGATTCGTTCGTATCGCTACCTTATAAGGCGAAAAAAGACACCTCCACCCTTTCTTTAAAAAAAGGAGGGTTGTAACGATTGTGGTGAAGTAGGGGGAAGGGAAAGTGTATGGGAAGTACATAACACGAGTGGTCAGGGAGGAAATACGAGCAGGACCAGGTACCGGGAGCCATGAAACCTTTCGTAACTGTTCCCTATTAAATAATTAATGTTTTTTTTCTATTTTATAGCATTAATTTAATCAACTTCAAATTCATTTCAACAATGCAATCAATCATTAGGGTAAAAGAATGCCTCCGCAACATCTCGAACTCCGCACCCAACCGACACCCGTGCGTTAAGTCGAGCCGAACCAACTTGCCCGGGGCCAGCCTCTCTTCGCCCGACTCTCGCTACCCCTCCACACTCCTCTCTCTATCTCGTATCCCCCCTCTTCCTCTCTATCCCTGTCTTACCTTGCCCTATCTACTCCCCTCACCTCTTTTTCTCCTCGTTTTTCCCTCCCACCTTCTCTCTATCCTGTCTCACCCTGTCATTCCATCTATCAGACACAAAAGTTACGATGATAGATTAAGGGAATTAGATCTGTTCTCGTTGGAAACCCGGAGACTGCGTGGTCAGCTCATCGAAGTGTTTAAAATACTTCGAGGCTTCGACAATGTAGACGGACTATATTTTCCAACTTAGTGAGGGCAGAACTAGAAATCACGGCTACAAACTTGAACTGAAGCGTTACCACCGCGATCTGTGTGGGAGATTTTTCACATATAGCATCTGCGGTAGCTGCAACGCACTTCCAGTGGAAGTTGTCAACAGCAATTCTGTTGATCAGTTCAAGTCAAGACTGGACAAAATCTTGAAAAGTGGCCATTTTTGGCACTTCAGTCGTTGTGCAGAACTGTGCCTGCTCAACTGTTAGCCCAAAGGTACCCTCTTTGAATGGACCGTAAGGTCTCCTAGGGTACTTATTGTCCTTGTAGCTCCTTGTAGCTCTTCCTTCCTCTCCCAAGTCTATCCACGTCTTACCCTCCACTATCTACCCTCTTTCTCTCCCTGTATCCCATCCTTTCCTTCCCCTCCCCTCTCTACCACCGTCTCCCCCATCTCTTCATCTCCCTCCCTCTTTATCCCCGCCTCATCCCCCTACCCTCTCTTTATCCTGGTCTCCCCTCCGCCTCCTCCTTTCTTCTCACCTTCTCTTTATCCAGTCTCTCCAAACTTTTAATCTACCTTCCCTTTTTATCCCCGATCCATCTCATACCCTCCCTCTATCCCCGTCTCTCCTCCCCCTTTCCTCCCGTCCTTCCACCCTCTCTTTATCCCCGACTCCTCCCCCCTACTTTATCGCTGTAGCCCTCCTTCCTCTCTATCTCGGAACGAGCTCTCCCCAAAACTTTTGTAGATGTAATAAATTATTTATTTGCGTCGGTCTTCTTACGAAACGAAGCTAGAATTGACTCGTCAACGATCGAGTGCCCGTTTATCAAAATAATATACTAAATATTATACTAAATCTGAATTTTAAAATAAATATGAGTATTTGTAATGAATTAGAATAGGATATTTGAATGAATTAGAATGACTCCTAATTAAAATAATTTTGAATTGGAATAAAGATGAAATGAAATGAATAAGAATTAAAATGAACGCCATTGAAAATGAATTCTAGTGAAGACACTGAATCGCCCATCAAGCGAGAGCAGCGTCCATTGCTATGAAAACGCGTTCTCATCCGCAAACCGGATTAGAATTGGAATGAGTTAGAATTAGAATGAATTAGAATGAATTATAATTCAAATGAAAGGGATTCGAATTGATTGAAATAAATTTGAACTAGACTCCAATGGAATGAATTAGAATTAATCTAAATAAATTACAATGAAATCGGGATTAAAGGAATTGAAATGAATTAGAATTTTAGTGATTTTAATTTAGGATAGATTAGAAATAAAATAAATTGGAAAATTCAAATAAACTAGAATTAGAATTTCCATAGGATGAACAAAATGGCATGGGGGTTACAACCCCTCCTAGCCCCTGCCAATAAGGGAGGGGGGGTAGGCCTTCTGTGATCTTACCCTGATCAAGGGTTACTTATATTCATATAATTATTACATGACAGAGCGACCTCCGCAGACAAATTTTCCACCTATTTTAGTCGAGATTACAGTAATATTTAGTGGTATTGAACGACCCGCAGCTAACACCACAATAAATTTTGAAGAACTCAGTGAATACTTAAAGCCCTTTAACGATGGCACAAACCTTCAGGGAAGAAAAAAATAAGCGGAGAGACCAATCGATGAGGCAGGGAGAAAGATTCCCAACCCTAGGAACCGGGTTCGATTCTCGATGAGGTCAGATGCGAAAGGATTTTGAGCGTTTGTAGGCATCTGCCGTCGATCAGGGCTGGGGGTCCAGTTTGACATGTGCGTAAGCAGTTCCACCCTCATACCTATGACCAATTACAAGAGCGACGTTTTTCCTCCTTCGTCGCCTCACGCACGCAACACATCCCTCTTCGATTCACGGAACCCGCCGAAGAGGTTTCCAATCCATACTCCCGTGACATGATACAAGTGATTCTTTATTGGGGCGTGAAGGGTTCTACACTCGCTAGGTAGTGGCAAACACTGTACTACCGTCTCCCCACCTCCCCCTTTAACAGTCGGTCCCTTGTGCCCACGGGTTTGTCAATGATTGTTATACTGATCTTTATATGTATTTCATTATTAAGTCGTGGTATCCCGCCAAAGGAAAAGGATGGGTAGCTCACTTAGTACTAATACTAATAAAAATAATAATAATAACGATCAAGGGCACAGCTGTGACCGCTTTTGTCTAAAATTAAACGAAATCAACGAGGGCATCTAGCCCGAAATGGGGTTTAAAAGGAAAGTAGTGAGAAGACTACATAGGTCTTAGGACCCTCGAAGGGGGGGGGGAATCAACTAATATCCACTCCTGTTTGCCTACTGGGGCCGGGGGAACACGCAAAGAACCCTCTAGTGCATGTGTTGGGGCAGGAGGACACGCCACGAAGACCTCCTCGTATGTATATGTTGGGACCGGGGAACACAAAACAAACACCCCCTTGTGTGTGTTGGGGCACGCAACGAAAACCTCTCGTGTGTGCAGTGGGGCAACGGGGGAAACGCAATGAAGACCCCCCCTTGTGTGTTAGGTCAGGAGGGGTCACGCAACGAAGACCCCCTGTGGTGGGTTGGGGAAGGGGACGACGCGAAGACACTCTCGTGTGCATCGGGGCAAGGGGGCACGACGCGAAGACCCCATTATTTGTATCGGGGCAAGGGGGCACGATGCAAAGACCCCCTCGTGTGTATTGGGTTAGGAGGGCACGACGCGAAGACCCCCGCGTGTGTATTGGGGCAGGGGGGCACGACGCAAAGACCCCCACGTGTGTATCGGGGCAAGGGGGCACGACGCGAAGACCTCCTCGTGTGTATCGTGTTAGGGTGGCACGCTCTAAAGACCCCTTCGTTTTTTAAGGCGGAGGTCTTTGTCGAAAAGGGGATGGAGGGTGTGTCTCTCGAAGACTGCTAGGTTACCTTCTCGGAACAGCGATCCCGGTTTTTTACGGTCTTTTTTCTCCTGCCAAGTCACAACTCAAAGGTTCAGGTCTCTTTTTTTTTCTCAACTCGCAAAAGTCAATCACACGGAAATTGAGTAAAAGTCAGTAAAATTCAGTAAATTTGAGTAAAAGTCAGCCACACGGAAATTCAGTAAAAGCCACTAATTCTCCCCCGTTGCTTAATTTAACCTTATCCTGCCACGCTCGTCTGCAGTCTGGACATCGAATTTAGTATCCTCGCTCATATGTTGTATGTCAATTAATTTATTGAGTTCGTTGCATTGCAAGATCAAGAAATGTGATTTCCTCGAGTCAGGTGGGGGTGAGGGAGCTAGACAGCCCCTCAAAAACATTAATTGCTGGAACAAAGTTTGAAGATAAAAAAAAAGAGACTTATGCTCATATTTTTCAGGAATTAAGCTTTGTTCGGGCGAAATTTTGGCGCGCAATTTTGCCGGTATGTTATTTCATGCGGGAAAGAATTCAGGCATGGAGTGTGGGGGCGGGTTCTGAAGGTCTGCCTGGCGGATCCGACCATGATTCACACACAGCCACACATACCCATGAATAATACCTCCGAACCACGGCAACTACTCGTTCAACTACCCACTCTCTTACGTAGATAATTTTTATTAACACTTACACAGGTATGAACGCACATGAATACGGCCTCTCATCCTTACACACACACACACACACATACGAAGAGCCAAAGTCTGGAAGCAAGTGATGAAAAATGGCGAGGAGCTAAAATAGATGAGGGTGGTGACGAGCTGTGAAGGGGCAAACATCTGCGCTAAAATGGCCGCCATTTTGGGTGGGTGGGTGGGTGGGGGAACGGCTCGAATTAACTCCGCGCCAAAAGAATTAAAGGGACAGGGGGCGGTACCCCCGCGATTAGGGTGAACAATAATGACATTTAACCAGTGACCTCCGCCCTCTCGCGCCTTTTGCACTCTCTTAATGCGGGGGAGGGGGAAGGGAGGCTCGAGATCAGCAAGGAATCAAGAATGTTAACTAAATCCGAGTGGTAATAAATGAGAAATATCCTTAAAAATTAGTGGCAACAGCGAAATGAGATGAAAAAGTTAAATGAGTGGGAATAGCAAAACAAGTGGTAAGGGTAAAATGGAAAAATCAAAAGAAAGTAGCAAAATATCAATAAAGTGGAAAAATTACTATAAAATGGCAAAATGCAAACAAAGTTATAAAATCGAAATAAAGTAGCAAAATCCTACTAAAGTAGCAACATTGAACTAATCTGTCAAACTCCAAATAAAGTGGCAAAATTCAAATAAAGTGGCAAATTTCAACTAAAGTGGCAAAATCCAATAAAGTGGCATAATTCAACTAAAGTGGCAAAATCCAAATAAAGTGACAAAATAAAAATTAAGTAATAAAATCCAATTAAAGTGAGAAAACCCAAATTAAGTGTCAAAAAACAAATAAAATGACAACATCCAAGAAAGTGGCAAAAGTAAATAAAATGTAGAAGCAATAAAAAGTTAAGTGTAAAATGAGATGTAAATACAGTGGCAAAACGGATCCAGTGGCAAAATACACGTAAGTGTTTATAATCCGTTGAATATAAAGGGCAACACCAACGAGGGCATTTCACGCAGAATGGGCGGAAAGAAAGCAATGGAGATGGAGAAAATGAAAATGCTTGGAAGAAAAATAGCTGCGGGATCTTCCTTCAAACATTAAGACCTGGACGGCAAACTGAGGGTGTTGGGGCCGGGAGGGCATACAACCCAGCGGATGTCACCTGAGATCTTCTTGAGGATGAGGAAAAAGAGACGGATGGAGTAGAAGGAGAAAAGGGGAGGGGAGGGTGAAGGCATGTCAACCCCTCCCTTAAAACGGAGCCAAGAGGGAGGTATGAGCCAGAACCCCCCTTTCACCACCCGGCCCCGACCAGGGATTAATGCACGAAAACCGGTCGGCGACTAGCCTGAGAAATTAGCCACCGCCTTTGAAAATAAGCGCGGAATAAAGAATAGGTAAGACCAATCTAGTTTCAGACTGGCGAAGAGTTGGGCTAGGAGGGGGTGCCGCTCCTCCAGGTACGAGCTGTAGTAGCAAGTGGTAACTAGAACTAGAGTGGTAAATGGCAAAGTAGTGGTAAAGGCAACCAGAATACTAATAAAAGTTTCATTTACCTATCGTGCTTACAAATACATAAACGTCTGTTTTTCATAGTGTGTTGTAAACTTTTGCGGGGCACTGTATATATATATATATATATATATATATATATATATATATATATATATATATATATATATATATATATATATATATAAATAAAGTCAACAGCCACGAAGGAAAATGAAACACGGAAGCTCTGCGAGGCCTTTCGACTAATCTCCCTTTACAAAGCAGACTGAAGCAGAAAGAAACATAAGAAGAATTTTTACAAAGAAGACACACACACGTATATGAGAGATGGATCCATTATGATTATAAGGGCATTATTACTATCATTACTAAGATACTCTAAAATAGAATCTATAGGGACTTTAGTAAAGAGAGAGCAAATACTCTCCGATTCTCACATATATAATTCTCTAGGCTTAGTGGACAAGTTAAACAAAATTACTTTTTGCCCTAATGATAGGCCGGTTAGTTTCGTCGTTTGCTCTGTCTTTACTAAAGTCCCTATAAATTCTATTTTAGAGGATCTTAGGAATGAGCTTATCTATCGTGAATTCCCTCTTCATGTAAGTCCTATTATTTAACTCACTAGGTTGTGCATTTGTGATTGCAAGTTTATATTTAATGGTGAATTTTACCAACAAATATTTGGTATGGCAATAGGTAACCCATTATCCCCACTACTCTCAAACTTGTATATGGAATTTTCTGAAAAAAAATATTTACCTAATATTATTTATATTCCCTTAAAGTGGTATATATATGTTGATGATATTTTAGTTATTTTGCCTCCTGGTATTGATGTAAATATTTTACTCTCGAATTTGAATAACCAGGTTCCATTTATTAAATTTACTTTAGAATTAGAAAAAGCCAATTGCCTCTCTTTCTTAGATGTCTTAATACATAAATAACCATTTTAATGTAATTTCAGTATTTATGGGAAACCAACCATTAACTTAACTTATGGTCATTTTTATTCAGGCCACCGCCTTAAAATCAAAATATCTATTTTTTCCATTATGTTTTTACGTGCATTACGCATTGTCAGTCCCCCAGTATTTGGCTCACGAAATTGAATACATAAGAAAAATTGGTACAGATTTATGTTATCCTTCACATATACTTGATATTTGCTATAATAAAGTCCGCAAAAAGTTTTAGAATGAAAGTACCAGTGAGAAAGAAACCCCTAAGGACATTTTCAGTTTACCTTATTTTAGTGGTTTTGAAAACATAAAATCATTATTGAAATCTCTTAATGTAAACCTTGTTTTTTCCTCTAATAATACACTAAAAGGAATGTTAATAAAAAATAGCCCTAATGTAAGCAACAACATAATATATAAAATTCCATGTGTGGATTGTCCCTCTCTTTATTTCGGCCAATCTAGCAAAGATTTGGAAGTACGTATCAAACAGCATAAGTATTCTGTAAATACCCGGTAAACATCAAATTCAATATTTATTCATTTGAGTGAAACCTCTCATCGGATAAATTGGACCGAGAGTTATGTGATCGCCAGATCGAAAGAATTCTTTTCACGAAATCTTTTAGACTCTACTTCTAATTGTAATTTTAAACTCAGCCACTGCACGTATTTTTTGGACCCTTGTATTACAAAAATGTCCAAAAATGACCTTAAAGATAAAATCACTGACCTAATTAATAATAGCTTTTCTAGTTATTCCTATGGTTAATATATTTTCTGTTTTATTCATGATACTGTTCACCTCTTAGAAATTGTTTTTGTTTTGTCAGGCTTATTTCTCCCTATATTCTTCATTTGTCATATATGTGCGTTTATACTTTTTTAGTTATTCTTATGTTTAATATATTTTCGGTTCTCAAATAGAAGAATTATAAAATTGAAATCTTAATTTAGTTTGGACGGTTTGAGTTCCCCTCCTCTTTTTTGTAAACCCCCTTTTTTCAATGGTCACCTTCTGTTTTGCCTTCGGTTTCTAGGTACCTGTTAAGGCCCTTATAATCTTAATGTCCCTATCTGTCATATACGTGGGTGTGTCTTCTTTGAAAAGGACGATAAGTCAAAAGGCCTCGCAGATCTCCCGTGTTTCCTTTTCCTTCTTGGCTGTTGACTTTATTTATATGTTCATCCCGTTCCATATTTTCGTGATTCAGTTATATATATATATATATATATATATATATATATATATATATATATATATATATATATATATATATATATATATATATATATATATATATAAAGCGAATACTAACAAGGGCATATAACCGCAGAAATGTGGTAAAAAGAAATATGTAAAGAAGATGTTGAAGATAGAGTGGCGCAACCCTTCAGATGTCAGCTGCAATATACCCTAAAAAAAGACAAAAAAACTAAAACAAATCAACCGCCCCCCTCAAAATGCAGGCTCAAGTGCCTGAAGGAACCCATCAGGGTCCTGAGTATGGAACCAGCAACCAAAAGTTCAACCAAATACTATGGAGTAGGTCAGCTCCCTCCATAAACTGTACTAATCCACGAACTCGTCCCGAGTACTAGGGAGAATAGTTAGCGGCCTCACTCGTTCCGGTACCGAGGCGGGTAGCGGGCGCGAATCTCTCCCTGGCTGGGGCATTCGACAAGAATGTGCGTGGCAGTGTGGGGGAACAAACAGTCGTCGGAGTAAATTTCAGGGGAGCGCTCGATCAAACGGCACTGCGCCCCGCGGGTCCATTCGATTCGGAAATCACAGAAAACGACTAAGAGCGTCGAGGAATTGGGCGGGCTCGAAACAGTAAATAAAATAATTGGATTATAGAAATTGGAATATACAAATGGGAGTAGAATAAATGAAATAAAGAAATAATTGGATTAGAAATTGGAATATACAAATGGGAGTAGAATAAATGAAATAAAGAAATAATTGGATTAGAAATTGGAATATACAAATGGGAGTAGAATAAATGAAATACAGAAATAATTGGATTAAAAATTGAAGTATACAAATGGGAGTAGAATAAATGAAATAAAGAAATAATTGGATTAGAAATTGGAATATAAAAAGGGGAGTAGAATAAATGAAATAAAGAAATTAGAATAAATACGTGGGATTATACATAACAAAAATGGGAGTTATAGAAATTACAATAAAAAACTTTTTGTTTCTAGAAAATAGAATAGAGAAATTTGATTCTATGTACAACTTAGACTTAAAAATAGACATAAATAAATAAGCGGAGTGGTGAAATATAATAAAGAATGAAATAATGGAATTGGAATAAATAAAATAAAAAGATGGAATAAAGTGGGCTAAGAAAATAGGCCCCGGGAATTGGATTCGAATGAAATGTGATAAATCCATGGGTTAATGGTCTCAATGTAGGCTTTTTCTTAATAAAGCGAAACCAACAAAGGCATTTTTCTCAAATTACTAAAAAAAGATTTCTAAAGAAAGCGGTTAATTTAGGAGAAGTGAAAATATGCCAAAATAGAACATTAATGTTAGTACTAAGGTTTAGAATGAATAGGATAAAGACAGACAGAAACAGAACGCAAAAGGAGGTGCAGAGACCTGTATCTCCCTCCCCCAATTAATAACTAGGGAGAGATGGCGACAAACCCCCCCCCCCTCCAAAAGGTCACTAATACTGAATATTCATTAAATTCAGAATTCCTATTATCCCGCCAAGGCGAAACGTCGGGACAAGATTTTCCGTAACATCCACGAATTGTGCAACATCTGCCCAACTTCAGATTTAATTAACGAGCAGATGAACATCCTTCAGAAAGAGAACGGCGAAATCCTACGACGCTAGATTACCTCCCCTACCTTGTTTTAATGACCTTCACAACGCTGACTAAAACAGGATATGTCTCGTACACAAGTTTAATATATATTTTCCTAATTGCGAAAAAAATCCGTACAGGGGTGAGGATCGAACCAAGAATATATATATATATATATATATATATATGAAATGAAAAACTCAAAGTATCACGTGAAGGTAGCAAATGAATGCAATGTGCCGCAGGAAAAAATGAAATAGTGTTTCCAAGTACTTTCGAACTTTATTAAGTTCCTTATCAAGGATAACTACAAGAAATAATATTATATTAGAGGTATATATACGAAAGAAAAGTATGAAAGACAACCTGAAAAACAAGAAATCACCAATGAGGAAGACGGAAGGGGAAAGGTAAAGATTCACATTAAGAATTACAAGAAGCAGGTAGTAAGGTCAAACTGAGAAGACGGAAAGGGTAACAGATTAAAAGAAATGGAGATAGCCTAACGAGAGAGATTATAAGAAACGAGGAGCGAAAAGTGAAGAAAATACAATGTACATAACAGAGCAGTGACAATTAAAAAAAATTAAAAAAAAAAATTGGGGCCACATAACTAAAGATTGTATATAAAAAAATAAGAACAAAAGCCAGAACTAATTTCTTTAAGTATTAGTCTTTTAATTATAGCATCTATTTTATATAAGCCAGGGGAAAGGTTAAAATTATCACACTGGCTTATAAAAGCACATTCAATTATATTCCATATATATATATATATATATATATATATATATATATATATATATATATATATATATATATATATATATAAAGAAATAATAAAACACAATTTATGAATCCAATTTATTCACCAATAGAACTAGTTTCGGCTCTCGCCATTATCAACTGTATAATGAAAGGTTTGATTTGCGACTCCAGTATATAAAGGCCGAAAATCAGACTAAACAAAGTGAAAACAATGGAAATACATATAATAACAGATATAAATATATGTATGGTTCGGAAGGTAACTTTTAATCCCGGAAGAGAGCGATTATGGCGATCTATAAATTGATTGGGCGACAGTGTTCGATATATTTGTTAAATTTATATTCCCCTTCAGAAATATTAAAGTTATGAACCTTGCTAATAATGATCAAGTCAGCACTCCTCTTTCTGTATAATTGTTAGAGTTATAAATAATTTTGGCTTGGTTAAATTCGATTTTATGGCTATACATTTGCATATGAACGAAGAGGCTGGAGGAAAGTGAGCCTCTCTTGATATCTGCACCGTGTTCTTTAATCCGCTTACTAAAGTGACCGGACAAATCCTAGATTGATGAGTCTCGTCACTTTAGTAAGAGAATTAAATAACGGCGCAGATATCAAGAGAGGCTCCCTTTCCTCCAGCCTCTTCGTTCATATGCAAAAGTATCACCATAAAATTGAATTTAACAAGCCATTAATAAATCAGATTCAAATATTGTCGTTTATTATTTATTGCACCGAATATATATTTCGTTAATGTGATATCTTCTAATATATAAATATATATATATAGATGCGGCAAAAAGTTATCGGACACCTCGGAAATTTAGGAAATTAGAAAAAATGTAGGAGGTAAAGTTTCTATTTGCATATCAATATGAATATAATAATGAAATAACGATGAATAAATAGCACTAAGTTGTATATGGCCAAAACAATCAATAAGAATAAACAAAATACAAATTTTGCCAAAATATGTAATATCAGAAACATATAACAGATGAAGCTCCGTGAAAATTACAGCATACCAAACTGATACAGGAAGCTCAGTAGTGTATCAAGAGTCCATTGGCAGTGATGAGAGCATTTATTCTTCAAGGTGTGCTCTCAACGAGGGGGTAGAGGACACCTAGAGAATATGATCCTGGCCTACTCCTCGGTGATGAATACCTGGTCCAAAATTTGATCGTAAAATTTAATTACCAACATTCTAAAACTAAAGGTCAAATATGGGAGAATTTTTTTTATGGTTTTGAGTCATTCTTGAGTAGCGGGAACAATGGATTGCTCACTACTGGCTTACGGAGGGATTTTGTCCCAACCTTTTTAAAGAGTGTTAGTTAAAGAAAAGTTTACGGGTATCATTTGAAGAAATAGGGACCCCAACAGCGCTCAAGCTCCCCTTTCCGAAATCAAGGCAAGTTTTCTTAGAGCAAATTAAAATTCGGACTCTGAAGAGCTGGTTGGTTCCATTAACCTCCCCCACTCCATCTTGAATTTTATACAATTTCGAAGTATTCAACTTAGAAAGACACCTGCCTGATGATGAGAGGTAGATTAACCCGCAACTCTCCCTAAAGAATACAAAATAGGAAGACCTAAATAGAAACAACTTCTTGCCTATTTTTTATCTCCGAGACAAACCCCATACAACAGTTGAAACATGCCACCCATGTTCTTTTAAACACTTTAATTAAGATAAACTCACTTCAATTAACCCAAACCTACCTAATTTAACCTTATCTAATGAACAACAAAAGAACTGCTAAATCTGATAAGTGACCCGCAGCTAGAAATATCCCAAGCTACAATATCAGAACTGGTTTGCTGTTTATGTATCAGACTGGAACGAAAGTAAGGCCCGATTTTATGGTATATATTAAAAATGAAAAAACTTAAGACTATGGAAATATTTAATCATAAACAACCTCCATTGCTTCCTAAAACCTATACCATCAGTCAACAAGCTTATAAATGCCACGCTGGTAAAATTCTATAGGGTTTGATGCAAAATATGAATCCAACGTCTTCTCTTGATGTCAACCTAAAACCATCTGAATGGTTTTGTAATTCCTTAAACAAGTGATAATCAGAAGGATTAAGAATAGGATGTTATGGAGGATGAAGCAATATTTCCCCACCGAGATACTCCAAGAGATCATTGGTCATTCGAGCTGCGTGATGATGGGCATTTTCGTGATGGACGATGGCACCCCTTCTTTGGCCCTCAAACAGATTTCAAACGACGAAGTTGATTTATTAGAGATTATCATTAATTGGTTTATTATTGTCATTCAGTGCGTAATGGGCAAATCCTTCACTATCCCACTATACACGAAACATTATATTTTGAGGATGAAATCCTTCTCAGAGCTGTTGAGAAATTCTGCTTCCTCTACTGATCCACGAACGACGGCGTTTAACGTTATGATAAAGGATCCACTTCTCATCACCAGCAAGATGCCCGCTCCAAAATGCTGCCTGAAGGTGTCGTGAAAGCAATGACTCACATAAATTAACACTCTGTTGCAGATTCGCCATGGACAGTTCATGAGAGACCCATTTTCCAATCAATGGAACCCTTCCAATCCTTTTTTAGTTGACGTAGAACAGTTGTATGGGTTACGTTAAGTTATTCTGTGACCTTAGCTTCCAACTCTTTGGAATCAATTTCTTTTGGACGCCCTTCTGTGTGAACCGTCTTTATAGACTGACATTCCCACTTCGGAAACGGGAAAACCACCCCGGGCAACTACATCATATCCATAAGTGCTCTGAATGGATTTTGCAGCTGTACTTGCATTGACACCTTCATGAAACTCATAAAGTAAAACATGCCTAATGTCAGCTTTGGATGGGACAACTTAGGGGTGAATACGGAAGAAGATTACGAACAATATTTTAGAATCTGAAAGATAGAGGTATAAATTGCTCATTGGAGCATTCCTAAATGATAACAAGCGCCACAACTTTAATAAATACCATTTAAAACCTTATTTTATAAAATCGCAAATTACTTTTGTTCCAGCTTGATTTTTTTTATTATTTTCGCTCTCTTCATAGGCATATCAGCTTAAATCCGACTTCACAATTAATTGAACATTGACTCGACCACAAAATTTCGCTTTAAATTTAAAAAAATAAATAAATCAATTTGTTACAAAAGGATCTTGGATCGGCCGTCTATATGAAATGGATTTGAGGTCTGACGATTAAGATCAAATCTCTACAAGCATTCAACAACTCATGTCCAAGAGGACCGCTAGGTCCAGCCAAGACCAGTGCCATTCATGTAATTTTTAACCCTTTTTTTTAGTGGTCACAGCTTCCATTGCTTTTCCCATTTGGAATAAGCTTCTCTTTCAACCTTGCGGTAAAACTTTGAGATAGTGCCTCTTGTAATCGTCTTGTTTCCTACAAGATTAGGTCCTCTGGTAAATAGTAGTGGAATCCATAATGACCTGTTCACTTTAAATGACAACAGATTATAAATTTATCAAGAGGCATAAAATGCTACAAATAAATCGGAGCATTTAGGCTTATCTAATGCATTGATATACTATTACTATCTTATAGAAATCTACCTGATACAGAAAACAAGAAATCACCTCAAATCCTTGAGAACTCTGTCACATTTGGCATAATTTAGACCTCTCTAATTTCACACCAATGAAGGGCTGACATTTAATAAAGATGGCTATCGTACGGCCGAGAAACGAACCAGGCTCCAACACAGATCCCTGAGGAAACCGCAGACAACCGACTCGTTTCTTCGGGTGACAGCCGCTTGTTCAAGTGAAGTCATTAATTCATTTCATGTAGACAGATAGAATAAGATGGGAAATAAGTAATGGATTGTTGGGAGGGCAAAAATAGATTAAGGATGAAGGAAGTAGTAGATATAGATGATGCCCTGTTACGCTGAGTACACTAAAACTCGATTACATCCTCCTTAACTCGGCTGCTATGCGAGGTTTTCTTTGATATACAGGGTGGTCTATGCTCGATCATAGAAAAAAAGGTATTTTGGGTGAACTAATTATCTTTAATTGCGAATATAAACTATGGAGGTTCATACGGATTAGGAAAACAGATGATAAAAGAAGAGGAACAGGAAAAAATGTTGAGGAGGAAAAGTACCAGTAGTAAACCGCATCCAACAAAAATAGTGGAACCATATGCATGACAAACCTTTAGAAAAGTTCGCTACAGGGTTATCCATAAAATTAAAATGCCGGAATTAGCAACACCGCATCATGGACATATTTGCAACCAGCCATTAAAGGTACCAGTAGTTGTGTGGTTGTTCTCTGGGTGTGCCCGTTGCCTGCCCCGGTACTGGAACGAGAAGGGTCGCCCTCGCTTGTCCTTGGTCCCCGGGACGAGTTCGTGCACTCCTGATTGTAGACTATGAGTTCTGGGAGGAGGTGAGTCTCCATTGTATATAGCTTTAAGGTGGGGGGTGCAGACTTGGGACTTGGAGGGAGCGGGCCCCCCTCATGTACCTGACTATCCTTTTTGGGGTTTCTGAATTTTATCTTGGTTGTTTTTTTTGTGGTTTTAAGTTGGTTGTGGTTTGTTTTTAAATTATTTAGTTTATTTGTAGGCTACAAAAAGAGGTAATTTCAAGCGCTATTTCCCTACAGGGTGCCAAAGATGAGTACCTTAAACAAAAAAACAACTTAACTGTGGTTGTTGAATGGTACCTACATCGAACTCATTCTGTATGTCCTTGTTTTATGTGCCATTCTTTCGAGTCCAGATTAACGCAACATGCATAACTCTACGGGGACAAGTCCCCAATAGAGGGAATAAATAGACATTTATTGAATACAACTGCAATAATATATAATTTATAGAACGTTAAACCACCCTCAGATGGCTCCACCCCGTGATAAAAAAAAAATGTTTCCTAAAAAATCCGTCGACAGATCCCTGTTTATTCCTCCCCCCCCCACATCACCTTAACTCTTAACCCTTCCGATCCCCTTCTCCCGGTCGCCTCCTCCCAGTCCTAAAAACAAGAGATCAATCTGTTGATTTAATTAAATCTTCCTGTTTGCGTCTGGAAGAAATATTGGCTCGATCATCCATCATAATTAGAGACGAACTCGACGATCGCGACAACAGATCCCACAAGTAATCCCGTGGGGAGGCTCCGATACCAAAGGGGATTTTGGGTCTCCGCAGGCCCCATTGGATAGGCACTGCTTACATCTAAATTGGCTCTGCAGAGTTACCCTTAATGTTTGTGTAAGCACCTTTAAGATGAATTCACTTAAATTTAGTGGGGGTTTATAAAGACCCCACCTTGATTCAACCAGTTTTAGTCAATTAAGTTTGGGGTTCTCGAATTAATGGGGTCAAGTGCTCAACTTTGGTGGGATACATAGAGGAGGTGAGGGATTAATTCATCCTTTATCTTAGGCGCCTGATAAATGTGTCTTCAGTTCGTAGAGGAGTTCAAAGGCACTACCAGTGCCAAAGATCTACGGTGCAAGTGTCATTTTAGATGGATTTTAGTTACTTTATTCTTCACTATTTGTTCTACTTTCTCTTTATTCGTGTTATTATTAGTTTACTGTTTATCTTTATTAAGTTTCTCGTTAGTTTTCACTTTTTTTGTTTACTTATTTAAAATACACAGTCTCCCATGTCTTACACCTTCTCCTCTATCTCCTTAGCAAGCTCCAGCGAAGGTCGCGATATGTTCACTCATTGGCGGATTTTATGAAGGCTACGTTACTATGACGACGCTATGAGACCAAATCGCCATGACGACGTTGTAAGACCAAGTCACCTTGACGACGCTATAAGACATAGGCAAACATCGGCTTGCAAACCAAAAGGCTTGACCAATCAAAGAGATTTGTTTAAAACCACATAATTTTTCTCGGAAAAAACATTTAATAATTTATATTATAAAATTAGTATTATTCTTATTTAAAACCCCTATAATAATTGCAATTTATACGTTAATCTGAAATGTAAAGTGAGTACCCTACGTTAATAAGTTAGGCAGTTTGGAAGTGACGTAGGGCCCTGAAAATAGATGGAAAATATCTTATGTAATCCGAAGATGAAAATATTCGCTCAGATCTTCTCTACCTCATCAAACTCCTTCATTTGGGATCAACTAACGTTTCGTTTCTCTTTAATCAATCTTTTTCATACTAAATTTTATACCCCAATTAGCCCAAATTACCCTTTACTCCTCAGAAGTCTTGCTACTACCATTGTTATACCAACATTTACAAATTGAAGTAAATTCCGCCCGAAGCATACGACATCGTATTTATCTTCAATGCGTGATAGATAAAACCCTTATCGCTGTGTTAATGAGATGTATTTCCATATTTGCAAATGGCATAGAATGGCTTCATTTACTCTCAAAGATACTTTCACTTGAGTTAGCTCCTAACTGATGTTGATCTGCCAGATTTGTGTTCGAGATTGATTGATTTATGTTGCACTAATTTTAATGTTGCCTCGAGTGGATATATGTGACATAAATAAGAGATTTATCTGCTTAAAGAACAGACCTTTGGGAAGTACTGTTACTTTAATGAACAGAATAAACATAGGTTCTTGATTAGCAGGATGACTTCGGTTAGGTAGTTAGTTAATCCTGGTAATATTTCAGTCACCTGGTTGACTATTAATAGATTGTACAAAGGTTTAGGTTTCATGCTCGAAATTGAGTCCTTGTAATCTTGATATGAACGATCCTTGGAACTTTATAATGCGCCATTCCAACGCTGAGGTTGCAAAGGTTAGCTACACTTAATTATCTTTATCCTTTGCATTATTCTGATCTTTGTTTTTTTAGCACATTCCTAACTATCCTTCATATTTTCCACTACAAATGCCTTTGATATTTGCAGGAATTTTTCCTAATTCATCCTGAAAAAATAGTTTTAGTTGCAACTAGAGTTGGGTATTGAAGTACCAAATTTAGTGGTATGAAAGGCGAATGCCGCGTTTCATAATAATGACTTTAAATTAATCTATTCAGATTAATATGCACGGCAATAGACATCGAAAATATAGTAAGCCACTAATCACGATGACTAGTGGTAATGTGGTAAGGTAAACACTGGCTACACGATAGAACTCCAGTATCAACCTGTAGTTGCTATTTAATCAATATCCAATATCTTATGCTTGGCAATAAAAGTGACGTTGCAACCATACACTTGTAAGTAAATACACAAGAAGACAGAAAAATCCTGCGCGGTATCAACAATGCAAGAATAATTTTGATTTTATCTGATGCATATCTCCACCTTCTATATTTGCTTCACCCCAACTCTCGTTAATTAATTGCCTCATTCCAACCCTTATTAGTCAGTTGCCCCAATCTTAGCCTCATCAGATAGTTTACTCACTCGAACTCGCGTTATTTAGTTACATAACTACAAACATCGTTACTTATGTAACTCACACCAAGCTTTTTATATAGATACACCATTCCACCCCTCGTTATTTTGGTAAATTACTAGAACCGTAGTTATTTATTTGCATCTGCCTAACCTTTGATAAGTAGTTGCCTCAATCCAACCGTTTTTATTAAGTTTTCCCACTCCAACTTTCGTTATTTACCTCATTTAAACCCTCGTTACGTATTTGCCTCAATCCAACCTTCGTCATGTAGTGGCCTCAGTCTAACCCTCACCATTTAATTGTCTTCAGTCCAACCTTCATTATATAGTTGCGTCAACCTAGCGTCAATATTTAGTTGCCTCATTCCAAAGTTCGCTAGTTTTCTCCCTCTAAGGTTCCTTTAATAGTTGCCTCAGTCCAACCATCATTATTAGGTTACCTTACTCTCACACTCGTTATTTAGTTGTTTCACTCCATTTAGTTATTTGGTTTTGAGTCTAACCCTCGTTATTTAGATGTATCAGACCACCCTTAGTTATTTAGTTGCATCCCTCTAACACTGTTTTATTTCAACTTTACTCTGTTAATTGCCTTATTCCAATTCTGAATAGTTAGGTGTTTCATTCCAAACCTCGTTAATTAGTTGCCTCACCTTCAACCCTCTTTCATTAGAAGCCTGATTCCAATCCTGGATAATTAATTGCATTATTAGAACCATCTTTATTTCGTTATCTCAATTCAACAATATTTATTATCCTCATTCCAGTCCTCGTTAGTTAGTTGCCTCACACCAAACCTCGTTACTAGGTTACCTCTATCTAAACTCGTTACTTAGATAGCTCACCCTGATGCTCTTTATACAGTTGCTTCACTACTACCCTCATTATAAGTGTTACCATCCTAAGTTTGGTTATTTAGTTGCCTCAGTCCAAACTCGTTATTTAATTGCCTTAGTTCAAAATTCGTTATTTAGTTGCCTTAGTTCAAAATTCGTTATTTAGTTGCCTTAGTTCAAAACTCGTTATTTAGTTGCCTTAGTTCAAAATTCGTTATTTAGTTGCCTTAGTTCAAAACTCGTTATTTAGTTGCCTTAGTTCAAAATTCGTTATTTAGTTTCCTTAGTTCAAAACTCGTTATTTAGTTGTCTAAGTCCAAAGCTCGTTATGTAGTTGCCTCATTCCAACCATCTTTTTTAGTTGCCAGATTTTAAGGTTCGTTATTTAGATACCTCACTCCAACCCTCGCTTACAGTTGCCAGATGTTAAGCCTCATTATTTAGTCACCTCACTACAACCCTCGCTTACAGTTGCCAGATGTTAAGTCTCGTTATTTAGTTACCTCACTCCAATCCTCGCTTTCAGTTGTCAGATGTTAATCCTCGTTATTTAGTTACCTCACTCCAACCCTCGCTTACAGTTGCCAGATGTTAAGCCTCGTTATTTAGTTACCTCACTCCAAACCTTGCTTACAGTGGCCAGATGTTAAGCCTCGTTATTTAGTTACCTCACTCCAACCCTCGCTTACAGTTGCCAGATGTTAAGCCTCGTTATTTAGTTACCTCACTCCAAACCCTCACTTATAGTTGCCAGATGTTAACCCTCGTTATTTAGTTACCTCAATCTAACCGTCGTTTTCTAGTTGCCAGGTTTCAAGCCTAGTTATTTAGTTAGCTCACTCAAACCCTCACTTACAGTTGCCAGATGTTAAGCCTCTTTATTTAGTTACCTCCATTCAACCCTCGCTTACAGTTGCCAGATGTTAAGCCTCGTTATTTAGTTACCTCTCTCCAACCCTCGCTTACAGTTGCCAGATGTTAAGACTCGTTATTTAGTTACCTCACTCCAACCCTCGCTTTCAGTTGTCAGATGTTAATCCTCGTTATTTAGTTACTTCCATCCAACCCTCGCTTACAGTTGCCAGATGTTAAGTCTCGTTATTTAGTTACCTCACTCCAATCCTCGCTTTCAGTTGTCAGATGTTAATCCTCGTTATTTAGTTACCTCACTCCAACCCTCGCTTACAGTTGCCAGATGTTAAGCCTCGTTATTTAGTTACCTCACTCCAAACCTTGCTTACAGTGGCCAGATGTTAAGCCTCGTTATTTAGTTATCTCACTCCAAACCTTGCTTACAGTGGCCAGATGTTAAGCCTCGTTATTTAGTTACCTCACTCTAACCCTTTTTTTCTAGTTGCCAGATTTCAAGCCTCGTTATTTAGTTGCTTCATTCCAACTCTCGTAATCAGTTGCCGTAGTCCCTGTCTTCTTAGGAAAGTACTTACCTAAAACCTAAATATTCAGTATACTTTATTTCAAACTTCAGTAGTTAGTTGTTTCATCCTAAGATACGCTAGGTACTTGCTTCACTCTAAGCCTCGTTAGGTAGGTGTTTTATATCAGGTTGGAAATAAAATAATCCCTGAATTCAGGGTATATATTAAAAATGAAAAAAAAACCCTCTTGATGTGAGCCTGAGACTACTCAAATGGTTCTGTAATCCCCTAAACAAGTGATAATCAAAAGGATTAAGGACAGGAGATTATGGAGGATGAAGCAATATTTCCCAACCGAGCTCCTCCAAGAGATCGTTGGTCACTCGAGCTGTGTGAGGACGGGCATTATCCTGATGGAGGATGACACCCAAAGCGACTTTCAAACGACGAATTTGATTGCAGTAAAGATTAAAATTGATTGTTGTCTAACAGTTTGTAATGGACAATTCTCTCAATATCCCACCATACACTCTATTTTATCTTTTGGGGATGAATTCCTCCACTCGGTTGTTGAGAATTTCTGCTTCCTCAACTGATCCACGAATGGCGACGTTTAACGTTATATAAAAGATCCACTTCTCAACACTAGTAACAAATCTGCCCCCAAATGGTGCCTGAACGTGTTGTGAAAGCAATCATTCACAGAAAGCAACACGTTATTGCATATTCGCCTTGGATGGTTCGTTCTGGACCCATTATTCAATGACTAGAGCGCTTCCAATCCTTTCCAATTGGTGTAGGACAGTCGTGTAGGTTAGGTCCAATTGTTCTGCGAATTCACTAGGAGTTGTAGCAGGATTTGCTGTCACAACAACCTCCAACTCTTCGGAATCAAGTTTTAGGGGGCGAACTTCCTTTGTTCCGTTTTCTAGACTTAAATCCCCATTTTGGAAAGGGGAGAACCACCTCCTGAAACTTTTTCCATTTACTGCATCATCTCCATAAAGTACTGTAAATAAATTTTGCTGCTGTACTTGCATTGACACCTTTATGAAGGTCGTTCAGTAAAACATGTCTAATGTGATCTTTAGATGAGAGGACATAGGGGTAACTATCGAAGAAGCTTATGTACAATATTTTTTTTATAATCTGAAGTAAAAGTATAAATTACTCATTCTATCTAGCATTTCTAAACTATAACAAGGGGCACAACTTTAATAAATATTATCTAAAACTTTATTCTAGAAAATCGGACATTAATTTCGTTCCAATCTGATAGTTGTCTACCTCCAAAATAGGTCATTTAGTTTCATTAATCAAACTTTTTTTAAATAGTTGCTTAAATCAAAACCTTGTTAGGTAGTTGCCTCATTATAAATCCTGTTAGTTATTAGCCTCAAACTTAGCCTCATTAATTGTTTCAATACAACCCTTGTTATTTAGTTGCCTCAGTCCAACCCTCGTTATTTTCATGGCTACGTAAGACCCTTGGTAATTAGTTGTTCCAGTCCAATCAGCGTAATTCGCCTCACTCAAACCCTCATTATTTAGTTGTCCTTCTATTCTTAAAACAGTTTTCTCAATCCAAACCCACGTTATTTAGTTGTCCTATTCTTAAAGCAGTTGACTCAATCCAAACCTCATTAGGTAGTTGATTCATTCTAGACCTTCTTATTTAGCTGCCTTACTATAAGCCTAGTTAGTTAGATGCCTCAATCTAGCTCTCGTTATTTATGTTCCTCGCTCCAAGCCTCGTGATTAAGTTGCCTTTCTCCAACTTTCGTTATTAGGTTGCCTTACTCCATAATTTTTATTAAGTTACTTCAGTCTAGGTTTTGTTATTGAATGTTATTTTGCTATCTCAATCCAACCACCATTATTTAAAGACCTCACTATAAACCTCTTTTATTATTTACCTCACTACAAGCCTCGTTATATAGTTACCTCACTGTAACCCTCATTATTCAGTTGCATTAATAGAACATTCTTTATTTAGTTGCCTCATTGAAACCCTCTTTTTATGTGCTTTAGTCCAGCTTTTGTTATTTTGTTGCCTCACTCACCCTTCGTTATTTAGTTGTCTCTGTCAAACACTCGTTATTTAGCTTCCTCACTCCAACGCTTGTTTTTAATTTGCCTCAATCCAACTCTAATTATTTAGTTGCCTTACTTCACCCTCATTATTTAATTTCCTCCCTCTAACTTTTTATTTATTTGCCGCAATCCAACCCTCATTATATAGTTTCCTCACTCCTACATCATTATTTAGTTGCTGCATTTTAAACCTTGTTAGTCGAGTCCCTCCAGACCTCGTTATCTAGTCTCCCCCACTCCAAGCTCGTTATTTCCTAGCTATCATCGACCCCGCATTAGCGCTTTTCTGCTCTCCAATCAGTTTTAGTTGCTTACATAACTCCAACTAGAGTTCTTTGCTTACCTCACTCAGACCAGATTTAGTTGCTTACATAACTCCAACTAGAGTTCTTTGCTTACCTTACTCAGACCAGATTTAATTGCTTACATAACTCCAACTAGAGTTCTTTGCTTACCTCACTCAGACCAGATTTAGTTGCTTATTGCTTACATTACTCCAAGGAGAGTTCTTTGCTTACCTCACTCAGACCAGATTTAGATGCTTACATAACTCCAACTAGAGTTCTTTGCTTACCTCACTCAGAGCAGATTTAGTGGCTTCACTCAACCAGATATTGTTGTTTCCCTCACTAACTAGATTTAGTTGGTTAGTTAGCTCATTATTAGCTGCCCTTCAAACTTACTTAGTTGCCTACTCAACCCTACTTAATTGCCGCATGAGTTTAGTTGTCCAATCTACCCTACTTCCCCACTCAACCCTACTCACTTCCTCACTCTACCGTACTCACTTCTCCATTCCACCCTACTCACTTCGCCACTCCACCCTAATCACTTCCACACTCCACCCTACACACTTCCTTACGCAAACGTACTCACTTTCCCCACTCGACCTTAGTCACTTTCTCACTTAACCCTACTCACTTCCTCATTTAACCTTACTCACTTCCGCACTTACCCTACTCAATTCCCCACTTAACCCTACTCACTTCATAATTTAACCCTACTAACTTCCGAACTTAGCCCTACTAACTTCCTCACTTAACCTTACCTACTTCCGCACTTAACCCTACTCACTTTCGCACTTAACCCTTCTCACTTCCGCACTTAAATATACTCGCTTCCGCATTTAACCCTTCTTTCACCCGCACTAAACCGTACTCACTTTCGCAGTTAACCTTTTTCTCATCCGCACTTAACCCTAATCACTTCCGCACTTAACACTACTCTCTTCCACACTTAATACTAATCTCTTTCGCACTTAACCTTACTCTTTTCCGCACTTAACCCTACTCTTCCGCACTTAACCCATCTCACTTCCGAACTTAGCCCTACTCACTTCCACATTTAAACCTACTCACTTCCGCACTTAACCGATCTCACTTCTGCACTTAACGCTACTCACTTTCACATATAAACCTACTCACTTTCGCACTTTAACTTACTCTCTTCCGCACTTTAAATTATTCTCTTCCGCACTTTACTCTGCTCTCTTTCTCACTTAACTCAAGCCTGTTTTACCTGACCGTTAATTAGCTCCTCGCTAAACCGTAGTTATTTTCCCTTTCTAACTTAATTCTTTCCCATTTAGTTCCGCGGTTATTTCCTATTTAGTTCCCATTTAGTAACGCAGTTATTTCCAATTTAGTTTCGCGGTTATTTCCCATTTAGTTTCGCGGTTATTTCCCATTTAGTTTCGCGGTTATTTCCCATTTAGTTTCGCGGTTATTTCCAAAATAGTTCAGCGGTTACTTCCAATTTAGTTTCGATTTAGTTTCGCGGTTATTTCCAATTTAGTTCCGTGATTATTTCCCATTTAATTCCCATTTATTTTCGCGGTTATTTCCCATTTAGTTCCGCGGTTACTTCGTATTTAGTTTCAATTTAGTTTCGCGGTTATTTCCCATTTAGTTCCGCGGTTACTTCCCATTTAGTTCTGCGGTTATTTCCCATTTAGTTCCCATTTAGTGCCGCGGTTATTTTGAGTGGAAAGATAGGGGGAGTGTTGTGTCCGGAAAGATAAAAAAAACACTTTCGATAAATAGAGTGAAGTAGTGAACAAAAATAATCTCTAGTTACCCTTCTTTTTCGACTACTCTCTCTCTCTCTCTCTCTTCAACCTTAAATGCTGGTTTCGGGCATTTGGCCTGAAAGCTTTACTTTGGGATGTTTACAAAGAACACATGCACTCCAAAATACAAAATTGTACCCTCCCCCGGATCCCGATGCTCGATGTTACACCATTATTTATTTTAACCCTCGCTCAAAACTCTCTTTCAAGATTTTGCACCCCCTTTTTACACCATTATTTATTTTCACCCTCGCTCAAAACTCTCAAGATTTTCCACTCCCTTTTTACACCATTATTTATTTTCACCCTCGCTCAAAATTCTCTTTCAAGATTTTTCACCCCCTTTTTACACCATTACTTATTTTAACCCTCGCTCAAAACTCTCTTTCAAGATTTTCCACCCCCTTTTTTGATCTATATTGTTTCCCAATACATCTTTCCCCAGGCGATCCTCTCAAGTTCACTCTCGATTACACTTCGATAATCCAAATGTCTCTAGGAGCTGAATTATGTGCGTGTTTCTTCATGTACTTCATATGTCATAGTTCGAACCTATGCATGCGTCTACTAAATTTAGTATGTGAGCTTACCCGTGTATCTCAGCGTATGTGTACATTAATGACACATGCCTATGTGCACGTTTGTGTCGTAAGTAGGAGTCAAATTGGATCTGGTCTTTCCTCGCGTCTAGACAAACGTTGGGATTTTCACCCGACGAACGCTTATTTATGGAGTGTCGTTGTGTATCTCTGACTCGTTATTACTCGAAAATAAATATTATTTTACATAATAAATAGCAAAATGGTGCAAAAAAAATCGTCGTTCACCTTCATTTCCTTCTTTGATACGGAAGGAATTTGGGTGGTAAAAAATAAGGACGTCTGAAAATCCACCTAATGGAAGGCGAATTTGGCCAAGACTCAATTTGGAGGTTCGGAAATGGAAAGTGCGTAATCCAATGAAACTCAGGGGAGACGGGAGATAGATAGATACATAGATATATAGATAGATTAGATAGATATATAGATAGATAGATTAGATAGATAGGGGACGATTAAAGCGAAATCCACTGAGGGCTTCTCAGAAAACTTGTAAGGAAAGAGCTTTCTAGAAAAGTGGTGAAATTGGGTGAAGTGAATATGTTAGTTAAAGCATGATTGCATGAGGTATACCCACAAAATGTGCCAGGTGTAGCATAAATAACCATGCTGTTGATATATGAAGGATTGCGTTCCCTCCTGTCCCCAACACAGCTGCATTCTCGGATAGATATATTCCAAGGCGTTTTACTTTCTCTAGCTTCCGCGCACTACACATTACACCTTTCCAATACATGCTTTCGTTGGGTTTCGCCTTTTTTTTTTAAATCCATCATTCGAAGTACATTCAAACACCTGAAATACACCCCCTACCCACCCGGTGATGCCCTCGATGATTGTTGCTATGACGAGATCTTAAATATCACCTCTCCCCTAAGGAAATGGGCGTTTGCCGTGACTAAAAAATAAACCCACGATAATTTACCACTGCATTAAGCTTCAATTACCACCCGCGTCTGGGGGTTATGAGATTAGGATCTTATGTCAAAAAATTAACTTTAACCTTCTTGATGCCGTTATAGAGTGAATTTACTTGCAGCTCATACACTTCGAATAACAAGGGCATCGCGCATAGGTTCCACAAATTACCACTCCGACGTTTCTCAAGTACCTATTATAACCAGACACACCTGTGATTTTGGAGCGGGTAAATGAAACTAAATGTTCCTGGATTTTTCTCCCTTTGGGAAATAGTCAGGGGAAGATGGGAGGGGGACGAGGGGGACGTACTATTACATATTTTTACCAAATACCATCTTTAGTGGTTCAAATAAGTGAAGTTGAGCCGCAACGTTCTCAGGTCTGATTGGCGATCATCTAGATATGAACAGGGTACTGCTTAACGCCCAAAGTCGGTATCTGAACCCTACAGACTGGAAAGTGGAGGGATATTGAATGCTACAAGATGGAATTTTATTCCCCCTTTATAATGGAGTTTTGTAATGGAATTATTTTTTGTGTGTGGCTGTTCCTGTAATGGATGAGGAGCTTATCTCTCTTATCTCCGAAATCACAGAGTGTAAGAAGGGGGTGAGAATCCATCGATAAGTGGGTGTTGCTTGTGAGATCAATTAAACTACCGACGGTCCAAGATGGGTTATTAGACCAAAATCCTAAAAGGAAAAAATTATAGCTTTAATTTACGAGTATTTTTTTCTCCTTTTATACATTCTAGATTACTAGAGCGTTCAGAACAGTTGCAGTCACTTGCAAATGTACTAGTTTTTTCAACTTGAACCACTTGAGCATCTAACATATTACTTTGATTAGTATTATTTTTATTTATTAAAAACTAAGAAGCAAAAAAGGTGTAGAAAATTTGTAGTCGATGAAGCTAAAAGAGGAGACTTCTTGGGGCATTGCTCTCTTGAAATTCTTCTCTCGTTATGCAACGACCCTCTCCTTTCCTCTCCACGTGGTGGCTAGAAGGAAAAGGAAAAGAGGGTACCTACCCCCTCCCTTCTTCCCCGGTGGTATTTTGATATACATCCATAACCACCTGAAGGCGATGACTCTCAGGTTGGGAAACTTTAATCTCCCCGCTCTCAGCTCCAAATTAATGGTCACTAGACTCATTTTGCTCCCAGCCATATTTTTCCTTTCACGTTAACAACAACGAAATATATTTGCTTAGATTTATTGCCTACATTACACTCCAGCCCAAACTAGTTTATCCTCTCTCATTGCTCTCTTATTTTCGATTAATAACATAGGTAGAACTTATTGATGTATAATGATCACAAGTTTGGTAGACCAGCCCCAAAGTATAGTGGGATTAATTCATTGTAGTCCCAAAGCACATTTTCACAATATAAAAAGTTGTCAGATGTTTTCAGAAGAAACTTCATAGACAATTTTTTAAAAGTCTCAAAATATAATTAAAAGTTCATGCTTCAAAGACTAAGTACTCGTAGTCCATTCCTCGTCAGTTACTATTATAATGACCACAAGTTTGGTAGAGGAGCCTCAAAGTATATCGGGATTAATTTATTGTAGTCCCAAAGCACATGTCCACAATATAAAAAGTTGTCAGGCGTTTCCAGAAGAAACTTCATAGACAAATTTTAAAAAGTCTCAAAATATAATTAAAAGTTCATGCTTCAAAGACTAACTAGTCCATTCCTGGTCAGTTACTATTATAATGACCACAAGTTTGGTAGAGAAGCCTCAAAGTATAGTGGGATTAATTTATTGTAGTCCCGAAGCATATTTTCATAATATAAAAAGTTGTCAGATGTTTCCGGAAGAAACTTCATAGACAAATTTCAAAAAGTCTCAAAATATAATTAAAAGTTCATCCTTCAAAGACTAACTAGTCCATTCCTGGTCAGTTACTATTATAATGACCACAGGTTTGGTATAGGAAGCCTCAAAGTATAGTAGGATTAATTATTTATACTCCAAAAGCACATATTCATAATATAAAAAGGTTCCAGATGTTCCCAGAAGAAACTTCATCGACAAATTTTGAAAAGTCTCAAAATATAATTAAAAGTTCATCCTTCAAAGACTAACTAGTCCATTCATGCCCAGTTACTTCTTTTAGAATTGTATTGTAACCTATTTTTACTGTGATTATTTTGGATAAAGCATTTTTATTAACGGATTAATGTAAAAATATGAGGGGAATTATGATATTACGTAGCTTATTAGAATAATTTGACTGGGAGGAGGAGTTCAGAGATAGGAATGTTTATGAGATGTGAGATACTTTCAAGTAAGTTATAAATAACGTACAGGTGAGATGTATCTCAAAGAATTTGCTTAGGAAAAATAACAGGAAACCATTATGGTGTTAGAAGCATATAGGTATGTTAATCAAGAAAAAGAAGGGCTTTGAAAAAACTACAAGAAGAAAATACCGTGCATGATCTAAACCGTTATAGAAAAGTTAGGAAGGAGTGGAACAAGATGATCAAAAAGTGTAAATTAGATTAGTACAATAGTAATAAGGATCAAAGAAAGAATTTAGTTTATAAACTTAATGATCAATCAAGATTAGCTAGGGCCTCTTAAAGTGTAGGGAGAATCTTAGACAAAAAGATAAGGAAATGGTCGAGGTGCTCAATGAGCATGTTATATCCTGGTAATATTCATTCTAGTATTTTTTAAGAGGGACGAGAAAGTGTTTCACTTGCTCTTGAGAAGATATATGTTAAAACTCTTAGATTTGAGGAGATACCAGATGATTGGAAAAGAGCTAATGTATTTCAAATCTTTAAAAAAGAAAGAAAAGATGATCCAAATAACTATAAGCCAGTAAGTCTTACTTCGATAGTATGTAAATTACTTGAGAAGGTAGTTAAAAAGAAGGCATAGCAGGCTTTTTAGAAAGTAATAACTTGTTGAATGATAGTCAGCATGGATTCAGGACAACTAAATCCTGCCTAACAAATCTGCTGGAATTTATAGATTATGTCACAAGACAATTGGATAAACGAAATAACATGTAGTTTACTTCGATTTTAGTAAACCTATAGCGTGCCAGAAGTTCAGGCGAGCGGCTTAAATACTTTGATTGAATGAGTCTTCTTTGGGACTCAGGATGGCCGAGTGGTTTAAGACTCTCACTAACAGCTGTCCAGCAACGCGGGAAGCTCGTTCGAAAATCGTTTCGCTACTTTTCTTTCTTTATTTTTCTTTGCCCCCTTTTCTACTCTAAGCTATCTACCAATTTTTGGATAAGGTCTCTCATACGAGACTAATGAATATATTGAGAATATATGGAGTTTCTAGTAATCTTGTAATTTGGGTGGGAGATTGGCTGAAAAATAGAAATCATAGGGCAGTACTAAATGGAGAGAAATCGCAATGGATTGATGTTATCAGTTGGGTAGCTCATGGATTTTGGGGGACCAATTATGATTCTTGGCTTACACTAACGACCTAGAGGTAGCTGTTAAAAGCAGAATGTCATAGTTTGTTGATGGTACAAAGTTAGCAAGGCTGCTCGTCGATGGTTAATGACGTAATCCAAAGGATACAGGTAATGGTTTAATAGGATATTTGATACTCAGACTGGGAAGACTTTGAGAAGCCTAATGGCTTTTTTCATTCTTAATTTTTATGTTAAAGATCCGCTAGGATTAGCTGACAGAAACTTGATCTATACTAGAAGGGACTAGGACGTTCCCCAGGGCGCCTTAAGCAGTGGATTGTGTCTTTTATTGCTTTACTAAAACCGCATCATATGTTAAAATTGTTTAACATAGACACAAAGAAATTATTAATTATTAAGACTGAAATTTCTACCAGGTTTTTTGTTTTGTCTAGTCTGTATTATTTTCTTTAATGTAGCCTAACAAGAAGCAAGATGGGCGCTATAAAAAATTGTTATGCTATGTTATAGAGAAGAGTTAGGTTTCAAAACGCGACAAGCGCCATTAAAAAATCTAGTTCTCGGCACCAAAGGTTTGGTATTTGATCATTATATTCAATTTTCCGCTAAAAGCGATAACTGCCCTGTTTATGTGTATAATTTTATCTCCTTTTGTTTTCAAATCTGCGCGCGCAGTTTTATGCAGCGTTGTTTTGCCTCTTCTCTGCGTTCAAGCGAAATGAAACTTAATGTTTCTAAACCCCATAAAATCTGCCCGCGCAGTTTTATGCAGCGTTGTTTTGCCTCTTCTCTGCGTTCAAGCGAAATGAAACTTAATGTTTCTAAACCCCATAAAATCTGCCCGCGCAGTTTTATGCAGCGTTGTTTTGCCTCTTCTCTGCGTTCAAGCGAAATGAAACTTAATGTTTCTAAACCCCATAAAATCTGCCCGCGCAGTTTTATGCAGCGTTGTTTTGCCTCTTCTCTGCGTTCAAGCGAAATGAAACTTAATGTTTCTAAACCCCATAAAATCTGCCCGCGCAGTTTTATGCAGCGTTGTTTTGCCTCTTCTCTGCGTTCAAGCGAAATGAAACTTAATGTTTCTAAACCCCATAAAATCTGCCCGCGCAGTTTTATGCAGCGTTGTTTTGCCTCTTCTCTGCGTTCAAGCGAAATGAAACTTAATGTTTCTAAACCCCATAAAATCTGCCCGCGCAGTTTTATGCAGCGTTGTTTTGCCTCTTCTCTGCGTTCAAGCGAAATGAAACTTAATGTTTCTAAACCCCATAAAATCTGCGCGCGCAGTTTTATGCAGCGTTGTTTTGCCTCTTCTCTGCGTTCAAGCGAAATGAAACTTAATGTTTTTAAACCTCATCAAGGAAAATCAAGTTTTGTACATTTGAAGGGCTGTGATTTCTTTGAATTTGTTCCAGGAGAATCCTAATACTCCATCCACCCTCTAATTTAGGCCTTTTTCCTCTCTAAGATGCAAAGGGATTTAAGGTGTAGCATTGGGCAACCTTATTGCTCCTGGCATATGGATGTTTGCGTGCCTTTCTAGCCCCAATGCTTGCAGCAGGATTTGCGGCATTATTCACTAAGTAAATATTTAATTTTTCCCGGTAATTTAAATAGACGTCCATGGAATTATAATATCATGCGCATGAGCTGTCCTCCATACATTTTCAAAAAGTCTGAGCATGATAAATGTCTCTCTGTCAAACATATTCACATTCTCTAGCTTCACCACTTTCATTACAGGTCTCTCCGTACAAACTTTCTGAGTGATGCGGCCTCGTTGCTATTGCCTATAAAAATTCAAGTGGGAAAAGGGGAAAAAATGAGCTAAGCTGCAATACACGTATGGGTTCGAAACAGGAAATATCCATTTTCAGCTTCCATTTTTTTCACTTTTATTCTTCCTTCCAAAGTTTCTTCCTAAAAGATCCTTAGCCACCCAACTTATCCACTTCGCAGAGACCAAAGCAGTAAAAATCTCTACCAAGCCTCACTCCTTATCTATGCTTTTCATAACCAGTGATGTTTATTTTTCCCATGAATGATTTTAGTTACGAACCAGATTTTATGAATGTCGGTAAGAACAAAAAAGGATTCTTTATTCATTTATATTAATTGTATATTTAAATTATTTATTCGATTTATAAATATTAATTCTCTATTTAAATTGCTTATTAAATTCATTTATATTAATTGTATATTTAAATTATTTATTCGATTTATAAATATTAATTCTTTATTTAAATTGTTTATTAGATTCATTTATATTAATTGTATATTTAAATTATTTATTCGATTTATAAATATTAATTCTCTATTTAAATTGCTTATTAAATTAATTTATATTAATTGTATATTTAAATTATTTATTCGATTCATTTATATTAATTCTCTATTTAAATTGTTTATTAGATTCATTTATATTAATTGTATATTTAAATTGTTTATTCGATTCATTTATATTAATTCTCTATTTAAATTGTTTATTCGATTCATTTATATTAATTCTCTATTTAAATTGTTTATTAGATTCATTTTTATTAATTGTATATTTTAATTGTTTATTCGATTTATTTATATTTATTCTCTATTTAAATTGCTTATTAGATTCATTTATATAAATTGTATATTTAAATTGTGTATTCGATTCATTTATATTAATTCTCTATTTAAATTGTTTATTAGATTCATTTATATTAATTCTCTATTTAAATTGTTTATTAGATTCATTTATATTAATTGTATATTCAAATTGTGTATTCGATTCATTTATATTAATTCTCTATTTAAATTGTTTATTAGATTCATTTATATTAATTGTATATTTTAATTGTTTATTCGATTCATTTATATTAATTCTCTATTTAAATTGTTTATTAGATTCATTTATATTAATTGTATATTTTAATTGTTTATTCGATTCATTTATATTAATTCTCTATTTAAATTGTTTATTAGATTCATTTATATTAATTGTATATTTTAATTGTTTATTCGATTCATTTATATTCATTCTCTATTTAAATTGTTTATTCGATTCATTTATATTAATTCTCTATTTAAATTGTTTATTAGATTCATTTTTATTAAGTGTATATTTTAATTGTTTATTCGATTTATTTATATTTATTCTCTATTTAAATTGCTTATTAGATTCATTTATATAAATTGTATATTTAAATTGTGTATTCGATTCATTTATATTAATTCTCTATTTAAATTGTTTATTAGATTCATTTATATTAATTCTCTATTTAAATTGTTTATTAGATTCATTTATATTAATTGTATATTTAAATTGTGTATTCGATTCATTTATATTAATTCTCTATTTAAATTGTTTATTAGATTCATTTATATTAATTGTATATTTTAATTGTTTATTCGATTCATTTATATTAATTCTCTATTTAAATTGTTTATTAGATTCATTTATATTAATTGTATATTTTAATTGTACATATACGCTATTCATTTATATCAATTGTAAGTTTTTTGTATTCATATTAAGTGTACATTAATTGTATATTTTAATTATATGTTATAGAACTTTCTATTAATTGTATATTTTCTGCATTTATATTAATTGCATATTTTCTGCATTTATTTCAATTGTATATTCTATTCATTTATATTAATTGTATATATTCCTGATTCATTTATCTATATTATTTATCATTTTAATATTATTTGATTATAAAATCTTCAATGCTAGCAATTAATCAATACCGTCTCAATTCCTCTCACACTTTTAATTCTTCTGCTGAATACTTTTAGTATCGAAAACAAGAGGAAAAGTCTCTCCAATGACCTGCAGTGTTTCGTGATAAGATGATAAATGGTTATTTCAGCGATGGTGTCCCATGGTTCAAATCACTTACAAGTGCCTTTGAATGACTAAATGAGGCTTCTGCCACTGGGTGGCGCCACCCAGCGGCAGATTTGATATCTCCAGAGTGAATAACCCTATGCCCCATGATCATACGGGTCATTTCATGGTTCTAAATGGGTACAATTGAACTTTACTCCTTTAGAAAAAAGCGACGCCTACATCTCGTGCTTTGCCGCAGGTAATAACAATGGATTTTCAGTATTTGAAATCCACTATTTCATCTTCCGTTCGCAGTCGCTTATCATAGTTCTTCTTCCCTCCTCCCATTGGGGGGTTTTCGTTGGTTGCGGGTTTAACCGCCAATTTGCACAGGCTAATGCCGATCTCAGTGGTGATCCAGGTATGTGGGGGAAAAGGGTGGGGGGTAGGGTATACATCAATGTAGGATTCTAACCAGGAAGTGCTCCAACCTATGACAATTGCGCAAGCAAAGACGGCACTGTTTTCAATAGGTTGTAACCGTGTAAACAAAGTCAGTGCTGTTACCACTGGGTGGTAACTCGATCCTGTGATATTCACCTAGTCTTCTTAATTTCGGAAATGGACTTGTTTTTTTTTGTGGAATAAAGGATAGATTTAGGAGAGGTGGGCACCCTCCATGTCCATAGTCTCTTAAAGTTTCGCCCCTTCCACACTTTTTCACTTCCATTAATTCAGGGGGGCTAGGGGAAGGCTAAAGTCCCACAAAAACATTCAAACCCGTTTATGTTTACATTTCATTTTTAAGCCAAACTTGTGTTCTGTTATTAAAAAAAAGAGTTATGTAATAATATAGAATATATATTAAAAAAAAATTTAACACCGTTGCGATCGAATGTATCATATATGATACATGTCCAAAATACAGGTAAATCTCAAAAATAATTCTTAAATTCAGTATTATATTTTAGCTGACGTCCAAAAACTACAATTCATAAATTTCGATTTAAAAAATAAATTGGATCTGAGAGAGTTAGGTCTCACTCCTTTATGAGGCGCTGTTATTTATCATCACTGCTGTATATTATAACCCTCATTAATCATCAATGCCATTTTCTCAGACTACTCAGAGGGAGGAAGTCAGGTTAGCCCCCTCCCTTATTTTTATCCTGGATCCGCCACTGGTTTGTGGTGGGAAGCTCGTATGTGGATGTTACACACCTCGACTAAAGTGGATATACATAGTTCGCAGAGCACTCGGGCTGGATATGGCACGAAACTCTCCCCCCTTTCTATTCAATAATCCTCGAGGTCAAGTGAGCCCCTCCCCCCTGAGAACCGTTCTTCAAGAACACCCTAAGTGAAAAATACCTCGATGAGGGCGCTACAGAGCTGAAAGCCTCGCCATCTGGTGGCGCAATGATGAATTAACCCGAATGACCAGCTCTGGTGTCGCCTTCAGTAATTACCTCTATTCCTTGCATAATGAATTACCGCTATATTTTATAACTAATGAATTGGTTTCTTTGGAAACTGAGATAAGGAAAGAGAGGTGGAACAAAGGAGCTATTTATTAACTGATCGTAAATTCAAGAAACCTAAAAGGCTTAAGGAATCGTCAAAATAAAGCGGAGGTGTACATAGACATCACTGAATTAAAAAACCGGTCTATACTTCAGTCCAACTTCACCCTTAAGATCATAAGAAAAGGAGGAAAAAAGGCACCACAACACACCAAGTTATTCTTTGTCATAATATATATATATATATATATATATATATATATATATATATATATATATATATATATATATATATATAAGAGGAATAAGAATTGGACGCGAATGAACAAATGAGACAAGACCCGGGTTCGAGTCCCGGCCAGGAATTCAAAACTTTTTTCCCCTGGCGTTATTTCTGTCTTCTCGGTAAAGGATCGCCTTCACTGTGCCGCCCTCTGCTCCCTTTGATTCTGGGTTCTTCTAATGTCCCTCTCTCTTGCCTTTAAAAATCTCCGGTTTCTTGTCTCATTTGATCATTCGCGTCCAATTCTTATTTTCTCTTGTACTATATGCATTTATAGTCAGCTACTCAAGGTTTCTGCATCTTTCTTTCTGCCTTCAAATTTTATTTGAAAGACAGAAAATAAAAATGGCATAGCTCTGTGGTGGTTGTATAATCACCCGCAGATCCTGTAGTTGCTTTCTTTGTATATATATATATATATATATATATATATATATATATATATATATATATATATATATATATATATATATATATATACATATATATATATATATATATATATATATATATATATATATATATATATATATATATATATATATATAAATATATATATATGCAGATTGTACTGAAAGACGAAACAAAGAAGCAAGAGTTTAAGACGAAGGTCTTAAGCAGATTGAACACTGACTTAGTGAGAGTACAAGATTGGTGGAAAGAGAACGCACAAGTGATGAGAGAAGTGCTATGAGAAACATCTAGGACGCCACGCACACCTAGAGAAGAATGGTGATGGAGGGAAGATGTAAGAAGTGCCCTGGTAAGGAAAAAAGAAAACAAAAAAGCAGTGGGAGAATTGTAGAAAGAGCTGGAAATAACCGTGTGGGAAAATAGGATATACAAGATAGCAAGAAATAGGAACAAGGTAACACAGGATGTAAACCATGTGAAGCAGATAAAGGACGCATCTGGTATTATATTAAGGGGAAAAGGAAAGATACAAGAGAGGCGGAAGGAATAATTTGATGGTCTCCCCTCACACATAGCCAATGACAACACTGCTTTCTTTCCTCTCCCGTCTTCACCCCCCCCCCCAAACACACACTATCTGTTCTAAGCAATCCTGCCGATGGGTATCTATATCTACGTACCTCTGACGCGGAACAGGTCCCTCTCCCCCGAGGCGACGAAGGCTTCCACCTGAGAGCTGTTTGGCGTCAAAACATACTTCCTGGCACCTCTCGCCAAAAGAGGACCCGCCCTTGGGGCCCTCGGGCTGACCAGCGATTGTCATACTGACATTTATGTAGATTTCATTATCCGGTCGAGGATCCTCCCAGTATCATGGAAGGATTGGCGCTGACTGACTAACTAATATGCAGACATTGGGGCCTGGAGAGTACGTAAACCTTCAGATGTCAGCTGCAGAACGTTGACCAATTCTATATGTGAAACTCTGTAGTGGACCTTAAAAGGACCCTATTTAGGGGTTTCTGGATCTGTGCTGGGAAATTCTATGATAATGCGCCATTTCTTTTATGTTGTGGTGCAGAAGGATGCTGGTAGTTTTGTCCATGTTAACCACTACATCACCAAACACGTTTGAAGTGAATTTAATTTACGAGAGAACTTCAATTCATTCTTAGTAATGCTTTTCGGTCGTCCTGTAGGTTGGTAATCTTCATATAGCCTATATCAAGTTTGAAGCCCCATTTTGAGTGCCTGCATGGGGGATGGAGGTATAGCCTCTGCCACAAATTGAACCTAGAAGAACAACACGCCCTTCCTGCCCCAGTACCGGAAGTTGTGTACCTTCCTTGCCCCTATGCCTGCAAGATGATCCGGGGCTATATATCTTTGACACATTTTCACAATCTCTACCTTCATTCCTTTCCTTATAGATTTCTCTTTACAAACTTTCTGAGTGATCGACCTCGTTGCTATTGCGCTTCAAATCCAGAAAAAAACAACCCATTTTGAGTACCGAGATCACTAACTTCTCCACCAGGCAGCACTCGTATCTAGCAGATCAGTTATGTTGCATTGCTTCCGAGTTTACACTCGAGGGCGAGACCCTATTGAAACTGAGTTGTGAGTGGCCATCTTATCTCTACTGTTATTGCTATCAACATCATTTTGTGGCAATTTTCTGATATTAATTATTATTAATTGATGATTATCTTCCTAAATTATTTTTCTTCTTAATTCGTATTTTCTTCCTATTAATTTATTTGTGCTTGTTAATTAGTATTTTTCTTTTCATTAATTAGAATTTTCTTTTATAATTAGTATTTTTTATTATAAATTAGCATTTTCTTCATATTAATTAATATTTTACTTCTTATTAATTAGTATTTTTTTTTATTAATTAGTATTTTTATTATTAATTAGTATTTTTAATCTTATTAATAGTATATTTCATCTAATTAAATAGTATTTTTTCTTTTAATTATTAATTATTTTTCTTTTTATTAACTATTATTTTCTTCTTATTAATTAATATTTTTCATCTCCCCTCTTTTGGGGGAGAGGTGCAAGGAAGTATTATGTTTTTAACACCAAACAGCGCTCAGGTGGAAGCCTTCGTCGCCTCGGGGTAGAGGGATCTGTTCCGCGTCAGAGGTACGTGGATATAGATACCCATCGGCAGGATTCCTTGGAAGAGTGTGTGTGTGTGTGTGTGTGTGTGTGTGTGTGTGTGTGTTGTGCTATGAAGGCGGGAGAGGAAAGAAAGCAGTGTTGTGATTGGTTATGTGTGAGGTGAGAGGTGTAAGATCTACCCACCCGAAAACGGGGTGAGCACAGCGCGTCCACCTAGTATTTTTTTCTTCTTCTTCTTTGTTGTTAATGTATTAATATTTTTTTAAGTTATGTTGGATAAATTTGGAATTATTATTATTATTATTTTCTGGTTATTTATTTAAATAGTTTAATCCATTTAAAAATAAAAATTAAGGTAATTTACAAATCATTTTTACGTCTAACGTCCGGTGAACATCTCAGTGACCGCAATTTAACATCACTCCCAAAATGGGGGCTCAGGAGAATACCCATGGCCCCTAACTCTTCTCAAATAGGGGTCTCATCCTGTAACTACCCATACTTAGGGTAGCTTAATCTTGCCCATGATAAGAAGTAACATTACTTCTTGAACCGCTTTTATAATTAAACGAGGGTAATCCAAAATGTCCCCAGAAATGGGAATTAACACAAAAATACAAACGACAAGTTTAAGTCCTCCCAGCATAATAAACCTCTACGCTCATGGGATGTGTATGGGAAAGAAGTAATTGTAGGGATGAGTATAGAAGAAATAGCAGTTTAATAACAATCCCGAATTAAGGACTTGTGTTAAAATGGAAGTAAGGACTAACATCGCCTTCTCGGCAGGGGAGGCGGGGGGGGGGAGTCTCAAAATTAAAAGCAGACACCAACGGGGGCTCTTCTCGCAGGGCGTAAGGAGAGGTTTGTCATGAAAGTGGCCTAGAATAAACAAGTCAAAATGTTTGAAAGATTTATAGCATAAGATCCTCCTACAGACATTAGGGCCTGGAAAGACCGCATTCCTCCAAATGTCAGCTGCAACATGGTTTTCATGGTAAACTTGTCACCCATTTTGGGGGGATAGTAAAACAAAAAAAGGGGCAGGAGAAAAATATGGGAATAAAACACGCATATTAAATACCCACCAATACCCTATCGGAGCCAGAAGGGAGGGGATGAACCCCCTTACCCTCCTAATTCTGACTAGGGATGAATGGACGAAAGCTGGTCGTCGAATAGCCTGTGGAATTAGCTACCGGCCAAGAATAACAGGTGAGAAGAAAGGTCTTGAAGAAATAACGTCTAGATAGTCTCAGTCTAGTTCGAGACTGCCGGGGGGGATGTTGGGGTTGGAAGGGCATGCCGTTCTTCCAGTTACTAGGTGTAACACTGCACGGGGCAACCACTTGTGGGGAAGTTATGGTGGGGAAAGAGTGGCATCGATGATTCAAGTTCCATCGAATAGGGCTTGCTATTAAACTGCAATTTCTTCCACGCTCACCCATACAGCTATATGGTAATTCTTCAAATTGACTCATTTTTTGCGGAAACTTTCCTTTCAATCTACTCTATTGGCTTATCTGAATTGTCTATTTCTATTCATTCGGCGCAGAAACCAATAATTTCCGAGCTATTAGCAATTAAATGTAGTATTTTCCAAGACAGAAAGCTATTATTTGCCGCTGCTGTGACGTCATAAGCATCGGGGAAAAAGGTGTTTCATTTTAACGCTTAAAGAAATTAGATATTACCAACGATGTTAATTTAACTACGATATAGAAGGTTAGTGGTAGTAGATTACTTAAACAGGTTTATTTTTGGTAATTCTACAGATTAACGACTAATATGCAGGCGAGAACGCAAGCACCATTTTATCACAACCGCCACAAAGATCAACCATTTCGAATTCGCGTCTTGTTTGGTACCTTTCCTACCGGACAATACATCACACAAAACCTAACGGAACTAACTAACCAAAGGACATAGCAACACACTAAACCTAACCTTAAACACACAAAAAAACAACCAACCCAAAGCCTCGTTTCTTTCGTTCAGAACGAGCTTTCCTTCAATAACAGGATGGCTGCCAATCTATTTTTTTTACGACAAATATTTATAAAAAATCGCCTTCAATTACAGTGTAGTCATTTATCTATTTAATTACCTAAATATTTACTTTATCAAACCTAAATAAATCACAAGAGGCGTGAATTTTCAGTAAGTTGATGCGAGCCAATCACACGTTGCTATATAAACGGATCCAGCTTAATTAGACTGTTATTCTTCTCCCCAGGAAAGATTTTTGAGCTTGATGAAGTGAGGGAGGAAAACAACGTTTTGTGTACCATATGTGGCTCATTACTGAGTACCAAAGTGTGACTAAGGTTTCCTTTAATTTTTTAACACTTTGTAAAAATCGAAAACCAACGAAAGCATCTTCCACAAAAGTTTGAAAGGATATATATGTATATATATATATATATATATATATATATATATATATATATATATATATATATATATATATATATATATATACGAGGGGGAGTCAAAAAGTTCTCAGATAAATGGCATAAAATTTTTATTTGTAATAATACTGTAATCATTTTTCTACATAAGCTCCATTAACATCTATACACTTTCTTAATCTATGAATCCAACGGTAAAGACCATCTTTGTAGAATTCACGGGGTTGTCTCTGGCACCAAGTAATGACCTGCTTTTTTGCTTCATCTAATGATTGAAACCGGGTTCCTTTTAGGTGTCCCTTTAAATTTGGTTAGGTTAGGTAACCTAACCTAACCTAACCTAACCTAACCTAACCTAACCTAACCTAACCTAACCTAACCAAATTTAAAGGGACACCTAAAAGGAACCCGGTTTCAATCATTAGATGAAGCAAAAAAGCAGGTCATTACTTGGTGCCAGAGACAACCCCGTGAATTCTACAAAGATGGTCTTTACCGTTGGATTCATAGATTAAGAAAGTGTATAGATGTTAATGGAGCTTATGTAGAAAAATGATTACAGTATTATTACAAATAAAAATTTTATGCCATTTGTCTGAGAACTTTTTGACTCACCTACGTATATATATATATATATATATATATATATATGAATCTTCATTATTGTATTTATACCTAAGTGAAATTCAGATTGAATTATATCATTGTTTGATTCGAATGCTCTTAATTATTGCTACTTTCATCTTATTTCATAATTGCTAAGCTTTATTTGTACTACACAAATGTAACTACATTTGCTAATTCAGGGGTCTGGGCGTTTTTTGTAGTGATCCATGTAGACAAAAGTTGTGCACACTCATATAATCGTTCTTTCTTACACTTAGGTATCGCCTAACGACTATGTGAGTTTCATTCATCTCCGTTGGAATAAAACCTTATAACTATTATTTATTGGCCCTTGACTTGTAATACCAATAATTCTGCTTTTGAACTTTGTTATCTTTCTCCCTCGAACTCTCTGTCAAATTCCTTGGTACATGACCTCGCTCTATCTCTATCTATCTCTATCTACCCTCTCTCTCTTTCTCTTTCTCTCTTTCTCTCTCTCTCTCTCTCTCTCTCTCTCTCTCTCTCTCTCTCTCTCTCTCTCTCTCTCTCTCTCTCTATATATATATATATATATATATATATATATATATATATATATATATATATATATCATGGGCCACACCCACGTTCTCTATACATATAAACAAGAGGCATTATGCTATGCTCATGGGATCGGATTAGCATTACTAAGGCGTTCGATCACATCACTTCGTTTGAAATTTATTCCCTCCACTCAAAAAGGGATCTAGGCTCACCAACTTCAGCCCTTTATCTTATAAAACTTCAACTTCAGAAATAAAGTTATATTTTTATCAAGTAACTTATACAAATACATATACGAACTTATTTGGTCGGACATCCTCAAGAAAAAACCGACTTCTCTCGCTTCATATATATATATATATATATATATATATATATATATATATATATATATATATATATATATATATATAAGTTGGAAGAAAACGTGCGGAAGAAATATAGCCACGGATCCTCATACAGATGTCAGCTGCAGCATATAGGCCATTGCCTCACCTGACAACCCCTTTGCAGGATACACACTAGGGCACATAGGGCACGTCATTTCTCCAATTTTCAGGTGTACTAGAGTCTTTAGTCCTACTACCCCTCCCCCCTTCCCCCCTCCCCCTTAATTACGGATACACTTTGGTGTAATATTTCACTTTTGCATGAAACTGATATTGTTTTCTAGTTCTTTCCTTTTCTCTTACAATCTATGCCCATTTGGTATGTAATTTAAAATCCAAAAGTAAAGGGATGAATGTTGGGGCATGCAGGGTGCTTTAAATCTTTACGGGAACAAATTTGTACCACGTACTCGGGCAGTTATTGGTACAAACTTAATGCTAATGGAGCATAATGTCGCCTGTTAACGATTTTTACACGATTATTAATATGTAACATTATTAATAACATTATTTAACATTAGTATTAATATGTAAGATTAAATTAGTTAAGTATTTTTAAGGGTTGCTAACGTATTAATAGACCTAGCCACATAGGAAACAACATAACTGCAAGCGCCGAATATGCGCTATTACCCAAACACGGTTCTCGTAGCCACTGGCAACTAAATTAAAGTTACATCGATCAAACTTCGATCTAAATTGGGTTTAAATTGATATCAAATTGCTTTTTACCAATTCATATTTAATCCAATTTCAAATTTGCACGATTTGGTTTAATTATAATCCGTTATAATGCATACAACTCCTTAAAAATAATAAAATAGTGGGACTAATCAAAGCAATTTTGTGTTTTTGTATGGCGACACGTAGCAGGGAATAAAAAAAAAGGAATTAATATAATTTTAACATTGCAAAATCATACTCCAAATTTTAATAATTAAAATTTGGGCTATGAGAAAGTTTAACACAAATGAAAAACATATATATGAGAGCTTGTATATTGAGAGAATGGCTGTTTCAGAAGCTTGTAAGAGTTAATTATACATTCCTTGTAATTAATGCCATAATGTGCTACCGTATTGCTGTCATACACTCAAAGACTACAACTCAAATTTATGCGTTTTGTGTTCATAATATAAATTGAAATTGTTGGTTATGAAAAAACAAGATTATAGCTTGTCAAAGCGTGATATAATGAGAAACGGAAAAGTAAATTTTACTACTTTGATAGAAGGTTAATGTTTAAAAAAAGAGTATAATTTGATATCGGTCGGAGGTAAAAAATTAAAGAAATTGTGAGTAAAATAAATCGTACAAATTTATGGTAGTACTCGCATACCAATTTAATTAAAGTTCACTCAAGGAAGTAAAAGTAGGATATTATCTATAAATCTACTTAGAGCATTGAGGTCTGAAGGAGTTTTGGAACGGGAAATTATACCGTTGAAGAAATTCCGCTTCAAAAATACAGTACTTACCCAAAACAAAGATATAATTTTTTTCATGATGGTTGAATGAATTTTCCTTCGAGCTCACAGACTTATTACTTCAATCTCCATTCCATTGTTGAATTATCTTCTTAGTACACTAGAATGATACTTTCAATGCCAGTCATAACGAACCAAAACATTGGTTTTTATCACGATATCTTCTCAGGCTTGTAAACTTTCCTTATCGCTCAAAAATCAATTTAATTAAAACTGAACTATAAAACGCATAAGGCCTCTAGCAACTTATCAAGCACTGGTTATCGTGAGGGATAACTTCAACATTAAAATTTATCACACCGGTACAAAAATTAATCCACACTCTTCTTAACAGTTTGATAAATCGCGCCTTCGAAGGAACTTCATGCAACGCCGCGCCAGGGTGACAACAGATCAGCTGAGCGACGTTTCAACAAGAGAGCAGGCAACCCCCAAGCTGTCTTGGCTTCAAGGCCGTATAATTTAGCTCCGCCCCAAAATATTTGCATGGTAACTCCTCCAAATCCATATGAACACGCCTCTTTGTCCAAGAATTATGACGATTCACTTAAATGGTGTAATAATAAAATATCCTTATAATAGTTCTCATATAATAGCCCGTTCTTCTCATAGGTCAGTTGATTCTGTACCTCAGGTAAACTTTTTTGTTTAATTACATTAAATTAAATCACAAGGGCAACCTTTTTTATTACTGTTATGGTCAATTTCAAACAGTGATAAGGACTTGGAAAACTTTTTTAAACAATATTTCATAGATAGATTAAATAGAGTGAATAATTAGGATATTACACAAGTAAAAACAAAAGTAATCGAGCAACTATTTTTTTAATCCAGTTGGGATATGTTAATAAATAAAGTCACATTTTATATATTTAGGTTCATCCCTTTTTCAATCGTCGAAGAGGTCTCCATATCGGATAATGAAATTAACATAAAAATTATAATGACAATCAGTGGCAAGCCCGCGGGCACAAAGAGCCAGTCCTCATTAGGGGTGGAGATGACTGGAAGAGTGGTAGCATTGAGTTTTGCCACCAAAATCGAGCAGGGAACCTTTCGTGGCCTTAGGGAAGACCACCCATGACTGGGGAGTGTGGACTTAAACACAATAGTTGATAATAGGGTAAATAAAATTACCGAGTATTTTGAGTTTGCAAAATAGTCTTAATTGACGGATTTAAATACAACCATTTTTAGATATAACGCCCCGCAGGAAAATGGAAAACACCATGATTATCTACATAAGGACAATAAAGTTCGTACTCTAGGGTTCTTTCTCCCTTTGTATGAACTTGTTCCTGGACGTATACAATACACCTTCCCACCCGTGAGAGGAGATGGGGGGGGGGGGGAGTTGCCTAGCATCCTTACACTCCCAAGGAGCTTCTTTGCCTAGATCGAACTACCTTCCCCAGATCGCCACTGAGCCCTAATCTACCACTTGATTTACGACCAATTTTTCACACTTAGGGAGATTCCATCTTTGGTTTTCGTTTAATTTATGCTTGTATTTATTTATTTTCCCCAGTATTTATACATGAATTTGATAATGGTCGCCTCGGTAACTTTAGATGATAATTTATCGATTGAGAAAGAGAAGTAAATGATCAGACCAACAAGAGCATCTTCAGTCACTGGGAAGTAAAGACTAGAATGAGGGGTAAAGAGATGAAATTCTTTTAAAAAGCGAAAACCAACGAGGGAAATGGGGTAGAAAATACGAAATGAGAGGATCGTATAAAATGATAAAGTAAGGGGAAGTGAGAACGAGCGAAAGGCATATAGACAGAGTAGTATGAAGAGGAGACTACTTGGAACGCTCGGTCAAGGAATAGTACGCAACTCCTCCCCCTCAAAACATTGATACCCCCCCTGCAACGGGGCATTACCTAGTTCGTCCGAGCACAGGGTCCCCAGAATACACCCCCTCCCCTTGTTGGGATGTGAAGGTGTGTGGGGGAGGGGGCAACATAGAGCCCCCCCCCATCCATATGCAATATTATGTGGCTGGTCTCCTCGATCACTCTGCCCAAGAGGTTCCTGGCAAAGGAACCTAAATCCGTTGCGTCGCTCATAGTAGTCTCCTCCTTGGGATGGTCGGTTGATGCACCTTACGGCACATTTTCACTTCCCTTAACTTCACCATTTTTATTGTTCCGACGCTTTCTTAAACTGCCTGATGGCGTTGCCCACGTTAGTTTCGTTTTTTTTATAAAGATATAATAATCCCCAGGTATAAACAATCTTTTGTCAGAACCGCCGAATGAGAGGGGTCGAATCCTCTTAGTAACTGTAACTCGGTGCCTTTGACGTGTCTTTTTCAGCCTGGGGCTTATCGGGCTTCATGTTTCTCAAACGAGGTGGGAGAAAACGTAGGCAACAATGCTTCAGCCCTCTTCTGGAGAGTTGCGTGACCTACATGCCCCTATGCTCATACCCCTCTGGCTACAATGTCTGTACATGGATCTGCGGCTGTATATCTTTCACACATTTTTACTTACTCCACACTTCTCCATTTTCACACTTTCAACCTGAGATGACCTCGCTTGTTAGCGCTTTTAAAAATAACTTCTTTTATTGGCCCTTACCTTCCTCTCCCCGTGGACTTTTCCTCGTGGGATTACAAAACCATGGTTTTATTCTCAATAAATATTGCAATCGAGGTAAAAGCGAGTCCAAACTATTTTATTATAAATACTTTGAAAAAGAGTACATACTATAAAGAATACTGTACGTGCTTTTAAAAATAATGTACACAACTTGAAAAGGAGTGTTTATAGTTTTAAAAAGAATGCACATACTTTAAAAAATAATCTACGCACTTTGAACAAAGTGTAAATACTTTGACAAAGAGTGTACATTAGGGTGGATTGAAAAAGGGGGGGGAGGTGCAAAGATTTTTGAAATCCATTTTCCCACCCTGGTTTTTTGATGGACCCAACATCAAAAACTATTGTGTTGAAATTTCAGACTTCTAAATTAATATATTCAAGTTCGTCAACGCAATTGAAATTTTGACAAAAATTGTAAAAATGTCGTAAAATTCTATCTATTTGTTTTCAAACTTCAAGTTGTTACATCAACATTTATGTCCTATACGGGGTATATTATTTCCATAGAACTTTACAATCAATACTTATACTTCCATTTTATTGAATATAAATAATCCATTAACTACTCGATAAGTTTTTCTTCTGTTTGTTTCCATTCAACCTGTAAATTTTAATCATCATCACTCTGAAATAGGAGAAATTGAACAATTAACAGTCGAATATTTAAAGTTTCCTTATTATTCAATATCTACTTATTCAATGAAGTTAGATTTTTGTGGTGTTATTACCTTTCATTACAAGTCCTTCTTGGTATTAAGTCAGGCTATTTTTCTCCTGGACTCAATTCTACTCCTTATGTAGCCGTCCCATTTGTCTTCTCCACAAAATGCTAGTGACGCTTCTGTGACCAGTTTGATGCATCTCTCAACCGCTTATGTGTGAAAAGGAAACTTCGGAATATCCAATATAGGTTGTTGACTGATGAATTCTTCAAGTTGAACATCAGAGAGCGTTCTCATCAACAGAGGTTCGGTCACAATGGTCTGCTGCCAATTAATTAGGTGGATGCAGTCGTCAGCTTCAAAGTTTATGTCGGGGATTTTGAAAGTGCGTATTGAATCTTTTTGTGCTTTCATAATTCTTCTCTATGCGAGTTCCCGGATATAATTTCTTTTATCTTGCAGCATGCAGAGAAGAATGTTTTCCGCATGTGCAAAATAAGCATTCCTTTGAATCACTGGGGCAACTATATTTTTAATCTGTTTGTCTATCCCTTGCAATGATTGTATTGTCTTGAAGAGGTTAAGTGCTCCATCTTGCGAAGAAGAGTTAGCTTTTATTTTAAACTAGTATGGTGAATAGACTTTCATGATGAACAAGACAATAGATTTCAGCGTGTCAGAAGTCGAAACATATAATTGAAGTATCCGATTTGCCGTTGTAAGCCATCGTGCATGCGACATTTTTCCAGGACTCTTACGAGCCATTTCAGTAGAACATTTACCTTGTGAGATAGATAGAAGAATATCAACCAGATACTTTGGATCAATGTTCAGACTTCCTCTGGCAGCCGACGGCAAGTTAGTCGGAATTGGCTCGAATTCAACAACAATTAGAGTCTCACATTTATCCAGTTGTTTCCCTATAGCTTCAACAATTCCACGAGGCTCCGTTGTTTTCTCATCCAAATTGTTGATGAGATGCCGAAATGGGAGCTCATTTGCATGGAGCTGGCAAATAAAACAATGCAGTGGCCTATTAAGTTTTTCTTTTAACATTCTGATCAAACCTCCTTTTGTTCCTGTATTCATTGCTGTTCCATCGCATCCCACAGCAACGAGTTTATCAGTTGCGATGTTATTTGCTCCTAAAGGGTCTTTCAACAAGGATGCTCGAGCTTTGTCAGGGGATAGTGGCCATGTTGTTAAAGCGACATCTGGCAACCTTACTGTGAACTGTTTAGTAGTACTTGGCAAGTCATGATGGAAGGTTATAGCGTTGAACAGTGTGTGCAAATCATCAAATGTTATTATCAAAATCAGTGCTCCCTTCGACAAACGTTCCGCGCATTACGTGATTTCTATCTTCGCCACAGCGACGAGGCCCATTTTTGGATGAATGGATTTGTGAACAAGCAAAATTGTCGGATTTGGGACGAAAACAATCCACATGAGATACACCAGCACCAATTGCATCCCAACAAAGTCACTGTCTAGTGCAAATTTTCGTTTAACGGAATCACCGATCCGTATTTTTTGAGAACAAAGATGGGATTGCCATAACCGTCAACGGTGGGACCTACAGATCGATGATAAGCAACTTCGTGTGGCCTCAACTGGATTATATGCCTGACATGGATACTGACGACATGTGGTTCCAACAGGACGGCGCTACGTGTCACACTGTGCACGCCACGATAGACATTTTGCGATTTAGCGTCATAAGACTACTTTCTTTGGGGCTACCTTAAATCGCAGGTCTATGCGAATAATCCGCAAACAGTTGATGTCCTCAAAGTCAACATAGCGAACACCATCCAGCAAATTCAGCCAGATTTATGACACAAAGTCTTCGAAAATTGGCCCTCCTGAATACGTTCCACCAAGCAAAGTTACGGCAGAGATTTGAAGGACGTCATATTCCACACTTAATGCCATACAATGTACTTTCAAATTTAAAATAAATTGAGTGCATATATCACATACAACTTGTTTTATTTACATCTAAAAATCGAGTGACCTTATTGAAAGACGCTATAGATACGAGAATATTGTATCGCATATAGCTTTTGCAGAACCTGTCTTTATTGTCAGGTGTCCAAGGTATTCTGAACCAGGTTCTTCTATCATAGAGACGTGCTCTTCCATTATCTTCTTATTGTGATGAGTTCCCTCAAACGTCTCAACCAAAAATCTTTTATCTTTTCTACCATCAATATAAATAGAATATAATGGCTTATCCGTTCAAATTTCTTGCTGAAATGTAATACGTTCTTTGACACGCTCTCTTCTAACTTTTGACCTGTCAACTACTACAGAAGTTTCTTTGCCTTCAATGACGATAAGTCCTTATGGATTGAACTTGTTTTTAAAGCTGCAGCTCGATCAGACACATCAGTGTGGTCACGTGCCAACGCAAATTCTGACAATTTTATTCGTTTAGATGGAGTCGTGGATGCAAATATTTTGTTTACTTCTTTTCGTTTCACGGATGAAGAAAGCTCATAGTCACTACCTTCGTCAGTAGATTCTGTTTCTGTGCTGGATGAAGGAAGAATCACTTTGATATTATCTGTCGAGGTAGATGGTTGATTTAAGAGAAAATACTTACGATTCTTCATAGTGCACTCTGAATATTCTTCTTTGATTGAATTTGATCGATATTATATATTGCTATTTTCCTAGTTGTTCGTTGGTCTTCCAGAAATGTTTGCTCCAATGGTGGCACTTTCTTTTCTTTGCTACAAGAACAGTTTTCAAATCTATCGCAATTACAACACGAAATATCAAACAATTGTACTACATTCTTTGTAAAACCACCACATTTGTGTTTGAATGATGTCACATTTTTCCTGCTAATATTTCTCATTAAAGCCTAATATTTTATAAAACGTGTATAAATATTTATTGTACACTATAAATAACTGTTCTTAAATACAAATAGACGAATGCTATCAAAATAATGGATACTATACAAAGCCACACAAACACATTTACATCCACTCTCAATGAGATCCTCCGTGCTACTGAAACATAATTGTCACGTGCGCGGCTATAATATGTCATTGAGGAACCTCTAAAAATCAATCGATTACTTTCAAATTTCGTTTACTTGTTCGTTAAAATACAATAATTATTTGTTTGGGGGTATTAATTCCAAATTGGAATTTAATTTTCAGATATAATCCAGGAAAGTTAAAATTCAGTGGAAAATCGCATTATTTTCAATTTTAAATGGCGTTGAGGAACCTTTAAAAATTAGTATATTATAAAATCCTATAAGAAGTTTTAATTTGACAGTTAGCCCCATAATAAAATCGTGGTGAGAAAATAAATTTCATAAAAATGTTTTTTGCTCCACCATAGTGTACATACTTTAAAAAGTAGTGTACAAACTTTTAAAAGTAGTGGAAATACTTTGAAAAAAGTATATGTCAGAGAGAGAAGGTTTACCCCTTCCCCCTAAAACCCAACGTCTACTTGTAGCGCCTGAGAAAATACACCTGCACGGCCAGACAGCCCCAAGGGGGCCGCAAGATTTTCACGGGACCGCATGATCCGTTTAGGTTCCATTTCTCGCCGTCGTACCGCATGATCGCGCCAGACCCACGGCGCCAAGGACCTTTGCGCAAAACTGTGAGGCCCGCCGAGATTCTCCTAAACCAAGTCTAATGAGATCTCCGTCCCCCTTGGGGGGCCCCCGGCGACCCGTTTCCGCCGAGACAGTATAAATACTTCGAGAAAAGCTTTGAAAAATCTGTACCACACAGCCTCGTCTTGGTTAGCAGCCACGTACAGTTTCGTATACCCTGCCTCGCCTCCCAACAGCTTCCAACTTCGAACGCGACGCGTCACCTTTACCCGGCCTTGCTCGTATCTAATGCCATAATTCCCGCCGACAGACGATAGACTTGGAAAGGCATTTTTCACTCAGTTATTGACTTCGTTCAACGAGTGGAGTACTCCCTCGCTCATTTCTCAGCGAAGTAAAAGAAGAAGGAATCTTGCAAGTGGAACTTTGCACCGCCCCGTTTACTCGCCTATTCAAGCCTACAGTCAATTAGGCTTGACGTAAGTCTCCCCGATAAATGAACTCTCCCATTTTCTCTGGAATCAATCACCGTGCATCCTCTCTCGGACTCTCGTACCTGTCGAGTCATTTGTACTTCTCCCATCCCCCTGTTTGGTACCCCAGGTCTCATTTTATTTATTATCATTTATTTACTTGTATTATTAATATTTTCTTTGTATATAGTAAAGTTATATATTTTTCTACCATTAGTTTCTCTAATCCCAGAAACTCTAAAAATTGATTATTTAGGCCAACCGCACTCGATTTTGTTTATTTAACCCTAGCACTGGGATCTATATCCCAATTTTATGGCGTGCCTTCTTCACGGTCACCCTACCACAGTGTACATTCTTTGAAAAATAGTCTACACACGTTGAAAAAATGTAAATACTTGGACAAAGATTACACATACTTTTAAAAATAGTGTACATAACTTGAAAAGTAGTGTACACACTTTTAAAAAGAGTGGACATTCTTTGACAAAAGAGTGTGCACACTTTTAAAAAGAGTGGACATATATTGAAAGAAGAGTGTGCATAGTTTTAAAAAGAGTGTACAGACTTTGATAAACAGTCTACAGACTTTGAAAAAAGTGTAAATACTTGGACAAACAGTGTACACACTTTGAAAAAATAGTGTACATACCTTGAAAAGTAGTGCTCAGAGTTTTAAAAAGAGTGGACATACATTGATAAAAAAGTGCACATACTTTAAAAAGAGTGTACATAATTTGCAAAATAGTCTACCTACTTTGAGAAAAGTGTAAATACTTTGACAAAGAGTGTACACACTTGAAAAAAGATGCACATACTTTAAGAAGCAGTGTGCAGACTTTCAAAAAGAGTTGACATACTTTGAAAAAAGAGTGTACACACTTTGAAAGAAGAGTGTACACACCTTGAAAAAGAGCATGCATACCTCGACCCTTGAGTGACCGCGAAAGGGTAGAAAGACCAAACGAACTGACACCCCTGAACTCCTAAGAACACCCCAACGAGTCGTGTTGTGCAAATTAGTACAACAAAAAATCCCCCTAAACAACCAATGGCAACAACAACAACAACGCTTTCTCCTCTCTTAGGCAACCATTCATACAACAGCGTTAATGATCAGACAAAAACTCGAGGCCTAAAGCCCGGTCGCCATTGTGTACACAAGAGCTGGTTCCGCCTCGAGAGTGGGTGACTCGCGCGCAATTTCCTGGTCATCGACAAGAGCCGCGACTTTACGCATATGTACAATTTCAGGAGGAGAGTTGTGTGTCATATTTGACTCCCCCAAGTGGTCTTTTCTCTCTACATCTTCCATACATTTCAACTTACACCAACTTTACCACTTTCTTCACTCCCCTCTCCTCCTAGACTTCTAGGTATGCCTTCGTTAGTTCTCGCCTTCTTCATTTAAGTATTTAATAAAATTAATAAAAAGGGATCTTTTGAAGAATAGAGGTCCTACATGAGCTTTTTTTACCACAGGGGTCACAGTTTCAACCTTTTGAATAATAGGGGGCCAAGTTTGTGGCCAATGAAGATTATAAAAAATATATAAGGTAAAATAGCAAGGATTAGTACTTTATTCAATGCTTTATTAAGTAAAACATTGAAAATTACACAATACTTTAGTAATACTTTATTATCTAAAGCAATTTAAAAATACACGACCACTGTTTCGAAATTTCAGCACAAAAATAATCAAATAGACTTCCCTGATGCCGTTCCCGATACTTAAATTCCTGTAAACAGGAATGTAAGAATTCTTTTTTGCATCTATAAAGGTTTTTTATTTTAGATTTATGTTATCCTCCAAAGTGTGAACACCTGTTCTATTATCAAAAAAATGTAACGAATCATTTACAGTTTTATGTAGGGGTCCTTGGTTACTGATCTTTTGGTAGGCCTTCCATTCGTCGGAGTGCATCGTCTACCTTTTTAATTATGGGTTTAAAGAGTACCAGGATCGTGTTTTTGGACTATTTCCATGTAGCTTATGGTTGGTCTCGTCGATGTATCTACCATTCCCAAAACCCCAATTTGGCAATGGGGGGCTCTTCCTTTGTAATGTTTGGGTATGTGCGAAAAGCATGACTCGTCTACTTGTAGCATAATACCAGGCCCACCTAGTTAAACTGGGTTATTTTTTTAAATACTTAGTACATACCTAACGAAAAAAACTATATAAATCGACCATAGTTTTTAGTAAGACATTTAATAACTTAGATGCACTTATTTCACCAATTCAGTCACACCAATAGAAAATAACTTCAACTCATTTCTGAAGGGTGATTTTAGAATTAAAAAAGAATGATTTTTTAAATTGACATTTTATGTTTGTACTTTTCTCGGGCCTTATTTTGACAATTCCAAATATGTATATACAATATTACACAACCTAAACATTTCATTTCAAGCGTAATAAGTTCTTTATTTTTCATCCATGTAATTACTGGGGAATGTCTTCAATTAGTAACAGTTTGATTTGACTTTCAAATAGGCTTCGATCCATGCTTAAGAGCTGCTAACTATGGAATACTTTATATAGATTGAAGTCACTGCTAAAGTTCTCCTGACAGGTGATTCACTATGGGTATATTTCCTAATGGAAATACCCATGAATACAGAAGTGACTCCAGGAAAGTCTACCTTTTAACGGTGAGTCACCAATAACACTATTTGAAGCAGTGACAGGATGCCATAACAATAATCTTAAAGAAAATGTGAGTCGTTAGTAATGAGCTTTTCCAGTCACACCTTGATCACTTTTACTGAAAAGTACTGAGAAAAAGATGGAGCAGATTTGTTTGTGGCATTCCTGAGTGATATACGATGTGTATATCGTTAATTAAAAGATTCAAGTTAAATTGTTTGTATCAGTTATGTAGCACCAGAAGTGCAAAAATCTCTGGTAGATCGCCCGCTAAAGTGTAAATGACCCAGTAGACCGCATGCTAAAGTATCACCCTATTAACTACCTTTTTATCAATATGAGTCCCATTTTTTAACCTTTTGAAGATTAGCGCTCCTTGATTCATGTGGGGGGGCCGTTAATCTTCAAAAGATCCCATTTTTCTAAAGTGACCAAGTTATGGGAAGTGAAAAATGGGCGGGAAGTATTTAGTTTTAGTAGTAAAATAAAGGCTTCTGAAAGGGTTGAGAAAGAAAACCTCTATATAATCAGAGATTTGGAGTGAGCGGAAAAAAAATAAATGACTCCTAACTCCCAACTTTAAACTCCAAACTTCCGAGTCTCCTGACTCACTAAATGCACTAAGACTCTCGACCGCCCCCCCCCCCAAAAACTAGTCGTTTTTCGCTTATTTATGAATCGAAAATGTAGTCAGAAGAAAAACGACGTTTCCCGAATGAAATCAGTTATAATTGGAAAGACGAAATTTACCAAGATAAATTGGAAATTTATGGTTATAATTATATACATTAGGAATACTTCAAATTAAATCATATTAACTGAGCGAAATTAAAATGCATCATTTATTACAATAATATTTATAATAAATTTAATTATAATTTAATTCTTCCATCATTGTATATTTGCTGTGACTCCTAACTCTCAAGATCTTTCAAGGCAGATTTGATCCTTGATCAGCAAGAAAAGACAATTCGAATTTTCGCTATGATTCACTGACGGTACACAAAACAAGACTATTATGTAATTAGAGAAAATATTAGTATATATATATATATATATATATATATATATATATATATATATATATATATATATATATATATATATATATATATATATGGGTGAGAATGGGAGAAGGAAGTTAAAACCCGAAAAATATACTGAAGTTCTTTATTGACGTTTCACCTGTTGGCTTCTTCTGAAGAAGCCAACAGGTGAAACGTCAATAAAGAACTTCAATGTATTTTTCGGGTTTTAACTTCCTCCTCCAATTTCTCACCTATACGTCGTGATATTCCTACCATATATATATATATATATATATATATATACAGCTTTGGCAAAAATTATGGGGCAGGTATAGAAAAGTGAAAAATATGATTGAAACTTATTTATTTCATACTTGACATAATACAAATAAACTGCTTTAATGCGGTTTTTTCATGTCGTAAATAAGTGGTTGTCAAAACCTTCTGGCATTCAATGTGTGATACTAACGTTTTTCCTATTTTTTGTGATTATCTTATTGTTAACTTACAAGGGGTAATTTTTTTGTTAAAAATGTCTCTGAAGAAACAGATTCCCGAAGCTCAAAGAGCTCAAATCAGTGCATTGTCCAGGAAGAGATTATCCCGATTCAAAATTGCAAGAAAATGAACTGCTCGAGAAACGGTGTCCAAAAAAAACATTTAAAGGTACAATGAGAACAATTTTTTCAAAAACCGTGATGGTCAAGGTGGGAAAACGTCTACAACTCCGAGGGAAGAGAGATTGCTAAAAAGGACATCTCTGGACGATAGGAAAAACCCCTCAATTTTTCTGATGTAGCCGCTGAGTTTAAGGCGGCAGCAAACAAAGAGATATCAAGACACACATCGAGAAGAAGGTTATTAGAAGTTGGGCTTAAAGGATGTAAGGCTAGAAAGAAACCATGGCTATCTCAGGTGAACAAGAAGAAGAGATTGTCTTGGGAAAAAGAGCAAGATGAGATATCAAGAGATATCAAGGCGCACATTGAGAAGAAGGTTATTAGAAGTTGGGTTTAAAGGATGTAAGGCTAGAAAGAAGCCATGGCTATCTCAGGTGAACAAGAAGAAGAGATTGTCTTGGGAAAAAAAGCAAGATGAGATATCAAGAGATATCAAGGCGCACATTGAGAAGAAGGTTATTAGAAGTTGGGTTTAAAGGATGTAAGGCTAGAAAGAAACCATGGCTATCTCAGGTGAACAAGAAAAAGAGATTGTCTTGGGAAAAAGAGCAAGATGATTGGGCTAAAGTTTTTTGGTGTGATGAAAGCAACTTTGAGGTAGGTTCTCCACATTAGTTTCCACCAATTTATTACGTTTGTACACATTTTTATTGAATACCAAAAATAATCAGTTTAATTCTCCTCAGATCTTTGGAACCCCTGGAGGTGTTTATTCTCATCGAAGAGTTGGGAAAGCTTATGATCTGAGATGTGTTGTCCCCAAAGTCAAATTTTTGAGCTGGCAGTGTAATGAATTGAGGCTGCATGTCGTCGAATTCAGGTCCAGGATTGTTGTTCACTTGTGAGGGCAGAACGAATTCCAACACTTACACCTGCATGTTAGACCAGGTTTATCAACCTTCCTTAGGTAAAATTTCCAATGATGACATATGAGATAGTGTAATCTTCCATAAAACAATGCTCCATGTCACAAATCTAGAGTGTCAAAGGGTTTGTTTGTAAAGAAAGGGGTGACGTTGATGTAATGGCCCCTTCAATTTCTAGACCTCAACCTCATTGAACATTTGTGGTCACACTTGGGCACTAGAGTGAGGGTGCACAAATGTTCCTCAAAAAATAATTAACGGCCAAAATTCATGAAGAAGGGCAAAAAATTGAGCCAACCACCTGTGCCAACTTAGTCCCAAGTATACAAAAATGCATAAAGCAAAATGAGGACACATCAAATATTAATTATTAATAGAATTTACGCAAAAAATGTTTATTTGTATTATGTCAAGTATGAAATAAATGAGTTTCAATCCTATTCTTCACTTTTTCATACCTGCCCCATAATTTTGGCCAAGGATATATATATATATATATATATATATATATATATATGCAGATACACCCACAAAGTAAAAGTGAAAAACGATTCCGAGCGCTTGTACATCCTAATTAATGTTCAGAGGTGGGTTGTCTAATCCCCCCCTTCCACTATTTACGGCAATGCATGTACAGCCTCCTGTTTATTCCTTGAAAAGGTCTTTAAGAATAAAGAAGAAAACGCTCGGAATCGTTTTTCACTTTTCACTTTTCCTTTGTGGGTGTATCTGCATAACTTTGACTCACGTGCACTTTGTGAGCTTTTTTCATATATATATATATATATATATATATATATATATATATATATATATATATATATAGTCAGCGAAAGAATGCACTGTTTTTTCAAATATATAGGTATTAGTCTTAAAACTTTGTCCATAGCTAATTTTTGTTCTATAATATTAATAATCAATATTATCAATCATTTTCCAACAAGGTAGAGGTAGCTTGCATCAACTCCACTTCTGGCAGTCATTAGTTTACACAGACTCTCAATCTCGTCCATGCTTATAACCAGCGAAGGAATTTTACCTCGTTGAAAAAAATTCATTAAAATCACTTAGGTGAGAAAGGAACAATGAAGGTGGAAAGAGACAAAAAAAATAAATAGTAAAGACAGAAATAATAAATATAATCCACCCTATTTTGGGCACAGCTCTAACCTATTCGGATGTCGTCCAGGGAATATCTCAGCGCGCCCCTACATTGTGCCACAACATTTTGACCTAAAGGGTGTCCTCCGTGACAACTTAGGCTTATAACATCGTACCGCCGTAAATCTAATCTCAATTAAGGTTTCCACGGCAACTGTTGTAAAGTTAACCCGCATGGGGGTTCCCATGGTAACAACCGTAAAGTTAAACCGAATTGGAACTCTCATGGTAACCGTTGTAAAGTTAACCCGCATGGGGGTTCCCATGGTAACAACCGTAAAGTTAACCCAAATCGGGGCTCCCATGGTAACTGATGTAAAGTTAACCCAAATTAGGGTTCCCATGGTAACAGCAATAAAGTTAACCTGATTCGGAGTTCCCATGGTAATTGATGTAAAGTTTAGCTGAATCGGGGTTGTCATGGTAACTGCCGTAGAGTTAATCCGAATTGGGTCTCCCATCCGGTAACTAGCCCCAGGCAGTGTGGCTTAACTGTTCCCAACCTGCCGGTGTTTCCATTGTGTAGGTCAACACTCTCCACTTCCATCCACCTCAACCATCTCCTTTCAACACTCTCCACTTCCATCCACCTCAACCATCTCCTTTTATCACTCTAAACTTCCATCCACCTCAACCATCTCCTTTCAATACTCTCCACTTCCATTAACCTCATCCATCTCCTTTCAACACTCTCCACTTCCATCCACCATAACCATCTCGTTTCATCACTCTCCACTTCCATCTACCTCAACCATCCCCTTTCAATACTCTCCACTTCCATTAACCTCATCCATCTTCTTTCAACACTCTCCACTTCCATCCACCTCAACCATCTCCTTTCATCACTTTCCACTTCCATCCACCTCAACCATCCCCTTTCAATACTCTCCACTTCCATTAACCTCATCCATCTCCTTTCAACACTCTTCACTTCTATCCACCATAACCATCTCCTTTCATCACTCTCCACTTCCATCCACCTCAACCATCCCCTTTCAATACTCTCCACTTCCATTAACCTCATCCATCTTCTTTCAACACTCTCCACTTCCATCCACCTCATCCATCTCCTTTCAACACTCTCCACTTCTATCCACCTCAACATCTCAGTTCAACACTCTCCACTTCAATCCACCTCAACCATCTCCTTTCAAACTTCTAGCGAAGATGCTCTCGCTGGTTTTCGTTTAGTTTTAAGTACCAATAACAAGAAACCAGGGATACGAACGGTACAATACCTGGACTCAATAAAACCGGTTTTAGAATTTTCTTTTATATTTGAGGCGGTTTTATCGTCTTAATGGACAAAAAATAGAAAAATGGAAAGTAGAAAATGGAAAAATACCGAGTTTGACAAGACAAAGAAATTGACAAAAATAGGGAAAAGAAAAAGTGCCGAAGATGTATTTCAGTTTTCCCGTAAGGATTTATGATTGAGTCTCAGAGACGGTGCTTAAGTATGCCTTGCCCCCTAAACACCTAAATACTACTCCATTAGCGCATGTATGTATTACATGTATGTAAACATGACGAATTACATGGTGGGAAGAAAGTAACTAGAGTTCCTTGGAATTGAGTTTAATGACGAATTGGACGCAAATATTCGTCAGGAGGACAATGGAATACCGAATACCCAAAATACCAAATGAGCTGGGGCCGTGAGAACGAGTAGGGCAGGGCATTTCTCTCCCCTCTGAGAGGCACTTAAACTATGTCATCGGATTCAACCTAACCTAACTGACCATATTATTTTATGGTTTCCTAATTTCACATTATCCCCTAAGTGACGTAGAATTCAATCTATAACCGTAACCACTTCATCCCCAACTTAGTAACGTAGAATTCAAACCATAATCACTTTATCCCCACTTAGTTACGCATAAATCAAACCATAACCAGCGGGTGGATGATTGTCTCCATGCACTCAAGAAGAAAGAACCATTATAAATTTAACCAGGGGTCTTTTAGTTTTCTTTCGCTGCTTTACTATTGGTGCTCTCTAAATAACTTTAAAAAATCGATTCTCTTTTGTTTTCTTATCAGTTTTTAAACAAAAATCAAGCGAGCCCTTCTGGCGGCAACTACCCAAAACATTGCTGCTGTTTTGTTATCGAAAACACGAATATTTAGGATCTACGATTCAATTTAATCCAAGGTTGCCTCAATTAACAACAAAATTCACTCTAATGAACTTTGCGGAACGATTTAAAACTAAAGATAAGCTCATCACAACAACAGCATATTTCGTTTTAAGTACAATAACATGTCAATATTAATGCAAAGTACTTGAAAACTGATAAATAAGAAGATAAACCTTTAAATTATTCGAATTAACTGTACACTGTATGTATCTGATCTGAATGTGTTACTTGAAGTCGTTTATATATGATTTTGCTTCGTACGGTCAACATAATCGTATCTTTATCGGTACCATAAATTTTACCTCATACAATCTTTGGCATAAAGTTATTTTCTTATGGTGATAACGTTCTGATGAGCCGGGCTCTCAGAAGCCTCATAACGAAGGGTAAATTTAATTTTAGTCAGTTTATTTATTTCAGGAAATAAACGAATTTCAAAGTTGGTGGCAACAAAAAATTAAAAAATGTTTTCATATCAAGAAAAGGGCGTGTGAAGAAATAGAGTCGGGGGTTAACCTTTCCCCAATCTTGTTTTGGTTATCCCCAAATAACCTCATTTAATGACTGTCTTAGTAAAGTTGATAATACAATTACTTCTTCAGATATTGCTAACGATAAATAACGAATGAAATAAATAGCAATTATTAACCCTCTCTCCTAAATACGTTGATGTTCCTGACAGTATCGTAAATATTGCCTTGCTCAGGCAAGCCTAGATTAGATTTACAAGGCGGCCGTAACGGATTTTTTGAAACCCAGAAATGATATTTATTTTTGCTATATTTAGATAAACAGTGAACTCAACTAACTCTTAAAAGACACTAAAAATATTTATTTTTGATAAATGCACAGGCATCCACAGCCATTAATTACCTCTCCCTACCCACGACAATAACTTTCTAGAGGGAGTCAGTAGTATGGATATTAAGAATCATAACCAAGGTTCGGGTTTTCACGGTCTACTGCATGCTCTTCAAAGATTTTAAGTTAAAGATGGGTTGAGCGAAGATAATTTACTTATCACCTTGAACTATGTTATTTCTCCTCCAAGTGGTATTATTTAATGGTGCACAAGGAAATGCCGACGACTTCTGTCGATATGGGCCATTTCTGGGATTTTTTCCTTGACTGGATTCCAAGTTGAGACTTCTAGTTATCTGTCATACCATTGTCTAGAATCTAGATGCTCCAATGTTCTTACCTTCTTATCATTTAGTCTTAAAAAGGATTTGGAATTTACAATTAACTTTATTTTTACTTTCTTCTCGAGTTATTATTATTCCTTCCAAAATAGTTGCACTTCTGTTAGAAAAGTTTAATTTTACTTCGCTTTAAATTCAAAATATCCTCGATTTAATGTAATTCATGGATCATCATCAATAATTGAAATCATGAAAATGCCTTCCTTATCTTGAAGAAGAACTACATAACTAAAAAAGAACTATAGAACTGAAGAGGAACTACAGAACTGAAGAAGAGCTAGAGAACTAAAGAAGAACTACATAACTAAAGAAGAAAGACCGAACTAAAGAAACTGACAGAAGAAAAGAAAAACGAAGGAACTGAAGAAAATGGCAGAACTGAAGAAAATGACAGAACTGAAGAATAACTACAGAACTTAATAAGAACTTTAGAACTGATGAATAATCACAGAAATAAAGAAGAACGACATGAAGAACTGAATAACAGCTACATAACTTAAGAAGAACTACAGAACTGAAGAAGAACGACAAAAGTGAAGAAGAACGACAGAACTGAAAAAGAACTATAGAACTGAATAACAACTACAGAACTTAAGAAGAACTACAAAACTGAAGAAGAACGACAAAATTGAAGAAGAACTACAGAACTGAAGAAGAACTACCAAATGAAACCGAACGAAGCCCTTAGGATCTCCTTAAAGCCAATCCCGGAAGAAAGACAGTTTCAACACCAGCTAACGAGATCCAAGGACCAAGAGATTCGTTGTCATGGATTTAAAAGTTCTGCAAAGAGGAATGGGTCCTCGCAAGGAGGGGGGGCGTAATAGGGGTAATGCCCCCGCTACAATTGAAATGTGGAGGAGCCGCGTGCCCTCCACACCCCAGTGCCCCAGAGTCGGGTTGTCTTTGCCACCTTTTTAAATCTCCCCCTGTCTAGACCCAACAAAGAGTGGAAGAGGGTGTTTTACGTTATGTGCATGAAAAAACTCATGCAATATAATCGAGTGTAATATGACTACAAAAATTCATGCCAATTTAGTCCATTATTGCTCGAAGTCGTCCTCCAAATCCTTCAAGTGATAGAAAAGAAATATGTGACAGGGACATGCGAAATGAATTTTGAAAGCAGTTTATACAAGTGATAGAAAGAAATATGTGACAGGGACATGTGAAAGGAATTTTGAAAGCATTTTATACACATGCTTTTTAAAGGACTAATTTTTTTACTTACTTAGGAGACAGGTTTCGGAAGAGACTGGCTTCCATCATCAAGTCCAAGAATAATGATGTAAGCCAGTTACACCTAGGTAAAGAATTATATATTGTTTTATAAAAAGATTTTGTAAAAGCTCGATATTGAGTTAAGATATTTATTAATACTCCTTTGAAATACCCCCAACTAGTCATCGTCCCTTTCCGCGCTGACCTCCCTTCCTGAATAGTCCAGCTGATCCCCTCCAAAGTCGGGATTTTGATTGAAACTCCCTCTGAAACCCTCTCCCTATCTAAAAATAATATTTCCTTGTGTTTATCATAGGCTTCAATCATTTTTTAAAATAATTTCATGAGACAAAGAGGCCTTAGCTGAAATCAATACTATCTTTAATAGATCGTTTTATTCAATTTAAATCCCGTTCCCATCTATAATAATAATTGCTTCTAAAAGTTCACCAATAATTGAAGGCAAAATAATGGGAAGGTAATTACTAAGATCGGTTTTATCTCCCTTTATAAAGGTGGAATGACCTTATTCCTTTTAAACTTTACTAGGACCACGCTGTTATAATGCTCGGTTAAGGATCATGCAATGTGATTTAACCTGTCCTTTATTTTTCTTTTAGATGAGTTAACTAAATGCCAACAGTCCTGGGATAATTCGCATACTTTTCTTATATTATATACATAACTGTTTTCCTCTCGTTAATATACCTATTGAACAGAAGTTTCTTAACAAAACTAAGTGTAAACCCATATAAATCTTTTCAATCTATTAGGTTAGTGAGAAATTACTTCCGATCGTTTCTGTATGTAGTATTCTCTCCTACGAGCTTTTTGCTGTAGAAGTAAGGATAGAAAAACATGGCTCATGTTTAGACTTACAAAATTTGAGCCATGATTCTCCTTTTTTTCTTACATTTCGCTTGACCATCCTGGATCTAATATTAACCTATCCCACTTAAATTTGGTGATTTTTTTAAAGTTTTCTCGTATCTATTTTATCCTGCAATAAATATATTCATTAATTTAACTTAAACGGATAAGGAACTTTTTTTGAATTCCGGTGATTTCCATGTTGATACGTAGCTAACTCAAAATTTATACTGAGTAATTACTTGTAGCACAGGATACAGATCTATGATTTCCCCACGTTGAAAAAATACTAAAGTCCCCCAGTGATGATATAAAACGGAAATTTCGACTTTTAAATAACAAAGAGCGGAATTACTTGACTCCTTTTCTGTTTGTTCTTTGTTTTTTTTTTAATCTGGAATCTAGCCAAATTGTAGCTAACTCAAAATTTATACTGAGTATTACTTGTAGCACAGGATACAGATCTATGATTTCCCCACGCTGAAAAGAATACTAAAGTCCCCCCAGTCGATGATAGAAAACGGAAATTACGACTTCTAAATACCAAAGAGCGGAAATACCTGACTCATTTTCTGATTGTTTTTTGTTTTGTTTTTTTAATCTGGAATCTAGCCAAATTGTGATCACTTGTCTGCAGGAGAAAGTGATGCTTGTAGATAGGAGTACAACGGCGTATTGAGTAAGGTGATCTCTTAGATATGGTTACACTGGTATGTTCGATAATGTATAATAAGACTATGTTGAAATATTAACCGAGGTTTAATGTAAATAAGGCCACAATTGGCATTGGATATATTTGTATATAAGCTGAATTAGTGTATTAACTGAGGTTAACTTGTAAACAACACCGTATCACGTATAATTGAGGTGTACAGGCTGGTCCGAAAGTTTTGTTTGCTAACCCTGTAAATATTGTTTTAATTTTCTATTTCAGATGGCTAACACAAGCTCCTAAAGTTTGGAATAGAGGCTGATTGCGACTGTATGGGGACATGATATTATTGATATTGATATTAGTATCTTGTTCCTCTATTGAAAGTAAATACACTAAAACAAGTACATGTGTTTGATATTATCATATTGTTCCTCTAATGTTCTTATTACTCTTCGGTAGTAAGTGATAAGACTTTCAAACCACCCTGTACTTTAGATATGGTCACAGTTGTTTATAAACTAGTGCGAACTTGACGATAAGAAAACATTGACTTATTGACAGAAGTCTAGAAATAATTAATCTAGGATCAAACCCCGTCTCGCCGCAATCTATGGCAACAACCTCAAAGCCAACTTGAATCCGCACACCCATCCGACCATTAACCAACCAACATGTGGCTTAACTTTGCTCAACGAAGGTAGCTGTACGTCCATTCGATTTGCCCTTAACATGTTTGTCATAAAACACCACGACTTTATGAGGTTTGTTTGTACATAATACAACATACTAAATTGGTTTTTACTTGTGTAGAAAACCCCAGTGGTATTAACTCAAGTACAAATTAAGACGCGTCTGATACAAAGAGTTTCAAATAATTTACTCTTTGGTAGCGAGACAAGTTGTTTTTCTTTTTCCTGGGAGTAATTTACATATGGGTAACTAAGTGTTAAGAAGACAAAGGATGATGTCAACGTGTTTATTGTAGTATACTTGTAGATATAGTTGCAAATATCCCATTTTTTACATCCCTTAAGTTTTTTATATCTGACGTCAACGTTTTCCAAGGGTCTTTATTGACTTGTGCTCCGGATTTTTTTGTTTCTTTATTATTTTAATTAAATGTTACGCCAATTTGGTTAGAGAGTAGAACCTACCTATGAAAGCAAAACAAAACAAAATCTTTGGAGATACGAAATAAAAAATTAGAATCGAATACTGACCAAATTATTACAGAATGGAAAATAATAAAAAAAAAAAATAAAATACAGACTTATAAACAAAAGAAGTAAATTGCATAAAGAAAAAATAAAATGCAGAGTAAAGAAAAAAAACTAAAATAATAGAGACACAACCACATACGTAACCAAATACACAAAGATACAGAACCATAGAAAAAAAAGAGATAAAAATCGAAATAAAGAATATATATACACTCGTGGTCAAAGGTTTTGAGACTAATATATATTTTTTATTCGTGTTTAAAATTAACGTGATAGGAATAATTATTCTAATATTTAAATTAACGTGATAGGAATAATTATTCTAATACTTAAATTAACGTGATAGGAATAATTATTCTAATATTTAAATTAACATGATAGGAATAATTATTCTAATATTTAAATTAACATGATAGGAATAATTATTCTAATATTTAATTTAACATGATAAGAATAATTATTCTTATCTCTAAAATTTTTCAGGTTTATTAAAAAGTCATCATTTCAAAACTAATAAGAAAAAAAAACCTGCCTTTCTTTGTTGAATCCTAAATCACGTTTAGGTCCTTTTCTTGTAGGAAGTGAGTTTGTCCCTGGAACTTTGCTATTCGAACAAATTGATAAAACAATGACAAATATAGGTTAAATGAATGATAGTTTATAAATGTAAAATATTTTTGTTTTATTTGGTAAAAATAAATGTTTTAATCTTTTTCAAATTTCAGAAATGGTTCTTTCCAAAGAAAAGAGGACATCCATCGTTGCTCTGCACCATAGTGGCCTTAAATGCTAAAACATAGTTTCTAATGGTATTGCATCAAGAAGCACCATCTTTAGGATCGTTGATTACTTTAAAATAACTAGTTACACTCCTGTGAAGAAGTCTTTGGACACGCAAGAGCTCCAAGTGAACGCCAAGATCGTCTCCTGGTAAGATCTCAGGTCAAGGGTCGACTTTCCTCCAGTGTCAAGCTTGCTGACTATGGGAAAGAAGCAGGTGTAAAAACATGAAGCGGACACTTTTCGACAAAGGTCTCAAGTCGAGAAGGGCGTCGAAGAAACTTCACATCACCAAGAAGAACCTTATGGATATGCTCCACTTTTGTAGGGAATATAAAGAATAGAATGTTGAAGGATGGAGCAAAGAAATATTTTTTGATGAAGTTCCCTCCCAATTGTTTGGATCTTCTGGAAGATTCCTCGTTAGATGAAAAGGGGAGGGCTTTGACGAATCTTGTGTCGTACCCACAGTAAAGCATACGGATACTCTCCATGTATAGAGCTGCTTCTCGTTTAAGTAACACTAACAATTTTGTCCAAGAACATAGTCATGAACTCAAAATGATAGCAAAAACGTGCTTCATCAGCATCGGTTTTCAACAGTTCAGGACCAACTTGTAGTTGCTAACTGTATTTTTCAGCATAATGGCGTACCTTGTCATAAGTTAAAAACAATAACAAAGTTCTTGGCCGAAAATAACATTGAACTTTTGAGACCTTGCCTCGGATTCGCCAAATTTAAACCCCAATAGAGAATTTGTTGGCGATAATCAAACTGGCGGTTGATATTAATGATCTTGACATAGGTATAAGTAGTGACCTGAGTAAATTTGCTGATGATACTAAGCTAGGTAGGGCCATTAGGGCTGATTCTGATGCTGTTGTAATGCAAAAGGAATTGACCATTCTGTCCAATTGGGCCGAGAAATGGCAAATGAAGTTCAACATAGACAAATGTAGTGTACTTAGTATAGGTAGAAATAATCCATTGAATAGTTATAAATTAAATGGGAGAATTTTAGGGAGGACCGATTGTGAGAGGGACTTGGGTATTTTGGTAAGTTCAGACCTTCGTCCTAGAAAGCAATGCCTAAATGCTAAGAATAAAGCTAATAGGATATTGGGATTCATTAGGAGGAGTGTAAGCAATAAGAGTGCTGAAGTCATTCTAAAACTGTATCTGGCGCTAGTTAGGCCTCATCTAGACTATGCAGTACAATTTTGGTCACCATATTATAGGAAGGATATTGATTTGCTTGAGTCTGTGCAGAGAAGGATGACAAAGATGGTTGGTGGGCTAAGGAACTTACCTTATGGTGAAAGGCTCAGAAAACTAAATCTACATACATTGGAAAGGAGAAGAGTCAGAGAGGAATTGATTGAAGTCTTCAAATGGGTAAAAGGATATAATAAAGGGGATCTGGGTAAGGTTCTTATACTTAGTGAACATGACAGGACACGTACAATGGGTTTAAGCTTGATAAGTTTAGGTTTAGGAAGGAGATTGGGAGGAATTGGTTTACAAATCGTGTGGTAGATGAATGGAATAGGCTCACTAGACATGTGATAGAAGCCTCCTCTCTGGGTAGTTTTAAGAATAGATTGGATAAATATATGGATGAAGCTGCTAGATGGGACTGACTTTTTTTTTTTATGTACATATGTATATATTTTTCTAAGGAGTGGGGAGATTATATTTTGCGGTTGCATGAATGGACATAATCCTCTGGATGCATTTTATGTATATTGTAGATTAGATCTGACGAACTCCTGTAAAGGGTGACAATGTTGATGACTTTTCTCTGGTGAGAAGTCTTTTGTGTGTTGACTGGAACAGGAGCTGCCAAGTGTAGGCCGTGAGTGGTCTTTTGCGGTCTCCTTCTTTTCTTATGTTTCTTATGTATGTTAAAAAGAAGCCATCCAATTGTGAGCCTTTGCGGCTCTTATTGAACAAAAATGGAGCAATTTCAGTCAGGATATCATCACAAATTTGGTCTCCAGCATCCCAACACGAATTGGAGCAGTCCTGATGAACAAGGGACACCGTTGTAAATAGTGACTGTTCACATTAATTGACTATTTATTAATAAAAAGATTTGGGGCTCTAATTTTTAATATATTTCACCTTCAACTTATGATACAAACATACTAAAACAAAATGCAATGTTTGATTAATTATATTAATTTTCTTATAGGAAAAAATGTAGTCTCATAACTTTTGCCCGCTAGTATCCCTTATGTGGGGACCCATATTCACATGTTCCTGACGCGGTACGAATACTCCCCCCCCCCCTCCTGGGGTTCCGAAGGGTTTATCCATCACTAGTTTATGCAGAAAATACAATACGGCCCCACTCTCAAAATAACTACCACCCCGTGGGGCCTTCGGATTCACCCGTGATTGTCATTCTGATCTTTATATGCATTTCATCATCCCGTCATGGAATCTCGTCTGTGATGCGAGGCAGTACGTAATTACCCTTTAAGGAAATTCATTTTATGAGTTTACATCATTTAGCTGGAAGTTGGACCTATGTTAAGATGGATGATCGATAACTTTGCAGTAATGCTGTAGTTCTACAAAAAGTATATTCTACATTTAGATTATAAAATTTTCCAGATATTTGTATTGGAAAATTTACGAGGAATTGTAGAATTTTCGAAGATAATATTTTCAAGGGAGAATTTAAACTGAATATTAGGTTCCAAATAATATATTGCCTTCGTCCGCAGCAAAGTTCCTGGACTAAGGAATTAAAAGAAACAAATTCTAGATAACTGTTTATTTCAATAAGATAACAAATAGTAGATACCCGTTTATTACAATTTGTTCTTTTAGGTCATTAAAACACGCATTGTACACATCCCTCAAAATCACCCCTCCCCCCCGAAGTATCTTTACCTTTCTGAATTTCTTGAATATCGGAATGCCGTTTACCTTTCAGAGCGCACTTGACCCGCGGAGACAAGAAAAAGTTACAAGGCGATAATGGGAATATGGAGCATGTGGCAGTGCAATGACTTGTTTTTGTGACAATGATGCGAAGAGCTGTATGCGCACACGCATTCTCGTGAAGAAGAAATCATTTTCTAGTGATCGAATTCTGTCTAATACACGCTTGAGAAATTCAAATAAAATTTTTGGTTGATATTTTGATTTTGCAGGACGAATTCCTCTGTAATAAAAAATGCAATCAGCATCACTGATTTCCTCGATGGTCGGCGTCGTTTTGAGCTTCCCTTCTTCTCGTTTGTGGATCGTCTCAAAGGCACCACGTTTCACCCCTAGAGATGATAGATTTAAAAAATGTTTCGTTGTTTACATTTTCTATAGATCAACGCATAAAGCAGAATCAACGCCCATATGAAGGATGTTTCGTTGTTTACATTTTCGATAGATCAGTGCAAAAAGCTAAATCAACGACCATTTGAAAAATGTTTCGTTGTTTACATTTTAGATGGATCAGCGCAAAAAGCAGAATCAGCGTCCATTTGAGTAATATTTCGTTGTAAACATTATAGATAGATCAGTGCAAAGAGCTGAATCAGCCTCCAAATCAGTAATGTTTCGTTGTTTACATTTTCAATAGATCAGCGCAAAAAACAGAATCAACGTTTTTTGATGAATATTTCGTTGTTCACATTTTAGATTGATCAGCGCAAAAAAGCTTAATCAACGTCCATTTGAGGAATGTTCATTTGTTTACATTTTATATAGATCAGAGCAAAAAGCTGAATCAACGACCATTTAAAGAATGTTTCGTTGTTTACATTTTAGATGGATCAGCGCAAAAAGCTGAATCAGCGCCCATTTGATGAATGTTTCGTTGTTTACATTTTAGATAGATCAGCGTCAAAAGCTGAATTAACGTCCATTTGATGGCTGTTTCGTTGTTTACATTTTAGATAGATCAGCGCAAAAAGCTGAATCAAGGACCATTTGAAGAATGTTTCGTTGTCTACATTTTGGATGGATCAGCGCAAAAAGATGAATCAACGTCCATTTGACGAATGTTTCGTTGTTTACATTTTAGATATATCAGCGCAAAAAGCTGAATCAGCATCCTTTGAGAAATGTTTCGTTGTTTACATTTTATATAAATCAGCGCAAAAAGCTGAATCAACGTCCATTTGAGTAATGTTTCGTTATTTACATTTTAGATAGATCAGCGCAAAAAGTACAATCAACGACCATTTGAGGAATATTTCGTTGTTTACATTTTTTATCAGATCAGCGCTAATAGCAACGTGAATCAGAGGAATGTATAGTTGGCTACATTTTCGATAAGATCAGCGCAAATAGCTGAATAAACGTCCATGTTTTCCTCTGTAAGAAAGCGAAGAACAAGCCTATTCAACTTCGTTTGGCCGATGTCTTCTCGCAAAATTCCATGACAACTTGCTAATGTCCACTTCTTAAAATAACAATCTGACAGTGACTTATCGATTAGCTTGAATATAAATCTTTATTCGCTCAAAGTTTCCGTGCTACGAGTGGTAGCAGCATGATCTGATCTGGCATCTTCAGTCAATTCTCTACCATTGCAAAAACGTTTATGCCACTCAATGCTTGTGTGTGACAATGTATTTTGTCCATATACCTCTTGTGTCAAGTTTTAGGTGCATTTCTTTCCAAGTTTTATGTATAAATTTATATTAGCTCTTTATTTTTTCCATTTTTCAAGACTGGGAATAATAAAAATAAAATTTAACAGAATAGCTTAACGTGACTAATTCCCTCTCAGAATCATGTTGGAAAACAGCGATGAAGGAATGGCTGACAGCGAGATTTCATACACAATCTAAGATCGGGCCTATAATGAAGCCAAGATTGGGGTAAAAACTCAAAGATTATAAAACAAGATCTGCTGGAAAAACAGTCGCGTGGTCTCACCCATTCTGATTTATGACCTTACAAACTTCAAAACTTTCAATAATTCGAGGACTAACCTTGGTAGGACCTTGGCAATTCTACTATTCGAAAGAGAATTTAAAACAACATTAGAGTTTCAAATTTCGTTCGATGGAATCGGATGAATATTTACGATGTTATTGCTAAAACAAAATAATTCCAGGGCTAAGCTTGGGAAGACTTTGTTTATTATATAGTTCAAAAGAGAATGTAAAACAACAAAAGGGTTTCAAATTTCGTTAGAATCGGCCGAATAGTTATGATGTTTTCGCCAAAGCAAAATAATTCATGGGCTATCCTTGGGAGGACTTTGGCTATTTTATCATTTGAAAGAGAATGTTAAACAACATAAAGGTATCAAATTTCGTTAGAATCGGCCGAATAGTTATGATGTTTTCGCCAAAGCAAAATAATTCATGGGCTATCCTTGGGAGGACTTTGGCTATTATATCATTTGAAAGAGAATGTAAAACCACAAAAGGGTTTCAAATTTCGTTAGAATCGGCTGAATAGTTATGATGTTATTACCAAAACAAAATAATTCCCGTGCTAAGCTTAGGAAGACTTTGGCAAATATATCATTCGAAGAGAATGTAAAACAACATAAAGGTCTCATATTTCGTTAGAATCGGCGAATAGTTACAATGCTATTACAAAAAAATAAAAAACGCAAAACGGGACCGACTGACATAGTGAGATGTAGAGTCGCCCGCGACTAAAAATAGTTTAAATAGAAATAAGAGGTTAATTTTCTTACTTTTCTAGGTAGTTTTTAGAAATAACCCGTTTTTCTTCAATCCAGAATGTTTTAAAATTATCATTTTTTTTGTTTTGTAGAATTGCATACAATTTTAACTACTGTAGTCCATATTAATTTTTTCTAGTAACAGAACGCTTAGCCTTTAGAATTTTTACTTTGTGTTCAACATAATTCCTTAGCGAAAAGTCTCTAACAAAAATGACGAATGTAGCAAGGGTACTAATCTGCCATGTATGAAATTGGATAAGAGTTCCTCTTTTACAATGATATTCTTTTTAATAGCACCCATCTAGCGAAAAAAAAACAATTTGAACAATCATTTAAAGTATAAACCCCATCTTTTATATATTTTAACTTTTACCAATATTCTGGTATATTACCTGAATGATTTGGTACATTGTTGGTCGGTAATAAGCGATAAATCCTCCATTGATATCAAAATCCTTTAGTTTGCTTTCTGGAGAATGACAAAGAATTGAACAGCAAGCGGAACGATAGAGAATGGCCGATATCAAGCGCTACTCTCGGCTCTAATTCCATTTTCATTGAAATAGAACCTCCCTCTTATTTGGAGACAGAATTCCACTAGACATTTCAAACAATCAGTTTTAAATCTCTTATGCTTATTCATTACCCAAAGCATAATTAATTAATTATGTTGGCGCCTTTCGTCCAAGTTACATATATGTGATATTTTCGTAGTTGCTTTCAAGGCTAGGATCAATATCTGATACTTTACCTTATTCAGTAATTTCGTCTTTGATAAACAAGATAAAGATGAGCAAGAGCTGTTTCATCTTCAACTATTACATTACTCAATAATGCTTCTACTCAGCGCTAAATGTCTTTTTTTATCAATATATGAGGTATATGGCTAATATAAGGTATTTTTAAATAAAGAGGCATTTTATCTATTTTAATATTTTCACTTTGGCAACTATATAATTTATCTAAAGAATTTGTTGAGTCTGTCAAAAATTTGATGAAAAAGGGAACAAATTAAACTTACATAACACTTAGATAAGTGAATTCTAGATGAAACAGGTTCAAAATATTCTGTAAGCTCGAAAGAACCTACAAGATAGAGATAAATACTTAAATTTGACCGCAGTAATTCTGGAAAAAATTGCTCCAAATAGTGTAGTCGTGGTTTACGGTATACTGAAGTGAATGAATGATTATATTGGTGATAGTGATTTGTAGGTGTAAAAATGATTCCTCTTAGCGTAGTCAACAGCATCCAACTGAGGTCTACCTGGTCCCTCTGACAAATGCCTTCGAGCTGTCAAGCGAGTTGCTGAAAATAATCCATGTTGCAAGGCAATTTATGTTGCAGAGAAACTCGCAGTGAGTAGAAGTACTACAATAAGGTATCTCCATCAACTTGGCTAATCTTGCAGAGGATCTAGAAAGAAACTGTTTCTTCAACCAGAAAATATCCCCAAAAGAAAGGAGTAGGAAAATGAGATGGTAGAGGAAGAGAAAGAGCCATAAGGTTCTAGCAGACTGTCATATACTGGGAAGAATCAAGAGATTTTCTGATAGTGGAAGTCTGCGGGTCTAAAGAGAGCATAATCAAAAGTTTCATTAAAATTAGCTGCAACCAATTGCAAAACAAGGGGATTTTTCAGTGGTAGGGTGAGGAGCACTTTTGAGGACTGGTTCGTTCAGAACTGGAGTGTATTAGCAACATGATCCTGGAAAAATGCATCTCAATCCTTTGGAAAGGATTTCAGGTTTTCTCTAGTGGTCAGATGGTAAAAAAATGACACCTTGTTTATCGAAGATGGCGCTCCACGCCACACAGCTAAAAAGATCAAGGACTGGTCAAGCCAGTCTTCTGATATGAACCTCATTGAACACCTTTTGGACATAATGGACAGAGTAGTGTGAAAATAGCCACGGACACCATCATCAAAGAGAGATTTATCTAGCAGACTGTGTGCAGTCTGGGAAAAATGCAACAGGAGATAATTTATATATATATATATATATATATATATATATATATATATATATATATATATATATATATATATATATATATATATATATATAATATATATATATATATATATATATATATATATATATATATATATATATATATATATATTTATATATATATATATATATATATATATATATATATATATATATATATAGTGAAGTGGACTCTATATATAATTATAATGTGAAGACAGGTTAAACATCTAAAGCATTATTTTTATAGTTTTCTTCCAAATCTAATGGGATAGATTGGTAAAATGTAGTTAACATTTTTAAAAATAGGTCTATAAAAATGAAACATTATTGAACCGGCACTGATAACATCAAGTTCTCCTCTAATATTAACTGCAGCGAGGGTCTCTGTAATTTACAGGATTTAATACTAAAAGGCATTAGAAAAAATTGCACCTTAATATATATATATATATATATATATATATATATATATATATATATATATATATATATATATATATATATATATATATATATATATATATATATATATATATACGAGCGGCAGGCAATAAGTTTTGCGAATCGGTAGGGCAAAACAGAGCAAGGGAGATAGCTGTTTGTGGGGGTGTTAGGACAGGTTATGACAAGTCAGGACCTGCAGCCGCACGCTCCTGCCTCGTCTATTTAAGAAGCAGTAGCTGATCGCAGATCGTCAGTCACAAATTTTCCAACAATGGAGAAGGTTAAGCACTGCGCACTGATCAAATCTTTGACTAAGGAAGGCAAGAATGCAAAAGAGATCCCTGAACGCATGGTTGCAGTGTACACCAACACCGCCCCTTCCTATGCAACCATTGCTCGCTGGAATAGGGAGTTCCGCCATGGTCGTGAGTCCCTTGAAGATGACCCCCGTCCAGGACGCCCGTCAGATATGACCAACGAGGACAATGTGGCAAGCGTGTGGAGAGGATGATCTTCGAAAATTGACGGGTGAAGGTCGAAGAAATCGAGCAAGAACTTGGAATATCACAAGGAAGTGTTATCAACATCATCCACGACAATTTGGCTATGGTCAAGGTCTCTGACCGTTGGGTGCCTAGAAACCTCACGCCACATGATCGACTTCAACGTCATCAAAATCCACAAGGCCAGAGTTGCACAAGCTTCCCTGCGTGAGTGAGGATTCGAGGAGCTCAACCATCCCCCCTACAGTCCTGATCTGGCCCCTAGCGACTAGATTTTATTCCACCAGCTCAAGGCTGCACTGCGTGGACGCCGGTTTGGGGAGGATGAAGATGTCCAGCTCGCCGTCCAGGAGTGGATTGAACAGGAGTCGGGAGATTTCTGTTGTCGGGAATTCGAAGCTTCAGGGACAAGTGGCGCAAGTGCATTGAAGTCGAGGGTAGTTATATTGAAAAATAATAAAACACTTTTCCTCATATCTCGTTTCCTTATATCCGGATTGCAAAACCTATTGACCGCCCCTCGTATATATACATACATATATATATATATATATATATATATATATATATATATATATATATATATATATATTATGCAAGCACTGTTTCACTTAATAACGAGTAAATTAAATGTACAAAAAAAAGCATACAGTTTATTAGAATGGAACTAGTTTCGATATGTAGCTTCCTATATACACTTCAGCCTTAAACTAAGAGAAATTGACAAATAAAACAGAAATACTGGAATATATAATAACAGGCCGTGCTCATATATCTGAAGGCGTTAGCTTTTGGTGATTAAGAATATCCTTGAAAGTGAGGTTTGAGACATAGTGACTGCAAATATGCTGCCCTTCAGATAAAGTGAAATTTGGAATTTCTTTAGTCAATGAAGGTTCGATACTTTTCATCCTTCACTAACTCTATAATTTAAGAAGGGGATTTTATGAGTATTTGAATAATAATTTCATCTTAGTTTGGTTATGACTTTTTATCAAAGTTATTTCTAATAATTCTTTTATAATATCAACAAACAAAATGGTGAAGTTCAGAAATAAATATAAGTATCAAAATTTTGTGAACTTTTTAAAACCCAAAGAATTACAAATGGTAAGGTTTGGAAAATTTATAAAAATCTAATCATGGCTGCTTTTTTTCAGATTTTAAATTTTAATCTTAGTAACGAAGCGCAAGCTCCCCCCATGGGGATGGGGGGCGGTTGGCGAAGCCCTTACCTGGTTCTTCTAATGCTGTAATGACGTTTCGTCACAACTCCACCATTCTGCTCTTGAATACTAAATCGAAAATTCAGAATTTTGGAGGTTGATGGAAATGAAGTTAAAGGACAATACAAGAGCCAAAAATTAAACAATCGGGTTGTAATTGAAGCGAAAAGTAAATAGAGACCAGTTAGGGGAGGCTAAAATTCCCCCCTTGCAAATAGATCACTCTTGAATTTGAGAAATTATCATTGCTCGAATTCTTGAGAGCGAGAGGAAGCATTTTAAAAAGATGGAGCTTAGGTTAGGTGAGGTTAGGTAGGTCTCGGTAAGTAAATTTAGGCTTGGGTTAGGTTTAAGTTAGGCAAGGCTAGATTAGGTGGATCAGGATACGTTAGGTCAAATTTAAGTTAGGTTAAGCAAGGTTTAGTTGAGCTTGGTTTGGATACATTTACTTTAGGTGGGTTCGAATAAATTTAGTTGAGTTTAGCTTGGATTATTTGAGGTTAAGTTTGGTTTAGTTTAGTTTAAACTAAGTTTAATTTAGTTTGGTTCGAATACATTAGTTGAGTTTGGGTTATATTATTTGAGGTTAGGTTATGTTTAGTTTATCTTAGGTTAAGCTTGTTTTAGTTTAGTTCAGTTTGAATACATTTAGTTTAGCTTAGATGGGTTGAGGTTAAATTAGGTTTAGGTTAGGTTAAGCAAGGTTGAATTTAGTTGGGTTCGAATACATTAGTTAAGTTTGGGTTATATTATTTGAGGTTAGGTTATGTTTAGTTTATCTTAGGTTAAGCTTGTTTTAGTTTAGTTCGGTTTAAATACATTTAGTTTAGCTTAGATTTTTTGAGGTTAAATTAGGTTTAGGTTAGGTTAAGCAAGGTTGAATTTAGTTGGGTTCGAATACATTAGTTAAGTTTGGGTTATATTATTTGAGGTTAGGTTATGTTTAGTTTATCTTAGGTTAAGCTTGTTTTAGTTTAGTTCGGATTGAATTCATTTAGTTTAGCTTAGATGGGTTGAGGTTAAGTTGCGTTTAGTTTAGGTTAAGCTAGGTTTAATTTAGTTTGGTTCGAATACATTAGTTGAGTTTGGTTATATTATTTGAGGTTAGGTTATGTTTAGTTTATCTTAGGTTAAGCTTGTTTTAGTTTAGTTCGGTTTGAATTCATTTAGTTTAGCTTAGATGGGTTGAGGTTAAGTTGCGTTTAGTTTAGGTTAAGCTAGGTTTAATTTAGTTTGGTTCGAATACATTAGTTGAGTTTGGTTATATTATTTGAGGTTAGGTTATGTTTAGTTTATCTTAGGTTAAGCTTGTTTTAGTTTAGTTCGGTTTAAATACATTTAGTTTAGCTTAGATTTTTTGAGGTTAAATTAGGTTTAGGTTAGGTTAAGCAAGGTTGAATTTAGTTGGGTTCGAATACATTAGTTAAGTTTGGGTTATATTATTTGAGGTTAGGTTATGTTTAGTTTACCTTAGGTTAAGCTTGTTTTAGTTTAGTTCGGTTTGAATTCATTTAGTTTAGCTTAAATGGTTTGAGGTTAAGTTAGGTTTAGGTTACGTTAAGCTAGGTTTAATTTAATTTGGTTCGAATACATTAGTTGAGTTTGGTTATATTATTTGAGGTTAGGTTATGTTTAGTTTATCTTAGGTTAAGCTTGTTTTAGGTTAGGTCGGTTTGAATTCATTTAGTTTAGCTTAAATGGTATCAGGTTAAGTTAGGTTTAGGTTAGGTTAAGCTAGGTTCAATTTAATTTGGTTCGAATATATTAGTTGAGTTTGGGTTATATTATTTGAGGTTAGGTTATGTTTAGTTTATCTTAGGTTAAGCTTGTTTTAGTTTAGTTCGGTTTAAATACATTTAGTTTAGCTTAGATTTTTTGAGGTTAAATTAGGTTTGGGTTAGGTTAAGCAAGGTTGAATTTAGTTGGGTTCGAATACATTAGTTAAGTTTGGGTTATATTATTTGAGGTTAGGTTATGTTTAGTTTATCTTAGGTTAAGCTTGTTTTAGTTTAGTTCGGTTTGAATTCATTTAGTTTAGCTTAGATGGGTTGAGGTTAAGTTGCGTTTAGTTTAGGTTAAGCTAGGTTTAATTTAGTTTGGTTCGAATACATTAGTTGAGTTTGGTTATATTATTTGAGGTTAGGTTATGTTTAGTTTATCTTAGGTTAGGCTTGTTTTAGTTTAGTTCGGTTTAAATACATTTAATTTAGCTTAGATTTTTTGAGGTTAAATTAGGTTTAGGTTAGGTTAAGCAAGGTTGAATTTAGTTGGGTTCGAATACATTAGTTAAGTTTGGGTTATATTATTTGAGGTTAGGTTATGTTTAGTTTATCTTAGGTTAAGCTTGTTTTAGTTTAGTTCGGTTTGAATTCATTTAGTTTAGCTTAAATGGTTTGAGGTTAAGTTGCGTTTAGGTTACGTTAAGCTAGGTTTAATTAAATTTGGTTCGAATACATTAGTTGAGTTTGGTTATATTATTTGAGGTTAGGTTATGTTTAGTTTATCTTAGGTTAAGCTTGTTTTAGGTTAGGTCGGTTTGAATTCATTTAGTTTAGCTTAAATGGTATCAGGTTAAGTTAGGTTTAGGTTAGGTTAAGCTAGGTTCAATTTAATTTGGTTCGAATATATTAGTTGAGTTTGGGTTATATTATTTGAGGTTAGGTTATGTTTAGTTTATCTTAGGTTAAGCTTGTTTTAGTTTAGTTCGGTTTGAATTCATTTAGTTTAGCTTAGATGGGTTGAGGTTAAGTTGCTTTTAGTTTAGGTTAAGCTAGGTTTAATTTAGTTTGGTTCGAATACATTAGTTGAGTTTGGTTATATTATTTGAGGTTAGGTTATGTTTAGTTTATCTTAGGTTAAGCTTGTTTTAGTTTAGTTCGGTTTAAATACATTTAGTTTAGCTTAGATTTTTTGAGGTTAAATTAGGTTTAGGTTAGGTTAAGCAAGGTTGAATTTAGTTGGGTTCGAATACATTAGTTAAGTTTGGGTTATATTATTTGAGGTTAGGTTATGTTTAGTTTATCTTAGGTTAAGCTTGTTTTAGTTTAGTTCGGTTTGAATTCATTTAGTTTAGCTTAAATGGTTTGAGGTTAAGTTAGGTTTAGGTTACGTTAAGCTAGGTTTAATTTAATTTGGTTCGAATACATTAGTTGAGTTTGGTTATATTATTTGAGGTTAGGTTATGTTTAGTTTATCTTAGGTTAAGCTTGTTTTAGGTTAGGTCGGTTTGAATTCATTTAGTTTAGCTTAAATGGTATCAGGTTAAGTTAGGTTTAGGTTAGGTTAAGCTAGGTTCAATTTAATTTGGTTCGAATATATTAGTTGAGTTTGGGTTATATTATTTGAGGTTAGGTTATGTTTAGTTTATCTTAGGTTAAGCTTGTTTTAGTTTAGTTCGGTTTAAATACATTTAGTTTAGCTTAGATTTTTTGAGGTTAAATTAGGTTTGGGTTAGGTTAAGCAAGGTTGAATTTAGTTGGGTTCGAATACATTAGTTAAGTTTGGGTTATATTATTTGAGGTTAGGTTATGTTTAGTTTATCTTAGGTTAAGCTTGTTTTAGTTTAGTTCGGTTTGAATTCATTTAGTTTAGCTTAGATGGGTTGAGGTTAAGTTGCGTTTAGTTTAGGTTAAGCTAGGTTTAATTTAGTTTGGTTCGAATACATTAGTTGAGTTTGGTTATATTATTTGAGGTTAGGTTATGTTTAGTTTATCTTAGGTTAAGCTTGTTTTAGTTTAGTTCGGTTTAAATACATTTAATTTAGCTTAGATTTTTTGAGGTTAAATTAGGTTTAGGTTAGGTTAAGCAAGGTTGAATTTAGTTGGGTTCGAATACATTAGTTGAGTTTTGGTTATATTATTTGAGGTTAGGTTATGTTTAGTTTATCTTAGGTTAAGCTTGTTTTAGGTTAGTTCGGTTTGAATTCATTTAGTTTCGCTCACATGGTTTGAGGTTAAATTAGGTTTAGGTTAGCTTAAGCTAGGTTTAATTTAGTTTGGTTCGAATATACTAGTCAATTTTAGCTCTTATTCTTTGAGCTTAATTTACTTTTACTTTATGTGAGGTTATGCTAGGTTTAGTTTAGTGAATAATCCTAACTCGAGAGCACAAATAGATAAAGGCAGTCACTTTTGACTTTTCAAGGCTGCAGAATTAAACATCTTTCTTGAAGGATAAATGTAACCACACCTACGTCATTTGGCAGAAAAAATATGGAGGGAAAAAAAATCGGTACTTATGACCACTATTCCTGCGCATTCTCTGTAGATCAATCTAATCTACCGCACACACACGCACACACATACCCACGCCCTTATAATTTGATGATATAACATAAACTTTGTATTGACCTCTAACTTGACCTGAGAGGTCAAATATTCTTGAACTTTGGGAACTTTATGGACAATTAGTTCCATGATGGTCTATGCCAAGCCCCTAGATTGAGGTAATTCCCCCTTCTCTCTTACAGACCCAGATGACGTCAGCATCAAATTCGGAAAAGGAAATTTTGCGACCACCAGCCAGGGCTTCGGTTATCCGTGGGTATTTTATTTGTTTATTTCCAAATTTAACAAAAGTGGTGGTGAAGTTAGAAGAAATCGAAATCTAGGATAGAGTAGTTAACCCAAATAACGTAAAGAGGAGACTACTCGGGGCGCATGGCATTGGAATAGGGTCTAAACTCATACCCCCCCTATGTAAGAGAAAAAGAATATGGAAAAGTCGATTAAACTCACTAAATAAAATGGCCAGAAAAAAGAGTAAAAAGTTCGCCGTTTCTGTCCTCATATCAAGTTGCTGTATTGCTGCTTATCAGGCGGACGTCAGCCAGGGCAAGCCCCAACTCCCCATCATGTGATGCCCAGTCTCGGTGGTACAGACAGGGCAAGCCCCAACTCCCCATTACGTGATGCCCAGTCACGGTGGTAACCTCCCTAGTAAATAGTGTCAGCTTAAAATGAAACCGGACGGAGATTCGAACGGCCCACCCAGCGATTGCCGGGCAAGCGCGTTAAGCGCTATACCAGCCGGGAGGCTAAATGAAGATGATGAATGGCAAGGATGATGAAGGAAAATCATCAGCTTTTCACCGTAATTGAAGGGGGGAACTGGCACCCCCGAAGCACTCATGTCTCCTGGGGCTCCCGTGGCATCCAGACTTGGTATGAGATGATGTTGGAGCAGCGCCTTTTTTTGTGGAAGATACATATGAATCAGCTCCTCCCCCCCTCCCGTCCCTGGTGGAATAGGGGGGGGATAAGATCCCCGGTCGAGCATTCTAGGTCCCCCACCGCCCTCCTCCACAGGTCCTAGCAAGTTTGGTGCGCGAGAGGGCGAAGGGAAGACGGGGACCGAGAATGGAGGAGAGTAGTAGAAGGAGGAGGAGGAGATGAAAGAGGGTTGAAAAGGAAAGTGTAGTAAGATATAAGTTGATCTAAGTTTACCTTTTTAGCGGGGAATAGAAGGATAAAATGGAATGGTTTTATTGTTTGGGGCCTACTGATTAACGTGGAATCCGAAACAAGACCTGATCTCACCTTTTGCATTCTATTCTGGTTTATCTTTGTTATTATGCTGTTATATAGTGAGAACTTCTTTTATACTTGTCTGATGATCCTGTGGGTAGGATACCCGTATATTGTAAAGTTCTGATGTAAAGGTATGTGGTACAGTAAATACAATACCACAACCAATTCTTTGCTTTGTTTGAAGTAAAGTCGAAGTGATGTTTACACTGAGATGTGGGAGCGACAGTTGAGATGACACGAACAGCAGTTTGATCGGACTCCAATTTGAACTTCGTAGAGTAGCAGGATGCTTTTTGTTTCAATTTGGTTGAAATGGGAAGACCACTGGAACAAGCGATGTATGAATAATGATTACTGCAGTTTTCCATTGTTCGTAGTTTGCTTTTGACTGAGTGATGACGTGGGAATTGTTTTAATATTATTCTTTCTTGCTTAATTTCTTGAGTGATGATGATGATAATAATGATAATAATAATCTTTAGACAATTTACACGCCATATATCGTAGACACTCGCTCGTATTGAGTTAAATCGGAAAATAACATGTATATGGGAATGGCCCATTTCGGCGCAGACCCGTTTCGGAGCAGACTCTATTCGGCGCAGAACATTTTCGGCGCAGATCCTATTCGGCGCAAGCCCTATTCGGCGCAGACCTTGTTAAATGTTTTAAAGTCAACCAGATCTACTTTTTTTTAATCTTGAAAAGAGAAGGTATTGTTATAAATCTTTGACAAGGAAGTCAGAAATTATGTGAGCGACAGCGTTCGTTCGTGTTCAAACATACTCAATAACTATTGCAACGATGTGTACCAAACTTAGTGGAGCACTAGACCCTTAGCCTAGAAGGAAACTATTATTTTATTAATATTTTGCTAAGGTAACTTGTTGGAGATTATGTAATCGCCAAAATGTTTTAATTTGTTTGTTTAGAAATAAATTGAACGCATATTAGGATATTACTAAACTAAGCCTTCTTAATGCGTGAAGTTATATAAACTAAATGTTGGAAATTTATTAAGCATCTTGAAATTTTAAAACTAGAAATATGTGAAGGCAAAACAAAAATTACTAACTCTACACAAACTTAATAATGCCATACATATATGACACTAATTGAAATCATACAATAATAATAATAGAAATATCTAAAGGTAAAATTACAATTAATAACTCTACACAGACTTAATATTGCCACACATATATGACGCTAATTGAACGCATACAATTATAATAATTATAATAGAAATATGTAAAGGTAAAATTACAATTAATAACTCTACGCAGACTTAATATTGCTATACATATATGACGCTAATTGAAAGCATACAATAATAATAATAGAAATATGTAAAGGTAAAATTATAATTAATAACTCTACACATAATTAATATTGCCATACATACTCGTATATGACGCTAATTGAACGCATACAATAATCATAATAATCTCAGATAAACTAGAATCCTTAGTAGTTACGTACATCACAATAAAAAACACAGCACACTAAACTCTTTCATTTCCTCTTAACCATGACTTTAAAAGCGCACATTCTTCATGATTTTGAGAAATTTATCTTAAATATTGAATGTACGTAATATTTTCAAAATTCCCTACCAGTCTGCGGATACGTTCATCTGCATCCTTGAACTTCTTTAATTTTAAGGTAGCAATATGGCATGCAGCAAGTTTTCATTATAAAGTTCTCTTCCTCTTTGTACTTTACGTAAAAAGTCAACAAATTTCCATATACTTGGATGCTGCATTTCAAGTTTCGATTGCAACGTCCTGTTTACTGCTTCTGCATGATTGTTTGTACAGCCTTCTTCGTTCAGTACTCGCTGATATAGATTCCACATTGCATGAGAAAAACGAGGCTTTCTCCTCTTGTTTGTTCTTCTCTTCATTCTTCTTACATAATTGTCTTAAACTAATCGAGAATTTCTTGTAGATTATTCAATAATTCGTGACTTAACTGCAAAATTGCTTCATTTATGTGTTCTATAGGAATAAAAGCTAAAGCACATACCATTTTGCATTTGAAATTAAACCCCGGATCATTTCTGTATTGAAGAGAATGTCCTAAAGCACAAACATTTTTTTTCATATTTTGATACAAATGAAAAAAACATCCTCTGATATCTGCTGAAGGGTGATGCACTTTTCAGCTATTAAAATTTGCCATTCATAGTCACAGTTGATAATTGCTGGATAAAACTAGGTTCAATTTTTAAAATCATGTCGAATAATTTGTTATAAGTTACACGTACTTTATTAGGGAGCAAGCGTATAGCAAATGATGTACACCCCACGTAATTCTCACCTGAAGTTACATAAATCTCGGCAAACAGAGGTGGTGCAATTTTCAAAGTATGTACTATAAAAAACTTTTCTCACTCACTTAATAATCCCAGGTTACTTTTACGTCTAAATATTAAAATTGTACAAGAACCTTCAGAACATCCACTTCCTACAAGCAAAAATTCTTCGGTTTGTTCTCCACCAAAGGTGTAAGTTTCTTCTGGAATAACAAGAATAGGGTCATTGGGTATGATCTTACGTTGTTGTTGTCTTTTTGTCGACGAAACATCTTTTTTAAATACCTATTATCTGACATAGCTCCTTGGCAAGCTTGAGATAAATTCTGTAAGCATTCGTTGACAACTATAGCAGTTCCTTCTTCAGCGTTGCTTGCACGCGTCCAAATATGAGTTAGAATGTGGTCTCTCAATTTTGGCTGAAAAAGGATCGTGTGAATAGTTATTAATATATTTCACAATCTCTTCGATTTGAACATGAATTCTTGCTTTACAGAAATCTTTTCTTTCACCCTGGTAAAATTTTGTTTCCTTATCCGCACTTCATTTATCAAAAACATAAAACCATCACTTTCAAATTTTGGCTTTCCACGTTTTGATATTATGTTCGCTGCCATATTTAGGGTCTAAGAAAAGTTTAATCAATGAAAAACTTGATTTTTTATAAAGTTAAATATATTAATCACTTAAAATAATCAATGTGAAACTAATAAAAACTGAATTGTATTTGAGTTCTGTATATCTAAATAGCTCAGAAAGTTTGATTGTAGGCGAGCCAGTTCATCAACTCGAAAGATGTCTAAGACACAAATAAATTTAAAATTGAAAAACATTTTATATTTATACAATTCACTGCTGGAAAAATATAATCTCACATTCTTTGTTAAATATGATGGTTCCAAGATGCTGGAAAAGGAGTAATTAGTAGAATCCTCTCATATCTCTTCCCAATAAATATTTAGAAATGTGTCGCAATCTTTGTTTGAAAGCTAGCCTGTTCAAGGGTTTTTTTAGGATAAAATAGACATAGGTAGTTTGTCTATGGGCTCCATCAAAAATTGATTTAATATAATTAGTTCAAAATAATCCATATATCCTACAAATTTATTATAACAGGTCAACCGTTATCCTAAAGCCAAAATACTGGGTGTATGGCCATTTTTACAATGCTTTTGGGGTTGTTATTTAAACTTTATACCCCTATTTATAATTCTTTTTCAAAGCCTTTCTAAATATTTGTTAAGAACATAGTATTCAAAGAATTTAAAGCACCCTATTGGAAAATGGCCATTGTGGGGGATCTTCCCAAATCCCCGCATAAATTTAGCTGTCGACTATTATCCTAAGGCCAAAATACTGTCACCAAAAGTTTTCATTTGTCGTTTCAATATTAAATGATATATTATTTTCCTATTAATTCTTGTGCCCGCAGGGCTAGGAGGTAACTATCTATTCTAGGTAAAAGGATTTAGTAATTTCAAGCCACTTTTCTGACATTCCCAAAGAATTTAGTTTAGAAAAAAGATAGCACTTATAGAGGGCAAATCTCAGACACGGGAGCCCATTCCCCATAGTTCGACTTTTAAAACTTATAAATGCTTATTCAATCTCCAACATTTAATTGAAAATATAATTCCATACATTAAGAAGGCAAAATCTCACTATGCTTCATTTATTTATGTATTATTGTTAATATATTTAATACTAATGTATGCATTCAATATGCGTTATTTGTGTATGCTAATATAGCAATATCTTAATATGCTTCATTTATGTATGTAAATATTATTGTTAATATTATTAATACTAATGTATGCATTCAATATGCGTCATTTGTGTATGATAGTATAAATTCTGTCTACAGTTATTAATTGTAATTTTATCTTTATATTTCTAGTTTAAAATTTCAAAGTTCTTAATAATTTTATCAAGTATTTAGAAACTCAACATTAACTAAAGTTTGGGACTTCGCCAATATAACTTTTGTTCAAAAGTTAGCAATAGAAAATACTTAATTGCATATATCTGGATATACTAACCAGATCTTGGTCAAAAACTAATCTTTTCTTTCTAGAATAATGCTCTAGTGCTCCATTAAATTTGGTAGGGTAATTAGTTTTCGTGTAAGTTTGTAAGCAAACAAATTAAAACATGTTCGTGATTACATAATCTCCACAAAGTTACCTTGGCAAGGAATTTTTTTTTAAGTGTTTAGAAACTATTCATTAACGCTTATAGCGTCAAAGATATAATTTTTAATTCTAAAAAAATGGTAGAGGAAATATTTCCTAACCGGATCTTGGTAAAAAACTAGACGTTTTCTTCTAGGTTAAGACTCTAGTGTTCACCAAATTTAGTAGAAATGATTAATTATTTTTCGTGCAATTTTGTAAACAAATAAATTTAAACATGGTGGCCATTGCATAATCTCCACAAAGTTAACTTGGCAAAAAAGAAGCTATTCCAGGTATTTAGAAACCAGGGCTGGGAACTGAAATGAATATCAATTCGAGTTTCGATTTGAGTTTGGCATTTTTAAAAATATCAATTCGGATTTCGATTCGAGTTCTCTATATTTTTTTTCCGATTCAAATTTTTCGGCTTTTCGATTTTTTAATATGGATTTGAATTCGAATTCGATTCGAGTTCAAGTTCAGCCTGCATTTCAAATCCTTAAATCTATTATTTCAGAGTTTTATATGCTTTTTCTCGAAAAATATAATTTACAGAGGTGGGCAGTCCGATTATCCGATTAATCGGACCCGCATTTTCGAATCATATAATCGGACAATCGCAATCGGACTGCCGAAAATTGAAAGCGATTTGCGATTAATCCAGGTCAACATCGTTTGTTTTTTCGCAATAGCAGTTTCTTAATAAATTCTTCTATATTTTTCTCAAGTAAATAGTTTTTCGTTTTATTCTATTCTATTCACACTTTCGTATTTTCTCTATAATATAATGCGTAAAATATCATGATTAATTATTAAATCATATATAATTAAAAGGTTATATTTTACAAGTAAAGTAGGTATAATACGTGCTTAGTTTTGGTTTTTCGTACGCGTCTCATTGCTACCACTTGTGACCCTTCGAAGTAATCCTTCTGTTTTCATTTTCCTGTTATTGCGAACTTCAACGGCATTAAGTTGCACCATTAATATTTGCATTTAGTATTTCTATTTGGTTCTAATGGTATTCATATGATCATATCTAGATTATTAGTTTCCTAAACTAACGATAAATCAAGCTTAAAGTTCGTGAATTAGCGATTTCATACAAGTTTCATCATGTATTCGTGCGCACCGGCTTCTTACTTGTTGCTAGTTAGCATTTATTTGTACATTCAACTTAGAATTTATTTGTGCGTTTCGTAATTTTGTTTCTAAATACTGAATTTTGGTACAGAATTTAGCGCGTGCAAAAGAAGTAGCCTTGTCGAAGGCTACTTGACCCCAACTTTTTTTTCTGAGGGAATATATTAGTATTACTGTGTGTATTTTGTGCAATATGTACTGTATAGTTTAATTTTTTGTTATATTATATTTTAATTAAAATAAAATGTTTATTTTTGATCTTAAAAGCTTGGGTTCTCTTTTTATTAGTTAGAAATGGCTTATTTAATGTAAAAAAGCATTAAATTCCTTTTAGAAATATTGAAAATCGCTTTAAAAACATTAAATCGCTTTTAAAAATATCGAATCACATTTAAAAAATTTAATCGAATCGGATAATCGCTAATCGGACTTAGAGTTTTGGCACCTAAATCGGATAATCGAATCGGACTTGACGACGTCACCAAAAGAGAAGCTCTACAAGCGAAATCAAATCGCTAGAAAATCATACTACCATCTTCAATTCTCGTCTGAGAAAACCTTTTCAAGGTCACAAACATCTGACTCCTCGTCTTCTCAATCGTTGTTTTGTTTTGATTCCTGATTCTCCGGAGCCTCGAAATTCCGCGTGACGACACTCGTCCGCCCCTCATTCGAAGTAACGCCCTCTATTGAGAAGCAAATAAACTACACTCACGACGCCTCTCCGGACAAGATTCGAGTGAAGGCATTTCGTTTGGATTCTTTGGGTAAACACCAATACCTTATGTGAATAATCAATTCTATTTGCATGTCCTCGTGCGTTTAACATAGGTTATTTTGTATATGAGTATCTTGAAGACGAGCTTTTTTAAAGTAAATTGTTCTCCCTTAAAACAATAAGAAACCTAATGTCTGTAACGGGACTTAAGAACCCTTTTTAAGTTGTATTTTTGTAGGTGTATATATTAATTTTGTTTGAGTTGATTAATGTACAGTAAAAGTTTATTTTGGTTGAAGTATTAAATTATCCTTGAACGAGTTGCGTTGGCAGTATTTAGTATATTAAGGAGAGAACTCCCCTTTATATTCATTTAATAGAATAAAAATAAGAAAAGCGCTCTTAGAGATTGATCTTGAAACGATCACTTCAAGTACGAACGTACGACCCACTTTATTAATCATAATAAGAAAAAATAATAATCTCGGCTAACCCACGACATATTTAAGTGGTGTCAGGTTATTGCGGTTACTTCAGAAGAACCCAAGTGTAAGATTATCTTAAAAGCCCTTGCTAAGAACAAATAATTGCCAACCCGTTCGAGAAAAATTTAAATAAGGATGAATCAAACAGGCCCCTAAGATTCAGGAGAATGTATTTAGACCAGTAGGAAAGATAATTTAACGAAGGGGGTTTTGTTTTGTTTTTGGACAGGGATAATTAAATTAAGAGGTTCAGTGAAAGTTAAGGTTAGGGTAGGAAAGGCCAAGTGATTCAAAGTTGCATACGTAACGTTTGTTACATCGGTAAGGGTTCGTGGAACATAGCCAGAATGTCTTCGTTTGAAATATTCCACACACAAGGCCAAATTCTTGGACTAACTGGCAAAGAACTCATTGCCTACGTCCAAGATCAAGAAAGGACGGAAAGGGAAGTAAGGAGAAAAGAAGCGCAAAGGGAGGCGAATGTAAGGAGAGAAGAAGCGCAAAAGGAGGCAGAAGTAAGGAGAGAAGAAGCGCAAAGAGAGGCAGAAGAGAGAAGGATACAGGTGGAAGCGGAAGTAAAGAGAAGAAGCTCAAAGGCAAACAGAAGAAAGGGAAAAGATACGAGAACACGAGAGAGCCTTGAGCAAGGACCAAGTGGAAGTGAAGTCTGTGGGGTACAGGCCTGGGACATCCCAGGCCCCAACTATGAAGCTTCCACCGTACAATGATGAGGACGACCTATACGCGTATCTATCGCACTTCGAAAAGGTTTTTGAAGTGAACCACTGGGATATCGAAACAGACAGTATCGCCAGACTACTCCCCCTTCTCACTGCGCGCGTGCGAGATATATTTGTATCCCTCCCCTCCGAAGCTTTAGTAGACTACTCTAACTTCAAAGCAGAACTACTGGGCGCCATTAATCTAAAACCGGAAGATTATCGAATGAAATTTAGGCAGGCTAGGAATCAGCCTGGTCAACCTACCCGCAGTTTGGGTTTATACTCAGAAGGCACCTCCAATTTTGGTTGGATTCAGCCAAAGTAAGAAACGATTTCGACTAACTAGTCGACTTCATACTGAAGGACCAACTGTTATGCACCCTGCCTTCCAGAATTAAGGGCCTTTTTCAAGGACAGGAGAGCCGAGTCCTTTGACGATTGTTTGTGCGAAGCCAATTTACACTCGTCAAACCACCGGTTATATCCGACAGAGGGAAACAAGAACAAGCACTCGTCCCCAAAGAAAAATGGGTACCATCTGAAACCCCAAATAAAGAAGCCCCTTAAGTTTCGAAGGAGCTCAAAACCTTCTCAACCCAGGTTTTTCCCACAACGGGATAACACTGGGAAACTAATCCAGGTTAGTGCTCCTCCTTCGTCAGTAAAATATCCCAGAAACCCTATTACCTGTTATAATTGCAGGGCGCCGGGACATTTGAGTTACCACTGCAAGCAGAATTCCAAGCTTAGAACTACTTCGGCACAACAAGTACATATGTCACAGCCACGGTTCCCCAAGAACAAACCCCTGCTGTCACTCCTCCTTCGTCCACGGCGAATGTCCCGGAACAAGTGAACTTTTTATTTAACAAAAGCTCACCGGGAGGATTAAAGTTCGAAACATGCGCAGTAAATGGTTGTAGAGTCTCAACTTTGGTAAGAGATACAGGGTGTACTTGTATCGTGGTGAGCGACAAATTGCTCTCCCCCCTCCCGTCAGCCCAAATCATAAGAGATTTGCCATCGTTCAAGACTTACTTGGTAGAGCAAATAAATTTCCCGTCGTCCGATGCCACATCCAATCCCAATACTTTAAGGCCGCACCGATCAAATTCTGTGCAGTTTTGATAGGGCAGAGCACCCAACTCTCCCCAACAATAGTGGCTCAGCCCGTAGTCACGAGGATACAAGCAGCTAAGAGAGCCTCGCCTCCGACCCCTCTATCTCCTCTGGATCACCTAGAATACGAAGAGCTCAATTTCCAATCCTTCGCGACCGCGCAAAAAGAAGGTCCAACTCTCAGTCCCCTGTGGGATAAAGCGGCAAGCGGAGAAATTGAGCCAGTGCGCGGAAAAAAGCTGATAAAGAATGTGACAGAAAACTGACTACTCTTCCGAGCGGCGGCTAAAGAAATCCCTCAAGCGGATAAATGTTTATGCTTCCCAAGGTCATACATCCCACGTATATTAAAAATAGCCCACGACGGCTTATTGGCTGGACATTTCAGTCATAATAAAACGTCGCAAATTATTTTTAAATACTTCTATTGGACCGGCGCCGGTAAGGAGATCACCGTATATTGCCAGTCGTGTGCTGTGTGCCAAAAGGCCACCGCTAAAGGAAGAATCCCCCCAGTTCCTTTACAGAAAACTCCAGTTATTATCGAACCCTTCCTCCGAGTAGCAATTGATTTGATGGGACCCATTCTTTTCCCCTTCCTCGAGAGAAGGGCACTCGTATATAGTGACGTTGGTAGACTGCGCCACGCGGTTTTCCGATACTGTAGCTCTACGAAATATAGACAGTATTTCGAGTGCCGAAGCGCTTATCTCAATTTTTTCGCGGGCAGGTCTCCCTGAGGAAATCCTCTCCGATCGAGGCCGACAGTTCACCTCTGAACTCATGGAATACGTTGGCAAGTTACTGCTCATTAAGCCCCTTTTCACCACCCAGTTTCACCCCTCTGCCAACGGGATGTGCGAAAAATTAAATGGTACGATCAAGACAGTGTTAAGGAAGCTCTGTCAGTCTCAACCTCGGGAATGGCATAGATACCTCCCCGTCGCCCTTTTTGCATGCCGCGAGATTCCGCACCGGACGCTAGGTTACTCACCTTTTGAACTGGTGTACGAATGTAACATACGGGGATCCATGAGTGTCATTAAAAAACTACTCATTAACCCCCAGTTAGATCAGGAAATCAAATCCTCCTATGCGTACGTCCTCGAACTCCGAGAGCGATTGAAAAAATCCGTGGAATTGGCTCGCGAAAATACGGAATGTAACTTAGAAAAATATCGGACATATTTTGATTTGAGAACCAAGTCTCGAAAATTAAAAGCCGGCGACGAAGTATTGCTATTATTACCCACGGGGACTAATAAATTGCTTGCCCAATGCAAGGGCCCTTTTCTGGTTATAGAAGCCCAAGGATCTGTGGATTACATAATTGAAACCCCCTCAGGGCAAAAAATTTACCACATTAATATGCTAAAAAAAATAACACCGACTGGCTTATGTCAATAACATTATCACTCTGGATGAGGAAGAACCAGTGGAAGCCTTGTACCCATGGGAGCCTCTGCAAGTGGTGAATACGGTATGTGTAGAGGCGGATAATGAATATCCGTTAGCTTCTTTACCCTCCCATCTTCGCCCCTTCGAGAACGCTCAATTAGCCTCCCTATTGCGTGAATTTCCCGATGTCATTTCGGAGAAACCGAGATACTCCAAGTAGTTTATTTACGTGATCAATTTTAAAACACAGGAACCCATCAGGTCCAAGCCGTACCCGCTTCCCCTTCATCTGCGATCGGCTTTTAACAAAGAGGTAGAAAATCTACACCAAATGGGGATTATCGAACGTCAAACTCTGAATATTGTTCACCGATTGTTATGGTCTGAAAAACAGACCTGACCTTTAGGATGTGTGTGGATTTCAGAAAGCTAAACTCCGCCACCGTTTTTGATACCGAGCCTATCCCCTTAATTGATCGGAATTTACACCTATTCGATAATGCTAAATTCATATCGGAGCTGGATTTATGCAAGGTTTATCATCAAATACCACTTGCCAGCGCCTCTAAGCGGTTAACAGCGTTTGCTACAGATGAAGGCCTTATGCAATTCACCATGCTGCCCTTTGGGTTGGTAACCACTCGGAGCAACTACAATAGGATGATGAGAAGAATTGTAGATGGTTCGAAGGATGTATCTTTCTATTTTGACAACGTCTACGTGGCTACCCAGACATGGGGAGGACACTTACATGCTCTCCGCGATATCCTCAATCGACTTCACGAGCACGGCCTAACAGTGGAGCCGTCGAAATGCCACTTCGCTTATGAGGCCATCTCTTATCTATGATTCAAAATTGGGAAAAAATTAACTATCAAACCAACAGGATAAGGTAGACGCCATAACTAAGATGCCGCTACCCCGAACCAAGAAGCAATTGCGTTCTTTCTTAGGGACCACCTCATTCTACCGAAGATTCGTTCCCCAATTTGCGCTGATAGCCACTCCCGTTAATGATCTGTTGAAGAAAAATTCTCCTGACCCAGTCAAGTGGAATCCTAAAGCAATCTCTCAGTGTCAGCCTCTATCCTACGTCTGCTCAATCCCCAAAAGAAATTTGGGATACGCACCGACGCGTGTGGAGAAGGAATAGGGTGTGTCTTGCTGCAATTCGAAGATAATGGCACCCCTTTCATCATAGCTTATGCCAGACGAAAACTCACGATACAGGAAAGAACGTATGCAACTGTAGAACAGGAAGCATTAGCCATAATTTGTGGAATACAGAAGTTCCGATTTTATCTAGTAGGGCAGGAGTTTAACATTGAATCGGATCACCGTCCCTTGATGTATTTAAGGAAAAACAAGAGTAAAAATGGAAGACTTATGCGATGGAGTTTGTTATTAATGCAATACCAATTTAATATAGCTTACATAAAAGGCTCTGAGAATTGTATCGCTGACTGCTTGAACCGAAAACCCGTCTAGAACTAATTAAGCCACTATTAGTCTCGAGACCAAAATTGTTCTAATTTTTTTGTGTGTTTTGTATGTATAAAGGTATCTCTATTGGTGTGTTTTTTGTATTTCGTAGAATCGTTTCTGATAAATTTCAATTGTGCGCACGATGGACATAATAAAGATATGATAAGAGTGATGGGAAAAGGCGTTCCTCAAACCGGTCTATTCACTTTTGTGTATGTATATTAGTTTGGCTCTGAGCGTAGAGCACAAGTGACCCCCCTCCCCCTCCCGATTATCTAAAGGGTGGAGGAATGTAGAGATATACGAGTTAACCGAGGCAGTTAAGAAGTTGCAAGTATATATATATATATATATATATATATATATATATATATATATATATATATATATATATATATATATATATATATATATATATATATATATATATCGAGGTCTTTCTCATGGGGAAGAAAACCAATGAAAGAAAAAGGAAAACCCACCTGAGTCTCTCTAAGCCACTAAACCTAGTCTCCGGTAACATACAAGTACGATAAAATTAGTAAATTTAGGAGACAGTTATTCTTGACCACTGCTCACAAAGACTACCCTCCGAGGATGTATTTATAACCAAACAAATAAAAAATTCAAACTGTCGATCTCGTATTACGCTATCCAAGAGCAACACGACGCCAAGCACGGCTGAATTGATACTCACCACTGCCGATTCAACATGAGATCCCGTTTCCCTAATTTCAAAATGTCTACGAAGAGAAATAACAGACGCCCAAAAGCCAGGACACCCTCGAATTTCCCCTTGATAACCCCCTCCCTCTCCCATTATCCTGCGGGAGTAATACTAGTATAAAACGGTTCGTCAGAAGAAAAAGAAGACTTTTTCGTTTTCGTCACGACATCGATAAGAACTTGCCGGGATAGACTTCCCCAGCAAGTTAAGAAGGGCTTTCGTTTTCTTGGGCAATACAAGATTGCTCCAAGTATAATCAGCACAGTTCGATTACCAAAGATCGTCAAGTGATCTTACCCTATCTGAGTTTGACACCTCAAACTAGATAGATTTCTCACCAAAAAAGAAACTCTACAAGCGGAACAAAATCGCTTGAAAATCATACTGCCATCTTCAATTCTCGTCTGAGAAAACGTTTTCAAGGTCATATAGGTCCGACTCCTCGGCTCCTCAATTGTCGTTTTGTTTTGATTCCTGATTCTCTGGAGCCTCGAAATTCCACGTGACGTCACTCGTCCACCTCTCGTTTGAAGTAACGCCCTCTATTGAGAAGCAAATAAACTACACTCACGACGCCTCTCCGGACAAGATTCGAGTAAAGGTATTTCGTTTGGATTCTCTGGGTAAACACCAATACATTATGTGAGTAATGAATTTTATTTTCTTGTCCCTGTGCGTTTAACGTAGATTATTTTGTATATCTTAAAGAAGAATTCTTTTTTAAGTAAATTGTTATCCCTTAAAACAACCAGAAACCTAGTGTCAGTAACGGGACTTAAGAACCCTTTTTAAGTTGTATTTTTGTAGGTGTATATATTAATTTTGTTTGAGTTGATTAATGTACAGCAAAAGTCTATTTTGGTTGAAGTGTTTAAATTATCCTTGAACGAGTTGCGTTGTCAGTATTTAGTATATTAAAAAGAGAACCCCCTTTATGTTCATTCAATAGAATAAAAATAAGAAAAGCGCTCTTAGAGATTGGTCCTGAAGCGATCACTGGAATACGAACGTACGACCCAGTTTATTAATCATAATAAAAAATAAAAAACATAATCTCGGGCTAACCCACGACAGCTTATAATGGGAGATTTAGGGTAGTGAGCGATTTAGTTCTTTTGAACCTCGAGAGTATAGCGGGGCGAACTTGGAGGAGTTCTTGGTGACAATGATTAATCACGGGGGTAGCCGATAACCCTCAGAGGTTGGTGCTACTTTCTCCAAACTTGTGTTTTGCGAGATGCGGGCCTCTTGTCCTCAAGAGGTCACCGGACGAACTTCGAAGGGGGAGGTGATTACTCCAAACGCGGATTGAGCGAGCTATCGGGCCTCATGTCCTCAAGAATTCACCAGAGGAACTTCGGAGGACGGCTTCTCCAATCCTTGATCCGAAGGCGGCTGAGAAAGGCTGACGTTGCCTCATGAGACTCTTCTCCCTAACATGAAGATACGAGTGTGATGTCCAGCTCTTCCGTGACCTGCGACCGTCACTAAACACTTCTCGGGAGAGAGCGTCGTTGAATCGAGCTCCTCTCGGGGAAGCCTCGTCTAACCAAATTTATGGGTAATCCTTGGGAGGGTGTATATATACCCGGAGTTCTCCATAACAGGGAGAAAGAGAGAAGCCTTCTTGAAGCCTCATTATCGGCCGGAACAACCGAGCGTCTTCTTACGGGAAAGTGTAAGATGCGGGATGAGCGGCTTAGACAGAACGACCAGTGGCTGGAGCCATAAAGGTTGTTCGCGGCAAACCTACACAATAGCTGAGTAATCTCTCGACCCGGAGGGGGGGAGGGGGGAGATATTAAAACGGCAGGGATGTAGCCTTCAATTTCATCGTCATGCCTCGGTGTGAATTTCTCAGTGACCTGACAGCAAGTCCAAAAAGGGTGAAGTCGGAGGGGGGGGGGGGGGAAGAAGGCTAATGGCTAGCTTTCTCACCCGAAGTAATATCTTAGGAGGTGGGGGTAAATACTACTATTTTAGCGGATACCTCTACACTCCTCCCTATCCAAAAATATTTTTACAGCACAGAACACTTTAGGACGAAAAAAATGTCTACAAATAATTTCATCAAGAGGACAACTTATAAAGCTACAATTTTAACGTTTACCAACATAAAGAAAATAACATATAACACTACATGGGATTTACATATTTGTAACCACAGATAATTTAATCTATACATACGCACACACAACATCAACAAGGCAAAAAAAAGGAAACTAGTATTTACAAAATGAGTCAAACACAAATTTTACTATGCACTCAGTTTGCTGGAAGGTGGCCTTCTATTGGAGTCCTACTCAAGCTCTCGACTAGGCAGTTGTCGGTACCTCTAACAGACATGATTCGAAGTTGGTACTTCATGAGTAGAAGGCTCCAACGCATTAAACGGCCATTTTGGCTCTTACAGTTTTGTTGGTACGCCAGGGGTTGTGATCACTTTCAACAATAAATTCTTTACCTATGAAATACATCCTAAACTTACGAATAGACCACACTATGGCTAATGCTTCGAGCTCTATAGAGGCATACGCCTTTTCGCGGTGGGACAACTTCCTACTAGCATATCCTACAGGATATCGTACTCCATCGTCTTCAAATTGGGCGAGAGCACAACCTAGGCCATCTTGTGAGGCATTGGTACGAACCACTAATGTTTTATTAGTATTCGGTAATCTCAAAATAGATGCAGAGATTAGTTTGTCATTTAACTGGTGGAAGCAATCTTCCGCAGAATGCTTCCAATTGACTGGATCGGGGGCCCTTCTCTTAAGCATGTTGTTAAGGGGCGAGGCAATGGCAGCGAAATTCGTCACAAAACGACGATAGAATGACACGGGAAAGCCTTCCAATAAGGCAAGCAATTGAGCTCCCTCATTAGGGGCGAGATTGGAGTTTACGTTCAAGTCGGAGTTAGGCTCCGCTTGGGAGGGAGGGGGGGGAGACGGCAGGGGATACTCATCGTCTGCTTCTAAGCATACAGTTTGGACCAGACACAAGGGTTCAACGATATAGATGTGTCCCTCGCTTGACGGGGGACGAATGGGGCCTATTAGGTCGATTGAGACCCGGGAGAAAAGCTCGGCCACTCTTGAGGTCTTTTGAAGGGGGGTGGGGGCTACACGCCCTTTGGGGGTGATCTTCTGGCAAAGTTCACAGGACTTGGAGAAGTCGATAATTTCTTTGGCCGCACCTAGCCAAAAGAAATATTTAAAACTCGTTGTCCCGTTTTATTATGGCCGAAATGTTTGGCCATTAGGCCATCATGAACCATCTTTAGAACGGGTTCGATATACGTTCTCGGCACACACAACGCGTTGGTCAGGGGACTCTCCGGTTCAACAGAAGTACGGGATAATAATGCTTCCTTCATGATGTATTCGATCTTCCGATTGCCTCGCACCCTTTCAGTCTCCTTCTTCCTTGCTTTTTCTTACAGGGGTTGCAATGTGGGGCAGTTCTTCTGCATCTATGCAAATTGGACATTGGTGACGAGGTCGACGTCTGGGGACGATAGGAGTACCGGAAGCGATGCTTCTTTCTGGGCCTGGGCCCTGATAACGACCGGCTGAAAAATTGGGTTTTGGGAGAGCTGTGCTCTGTGTCCAATGAGGAGGGAGCAGAATTTTATCGGGGTCGCGACTACTTCAGCCCATCCTGTGAAGTACTGACACTGAATATGGCACCGTACCACTGGGAACCTAGTGGCATGTTTTAAAAAGTCATGCACCAACGCTAGCCTGTTATGCTGTGGGCTTACGGGGGGTGGTAGTTTCTCGGATACTACTATACAGGTGCAACCTGTATTTCTAACCAGGGTAGACACTCGGCAACCATTTACTGCGCCATTTTCAAGCTGGAGCCCACCGGGGGAACTCTTGTTGAACAGGAAATTTACCTGTTGATCCGGGAGAGATGGAGCAGGGGCCGGTGGCGATGCGGCTGGCGGATTAGGCGAGGGGGCAGCAGAGATTTGGTGAACCTGGTGACTCGATACGGTCCTCAGTTGAGAATTTGGAGGGAAATTGTAACTTAAGTGCCCGGGGGTGCAACACGTAAAGCATACAATTGGTCTACGAGGTTAGTTACTAGGCGTGAAGGGAAGTAACGGGGCCTTCACGTCCTTTTGCTCTCGCGGCGGGTGAGTCCTGTACTTGCTCGGCGCTTGCATTTTTACGAAGCCGTTGTTGACCTTGGATTGGCTTCGGTTAAACCCAAACTTCTGTTTGGGGGAGGGGGGATGGTTCTTCTTGACCTCCTTGGGGTAGAGGTCATGACTGGAAACGTGAAGGTCGGCTTCTTCCACACACTCCTTGAAAATGGACGCTCTTCTGTCTGCTATGAAGGCTCTTAGTTCGCGAGCGAGGGTCGAGATCAGTTGATTCACTAGAATAAAATCAATTAGCGACTCATAATCATTTAATACTTGGGCGGAATCCAGCCAGAATTGGATGTTACGCCGAAACGTGAATCCAAATTGTCTGTAGGTTTGGCTTGGCTGTATTCGTGCGGAGCGGAATCTAACCCTATGAAATTCTTGATTCATGTTAATCGCAGAAAGAAGTTCTGCCTTTAGGGTTGAATAATCAAGGGTGGCCTCTGAAGGAAGGGAAATGAATATGTCGCGAAGATGAAAGTTCAATAGTGGAAGTAGCCGGGCGACACCATCTGATTCTAAGTCCCAATTGTTTACTTCGAAGATCTTATCGAAGTGTGTTAAATAAGAGCAAAAATCTTCTCCATCCTTGTAAGCAGTGAGTTTTAGTGAGGGCACTTGAGCCTGTTCATTTCGAGATCCTACGGAGTTTATCGCGACTTGGTCACAGCTTATCTCTCTCTCTCTCTCATGCTGCCTAATTCTTTCTTTCTCTCTGTGTTTTTCTTTCTTCGGATTCCGCTTCTGCCTCTCTCTGTGCTTTTCTTTCTCTCTTTTCTGCTTCTGCTTCTCTCTGTGATTTTCTTTCCGCACGTTAGTTACGTTCCTCTTCCTGGACGTAAGTGATTAAATCTTTCCCAGATAAGCCTAGGATCTGCCCTTGCTTATGATAGCGATCGAAGGAAGACATCCCGGATATGCTATTTCCAGCCTTTGCACACGAAAAAGCTGCCAGAGCTATTGAAGCTACTAACGGAGAAATCTGACTTACGACTCAAAAAATGGCGGTTACTATTACCGCTTAGCTAGTATCCTCTTTTAAGGAACTAGGAAAACTGTGGACAAACCACACAAGAATTGGCTTAAAAATTGGTTGTTGCCCATTAATAAAAAAAAAAATTGTCCTAATATAGTGCTGTTCAGATATTCTTGGTAATGCAACTGCTATTGATTGAACTTAGTGCTTCAAAATCACAAAATCAGGTGGGGAGGATTCTTAGGAAGACCCAAAGCCTGACGCCAAATTATATATATATATATATATATATATATATATATATATATATATATATATATATATATATATATATATATATATATATATATATATGGAAAAACGAATCCGAGCGCCAAACTAATGTTCGTAATTTTTGTCAACACTGCATTATTTTTACATATCTATAGTCAGGATCATACTATTAATTGGGATAGTGTTAAACCTATTATTAAATGTACAAACTACATTTTAAGAAATATTTTGGAGTGTATCTCTATTAATACCTTCCAAATTTTAATATTAGCCCTGGATTGTTTAGCCTAGATCATATCATATCTAATTATATTAAATCACAAATTAAAGTGTTTAAAGAATTTGTACCCCCTAGTTAGGGTTTTGATGCAGGTAGCCGTTTTAGCCCCCCCCCACTCCTTACTATTTAAGACATCGTCTGTCCTGACCTACGTTATACTATGAAGAGGTCTTTTAGAATAAAGACAAAAGCGCTCGGAATCGTTTTTCCATTTTCCTTGCGGGTGTTATTTATCATAATTTTGACTCACGTGCAAGTTGTGAGTTTCTTTTCATATATATATATATATATATATATATATATATATATATATATATATATATATATATATATATATATATATATATATATATATATATATGAATCCATTAAACCACATTGAAAGAGAAAACGGAATAATTTTTCCTAGCAGTAATATTTTTCTTACCTTTTTCGAAAAAATCCGTGCAGGGTTCGAATCGCTTCCCTGCACGGTTTTTTCGAAAAAAGGTAATAAAAATATTACTGCTAGGAAAAATATTCCGTTTTCTCTTTCAATGTGGTTTAATGGATTCATTTTCATCATTCTCTCGTGCTACTTTGAGAGATATATACATTTGTATATCTGCCACGCGTTTACCTATTCCTCATTTATTCTTTGAATTCCCAATTCATTTTCTATTTCTTTTATAGTCTCCGTTCGAGCTGGCGAAAATGTTCCTTAAAAGCTATTCTATTTAGAGAATGTTTTGGTTCTCTTCGTAGCTTAGTGTACTAACGGCATACTTTTAATTGTGTTTAAAGCGGTGCTCGATGCCTCAGTGTGCCTGGTTCGAATCGCTTCCCTGCACGGATTTTTTTAAAAAAAAGGTAATAAAAATATTACTGCTAGGAAAAATTATTACGTTTTCTCTTTCAATGTGGTTTAATGGATTCATTTTCATCATTCTCTTCTGCTACTTTGAGATATATATATATATATATATATATATATATATATATATATATATATATATATATATGTTGAATTATGGTCCAGTGTACGGGAATATACGCAGACGGGCACTAAGGTGGGCTAAGCAAGGCAACAACTGTTATTGTTCTAAGAGTGCGATTTGAATAGTTAGCTGCAGCTGTGTGACCAAGGAATATTCCAAACACAACGAAAAAAATAGATTTTAATACACACTAAATAAAAGGCACAAAATAAATATGGATATATATAGGTACATGAATAAGACGGAATTAGGTTCCGAATATTAATTGGATAACCAGGGTTATTAAACCGTTATAATGGGAGATTTAGGGTGGTGAGCGATTTAGTTCCTTTGAACCTCGAGAGTAAAGTTGGGCGAACTTGGGGGGAGGTCTTGGTGACCTTGATTACTCACGGGGATAGCCGAGAACCTGCAGAGGTTGGTGCTACTTTCCCCAAACTTTGGTTTTGCGAGATGCGGGCCTCATGTCCTCAAGAGGTCACCGGACAAACTTCGAAGGGGGGAGGTGATTTCTCCAAACTCGGATTCAGCGAGCTATCGGGGCTTTTGTCCTCATTAGGTCACCAGAAGAACTTCGGAGGACGGCTTCTCCAATCCTTGATCTGCAGGCAGTTGAGAAAGACTGTCGTTGCCTCACGAGACTATCCCAGACCCGTAGATACGAGTGTGATGTCCAGCTCTTCCGTGGCCTGCGACTCTCACTAAACACTTCTCGGGAGAGAGCGACGTTAAATCGAACTCCTTTCGGGGAAGCGTCGTCTAACCAAATCTATGGATAATCCTTGGGAGGGTGTATATATACCCGGAGTTCTCCATAACAGGGAGAAAGAGAGAAGCCTTCTTGAAGCCTCATTATCGGCCGGGACAACCGAGTGTCTTCTTACGGGAAAGTGTAAGAGGCCAAGATCAGTGGGTCAGACGAAACGACCAGCGGCTGGAGCCATAAAGGTTGTTCGCGACAAACCTACACAATAGATGAGTAATATCCTGACCCGGCGGGGGGATGGGGATTAAGACGGCAGGGAGGTAGCCTTCAATTTCAGCGTCATGCCTCAGTGTGAATTTCTCAGTGACCTGGTGGCAAACCCAATTAGGGTGAAGTCGGAGGGGATGGGGAGGCTAACGGCTCGCTTTCTCTCCCTAAGTAATATCTTAGGATGTGGGAAAATACTACTATTTTAGCGGATCCCTCTACAAAATTCATGAAACAACAAAAAAACGTTACTTTTAGGATACCTTTAGTTAACCATCTGATATATATATATATATATATATATATATATATATATATATATATATATATATATATATATATATATATATATATATATATCACTTCGTATGGCACCCACGGGGATGCATAGGGCCTCAATGAACTCACGCTACCACGCTCTATCTTGAGCTAATGCATCAAGATCTTCCCAACAATCATCTCCTGTTTCCCGCCTCATAGTCCTTATCCGAGTCTCCCTAGGCCTACCTCTACCTCTTCTACCAGGGGCCACCAACCCTGGTGTATCCTGAACTATATCCTTGCTGTATATAAACATGACCTAACCATTTCAAACGGGAAAATCTAACAAACTCATCGACCAGTAGCACCCCTCTTATTTCTCTTATTCTGGTATTTGACACTCTATCCCCCCATTTAACTCCCAATAGTCGTGGCAGAGCCTCATTTTCAAACGCCAATATTTTTTTATCTGTAGTTACAGTGCTGTACCAAGACTCATGTCCATAAATCAAAATACTTCTAACCATTACTTTATACATTTTTGTTTTAGGATGCACAGAAAAGTTGTTATTATTCCAAACATTCTTAAGCATTCCCATTGCCTGATGGGCTCGTCTTAGCCTTTCTTCAAATTCCGAATTTAGAGAACCATTTTTTACTTAATATGTACCTAAATATTTGATCCTATCAACTTGCTTTATAGCATTTCCTTCTACCGAGCAATTCTGCGCATTATCTATATTCATATTTATGATTTCAGTTTTTCTGCTATTAATGACCAAACCAACCTTAAGTCCTTACCAAACTAAACAGTCCAGCCCTCTTTGTATCTCTTCTGGCCCATTACAAATAAGAACCATATCATCAGCATAATCAATCTACGTCCACAAGTTTCCCATTTTCTCCCCAGTCTATACCAGCATCAGTTTCTGCTTTTACCTTTTTCATAATGTAATCAATAACTAATACAAAAATCAGTCAAAAGGATCAGTCAAACTGCCGTCAACCATCACTTTACAAGTTGCATATTCAAAATGACCCTAACAAACTGTTCCGGTATTCCATAATGCCACATGATCTTACCGATGCCATTTCTCGAAATGCTATCGAATGCCTTTTCAAAATCAACAAAGCAAAGGCCTAAAGGAACTTTCATTTCATTTGCTGCATCAAATGTCTAACAATCTGGTCATTGCACCCACGCTCCTTCTAAACCCAGTCTGTTCATCTCTTATAATGCCATCAACCACCGGCTCCAACTTATTCAATAATATTCTACTGAAATTTTCAAAGCTATAAGTGACAAAGTGATTCCTCTCCAGTTACCACACATACTCAGATTTCCTTATATATATATATATATATATATATATATATATATATATATATATATATATATATGAGTTGCTGTTGACCAGTCTGATCTTCAATTTAACGGTAAAGGTAAGGACACCCAGGATGCTCAGGTACATGTGCCTCATTTAGTATTGTTCCTTAATACCAAATAAATCCCATGTACCTGGACGTCATGTGTGTCCTTACCTTCGTCGTTAAATTATATATATATATATATATATATATATATATATATATATATATATATATATATATATATATATATATATATATATATATATATATATATATAGGCAATGGCTTGCGCTTCGCTACTAGGATAAGATTAATACTTAAAATTAAAAAAAAGCAGCCATGGTTAAATTTTTATTAATTTTCTGAACTTCGCTAATTATAATAATTTTAAAAAGGAACTAAACTAAATTTCCCGCCTTTCAAAATATCACGTTGCTAAAATATAGAGTCATAGAATAGAAGATATATAAAAATAAATTTTCTGAACTTCTCCATTTGTAATTCTTTGAGTTTTAAAAAATTCACAAAATTTCGATATTTATATTTGTTTCTCAACTTCACCATTTTTTTTTTTATATTATAAATTTTTTTTTAGAAATAACTTGCCTTTTCTTTTTAACCTAAATTAATGGGTTTGCCCCAAATAAATTGCTTTGAATAATGTTTACCATAGTAGCGCATCATACTTTCATCTATTGAAATATGCTCCTCCAATTCACCATGCTGTAGAAATTTAGTTTGCAGATGCTGAAATAATGGTCGAAGTTTGAATGCGCGATCATTTTTTGTATTGGTTGTATTGTACACTAAAAGTATATTTGTAGCGCTCATGTTTTAAAATAAGGAAGGCTTGTGGCACCGAAATTGTAAGATTTAATAGGCCTAGCGAGAAACTACATAAATGGACGCTCGGAGGATCTATCAAATACTAAAAGGCTATTTTTATAAATAAAGGAATAATATGCCACATGAAATAAATAAAGAACTAAAGGAACTTTAAAATAAAAAATAATATATATATATATATATATATATATATATATATATATAAATGTACATCACTCAATGTAGGGCAAGCAATTCGTCAGGTTGACCAGGATGACACCTGAGCAAACATATGCAACGTCACCAGATTTGTCTGCACTCGTAATATGTATAGAGGGATTTTTTTTTAATATTAGATATAGCACGGTGAAAACGCAGAGAATAATTTAAGTGGGTAGACCTAGATAAGCACTGATAAACAAAATCCTTGGCGGTAGAGATTAAATCACTCGGGACATCACAATATTTTTTCAAATGAGCAAAACTTTGAGCAATAGACACAGCAGATGGTATAGAAGGAATGGAGAATTTCAACCCAAATCCAAGGGCAGCAGTAGTAGTTGCATCGAGATCTTGATTGGAGAGGTTGACGACTGTTTCTGGTCGACTATTCTTGGTCCAACTGCTATTCGATATGAGACGTTGTAGTTTGCGATCCAATTTATCATCTAAATTCGAACAGCTTCTTCGAAGGGTACCAAAGATGGAATCTTGGATCACTCCAGACTAAAGACAAGGAATATTAGAAGCAAAAATATGACGTCGTGAATTGACTTTCTTACGAAAGTAGACAAATCTGGTGACGTTATTATGGACAAAGTGAATTATATTGAAAAAAATGAACTTATTATTAGAAGATGAATCTACTTATGACGTGCTACAAAAAGATCCTACATTAACAACTAACAGTGAATTTCATAAAAACATTCGATCCATTTTTAAAAAAATTTCCCGATTTAATTACTAAATTTAAATCTAGCAACGCCTCTCTTCCATATATGTACGGTTTGGTAAAAACTCATAAACCTAATAATCCTATGTGCCCTATTATAAGTTCGTTAGGCTCTGCTTCATATTCCCTATCAAAATGGCTGGCGAATCACTTAACCCCGCTTGTGGGGTCCATCTCCCAATCTCATATTAAAAATAGTTGTGAACTTATAGAGAAGCTCAATACAATACCTTACTCCAACAATTTCATTCTTGTCACCTTCGATGTTTGTTCTTTGTCTACTAAAGTTCCTTTAGACGATCGTCTTCCTCTCCTTTGCGATAAATTACAAAATTTAGATCTCCCTGTACCGGTCAATACTTTCCTAAGGCTTATTTCTCTTTGTGCTAAAAATTTTAAATTTTCATTCAATGATAAATTTTACCTTCATAAATTCAGTCTTCCGATGGGGGCTTGTCTATCTCCCACCCTCTCTAATTTATATATGGAATTCTGTGAGACGTTATTCTTGCCCTAAAGCCTCGATTTTCCTATTGTATGGTACCGTTACATTGATGATATTATATGCCTTTGGCCTTCCTCAAAAGATATTCACAATTTTCTATGTAATCTTAATTCTTTACTCCTTTCTATTAAATTTACACTTGAAATTGAGGAAAATGAGACTCTTCCTTTTCTTGACCTTTTAATACATCGGACGCCGTCAGGTTTTAAGTTCTCTGTTTATCGCAAACCGTCTAACTCAAATTCATATATTCACTTTTATTCTTATCATAATGTTAAAATTAAACGGTTTGTATTCACTTCTATGTTTCTGCGTGGATAAGGAATTGTCCAATATCTTTGAAATAGGTAAGAAACTTTGTTACCCTCGTCAATTTTTGCATACTTCATTAAACTTTGCAAAGATAACTTTTTATAGAACTGATAACCTACCGGTTTTCAATTAGAAAAATTGTCTTATCTTGCCATACTTTAAACCATTTTTTTGTCTCACCTGTATTTTTAAGCAACTTAATATCTCTGTAAATTTTAGATACGAGGGGCGGTCAATAAGTTTTGCAATTCGGATATAAGGAAACGAGATATGAGGAAAAGTGTTTTATTATTTTTCAATATACGAGTATGAATCCAATTTATATAAAATGTTAGTCCACAATAATACAAAGAAAAATGTGGAGCATATTCTATAGAATGTTCTATTTGTAATTTACCTTACTTCGGGCAAACTGGTAAATTTTTATCTACTAGAATTTACCAATTTAAGTATAATATTAGAAGAAGTGAAATATACAGCGTTTTATTTTTACATTTATCTGAAAAAAAAAACACCCCATTGACTGGAATTCTGCAAAATTCCTTTATCATTCCACTGATTTCACAAAAAGAAGTATTATCGAGTGTTCCTTAATTGGCATCTTACCCAATATAAACATTTCCTCTGGCTTATTTAAACTCGACCCTGTTTTCTAAAACTTGTATTAAATGAAATAAATTCATAATGCAGCCTGTTGTCACTCTTTATTAGTGCAATATCATTCGTATTGCCTCCCTCACCACGTGTCTTTGTTGTGCCTGTGGATTAACTCTTAGCCCTAAATGTTTTAGCTATAATGATAATCCTTTAAAATGTTTTTTTTGTCACCCACCATATTCCATTCATATACATGGCGTTGTTGCGTGTATAACGTTTTAGGGATGTATATGTCTGTTATTAGTTGCCTATTATTCATTTTCCTGGTACTTTTCTGTCTTGTTTTTGTGTTTTTTCCATTGGTTTGTACTATGTGATGGGCGTTCCCTTCGTATCTTTGTACCCTATATAAGGTTGTCTTCTCCAGTTTCATGCTATTCCTTGAAAATGAACTTGCAAATATAGTTCGAAAGTGTTTGGATTCATCTTTTCATTTTCGTGTGGGTTAATTTTCATATTATTGCTTTCCTCTACTTCGAACTTAGGCCCTTCAAATTTGTTGACTACCAGATCTGCTCTTCTATCTTTTAGATAGTCAGAGAAAATTCTTTCCAGATTATTGCTCATCTGGAGGTTTAGGATCTTGTACTTCATGCCTCTGACCCGGACTTTGTGAAAGGCTTTTTAAACAGGTCTTTGGACCAAATAGATGTATTTTTTTCTCTGATTTGGCCTGTGCGATCTTTTCAGTGATGATATCAATGGCCATTGTGGTGTCTCTAGCTTTGCAAAATGCGAACTGGTATTCGTTGTAGAGGTGGTTTAGGATGAGATATTTGATAAGTCTTCTGTTGAGGATCTTCTCGAAGACTTTTCCAAAGAAGTTCAGAAGTGATATATGTCTATAGTTGGAGAAAATATCATATCGTCTATCTGGTTTTGGTAGTCGTCAGAAAAGTATCTGGTTTTTCAGGTACGCGTTAAATATGTTCTTCATAGATTCGATGATATGTAAGGGGGCCTTGATAACTGTTAACCTGGTAATTCTTGATAGGCCTGACGCTTTCTGTTTGAATCTGTAGATATATAGGGGGGGGGGGCTTTATTTATTCGATGGTTATTTCGGTTTCTCGTCTGTGTCTAGAGCTTTTTTTAGTAATTTTAACAGTCCTAAAATCAAATTTATTATCATTTTCTAATATGTCCTTGGCCAAACAAATATCTTTTCTATGCATTCTAACACTATATTTATGCTGTTAAATACGACGTTTTAGATAATTCAGTTTCAATAATATATGTGTTCGAGCAGACAAAGCAACCCAACGCATAAATACAACCGCCGACTTTTGGTGACGAACTGATTTTATGTCTAGTTAATTTCGTATAGTATTAGGGACGACGTAACGATCTATATGCTATCAGAGAAATGGCTTAAATTACAGCGTGAAAGAGGGTTAGGGACGTTCAAGAAACCCGCAAAATTATTCTTATTCTCGTCTTTATTTATACCACTATAAAGTATATTTTTGGTTTGTTTAACGGTGTTAAAAATCAAGTGCTCTTTAAAGCCCAATTCAACAAAACATTGTTTAATGTGTTTAATCTCCTCGTCTAGAAATTGGAGGTAACAAATGCGAGGTGCTGTAAGTACCATAAAGAGGTATGTTAGCTACAAAGTAAAGAGGTTATCCTTAAACTCTATAACTCGTATGTTAGGACACATTTACAGTACTGTATACAAGCATGGTCACCACATTTTAGACATGATATCAACCTCCTAGAGTCAGTACAAAGGAGAGCAACAAAAATAATACCTTCCCCGAACCATCTTGAATATGAAGATAGACTGAGAGTAATAAATATGTTCTCATTTGAAAGGTGCATGAGGGAAGATATGATTGAGCTTTTTAAAATCTGTTCTGAGATGGATAAGTTGGATTTTAGCAAGGTATTTGAGTTAGAAGGTAGTAATAGGACTAGGGGTCACCACTTGAATATTAAAAAACGGAAGTGCAGTTTGGATTTTAGAAAATATTTGTTCACCAACAGAATTGTAGATTACTGGAATAGTTTGCCACCTGGCGCTGTAGATAGTCCACACTTAAATGTTTTCAGGCGCAGATTGAATGATTATATGGGGAGGGGGGGTTATCTGCTTTTTCATTTTAGGGGGAGAGGGGTATTCTGAACTTATTCCTCGGGAGCATTTTTTATTATTATTATAGATTATTGGTGATTTGGATTTTGATCAGCCGTGATGTTGGTGCCTTTTGTTTTCGGCACATTCCTGTGTTTGGTTTAAATTGTATATTGTAGATGCATGATCTGACACAATCCTATGAATGCACTTTGTAGGAGGGTTTTGACGGGTGCGGATGACCTCTGATAGGCCCTTGTGGGTTTTGTTATCCGTGAAATTATTTTAAATTATGTTAAGCTCTTTCCTGTGGATGCAGTTCTTTTATTATTGTATATTATTGGTGATTTGGATTTCGATGAGCCTTGGTGGTGATGGCCTTTTGTTTTTGATGCATTCCTCTGGATGATTTAAATTGTATATTATAGATGCAAGATCTGACACAATCCTATATATTCAGTTTGTGCGAGGGTCCTGCTGGATGGGGATGACCTTTGATAGACCCTTGCGGGTTTTTTTTCATCCGTAAAATTGGTATTTTATTTTACCAACCCAAAGATGACTCTACGTTTCATTTTTTTTTTTTTTTTTTTGGGGGGGGGGAATGAAATAAAAGGCATTGATATATGAATCCGTATGTGTAAGTTTTCTTAATATTTTAAATGATAGATGATCGTTAGACGCATGACGATTATATCAACGAATGAGAGTGATGCTTCATTTTCTATTTCGACAGTAAAATTAATTGATTCAAACTTTGAAGGGAGATTTTCCATGACATGTTTTAGATCAGTGGTTCCCAAACTTTTTTCCATCTTTATCCACTTTTCATATACTTTCCCCCCAATCCACATTTCATGACTACAGTAACTGCCTGTTGCCTTACATTTATTTAGCACCATTAGTAAAAAACTCCGGCATACCTGTAATTTTATTCATTCCACCTCATATGTGTCTCTTTTCTTAAATACTGACATGGAAACATGCAATTTACTTTTTGCCGTGGGATTTTTATGTGTACTGAAACTCAGCCTATGGCCCCCTAAATTTTTAGGTATGGCCTTCCAATAGGCCCTGACCCCTAGTTTGGGAACCACTCTTCTAGATCAACATCATTATTAATAATTAAGAAGACTTTATCTACGTATTTTTTACCAATTTGTACTGACAATTAAATTATGTGGTAATTTACTCGTATTTATCACTCAGAAATGTCCTAAGGAAAGTAACACTGGCTCCTATGGGTACATTAGTAAATAATGAATTCACATCAAAATTTAACAACCTTTTTTTGGATATGATAAGTCATTTGGTCTTTTCAATAAAACGACTCACGTTTTTTCTATGTGCATTTGGGACTCTATTAACAAATTGCACTAAATTGTCCGAAAACCATTTAACGAATTGTTCAGTACAACAACTAGTATTAGAGATGATCGGTTTCAAGCGAACACTTTCCTTATGAACTATAGGCAAACCATAAATATAGAGAAAATTGGATAAATAGACCATAATTTTTTTAACAAGGCCAGGAAATTGATTAAATATAGATTTTTGATTTTTGTTGTAATCTGCCTGGGCTGAATTAAGAGGGTATGTGGCATGGCCCAGGCACTAAAATTGCACCAGCAAAGTTCCTCGCAGGAATAGAAAGAATTGTCCTCGCGGATATACATATATATTTATTTGTAAGCCGGTCAAGGGAATAAGCGGGGAACCGAGAATTCAGATAGCAGTAAAATTGGCGACAGTGTAATAAAAACGAACATTTCTCGTCTGGAAATGAAATTAAGCCAAGACAGCTGTCTGCGTCTCAGAAATGATAAAATTATATCGATAAAGTGTAAATTTGTAGGCGCCATTAATCGATGACCTTCAGAGACCATTGGATAAGGAATATCCCGCTTAGTGGGCGCGGAGTTAAAAAAACATTGTAATCCCAGAGGCCACGCCTCCTATATTATTTATAGAAGAAAAATGGAGAATTCGGGAGAAGGCGAGTCATTCACACTCAGGTAGACAGTTAAGTCAGATAAACGATCGATAATAAAGAACTAATTACGGTTCGTTTAGCGGAGCGAAGCCCCCGTTGTACTCGCCTAAGTCTTGTTCTCGTAACACTCGCTTTCCTGACTGGTAGTGAAATATTTCTTGACCGTAATCGTGTAAACGCGAGGATCCCTTTTGCTCTGCTTGTTTTGTTTGTTGGAATTAAACATTTATTTTTTACGTGATTCCTCTCAGTGCTTTCTCGATCACGAGCCTTCGGTAAGCCCAGCCAAGCCGGAATATTATTTGAGTATCTTTGGAGTCAGATACGAGATCAACGCCAGCTATCAACTAACTCGTGGGACTCGAGGGATCCCTCTAAAATATCCGCTTCATTTTAATCTTCAAACTGGTGACGTCCCTCCGCTCCCCAAAACTGGGTTTCCTCATTCCCCCATAAACTAGTGACCGTTACCTTTACCTTCCTGCCATAAAATTGGTGAATTTCCTGCCATAAGGATGTGACTTGAGATCCCCCCCCCCTATAGGTCTTTAAAAAGTTTAGTGGATGTGGAATGATCATTTAAAGGATGTAAATATACCTATCTTTGTCTAAAATAACTGCGATTTCTTTTATCAGTTTTGGAGATCGGCAATGTCCTCAATTTTACTGAGATTATTTAAGGAATTAACTGGAATTTTGCTGTTATTAAGTTATATCTCTTTCTCTTTTCCTTTAGTTGTTTTATGATTGGCTTGAAGAGGAGACGTTTGTTGAAGTCTCGAAAGATCGCTGTTTGGGTTGTTGAATTTTATATATTTCAATCCTTCCTATTTTAACTTTCTCATAATTTCAACTCATGTAGAAAGAGTAAACAGGGTTCGATTTTATAATCAAATGGTTTTTGATCAATACATGTGAACTTTTTTCCCCTAAGGCGAGAGTTTAAAGGGAAGCCACTGTATTCCCCCATTGATGGAGATCTTCACTTCCCTATATCGCCTTCCCAGTTGCTGTCATACATTTAGATACCCGTGGTTATTGGGGCAAAACAGATATTCTCATTTTTCGCACCCCAACGCCCAGGCCTCTTCAAGGCCTGGTCTCTTGCAACCTGGTGGCGTCAAAGGGCGTTGTTTATAGAGTTTTCAAAGCCTCTCCTCTGACACCGTATGGGGTAGCTGGTCAGGTCCTTAAGCCTGGACAGAGATTGATGGGATATTCGTAGAGAAAAACTTTTATTCGCCTACCTTGCTTTTTTTACAGGGTAAGGAGATTCCAAGTTCTTCGATGAAGAAATTACTAAGA